>CM052094.1:10900249-10917200 GCA_028453745.1 Agapostemon virescens
TTACAAAGCAATCGGAGACCTGAAATTTTTTCCCCAATTTTTCACGATTTTCGACAGGTCATGAGTCGTCCCTTCAGCGTTTCGCAATATTTGGCAATATTTGAATGCGTCCCCTGACCAAACGATTAAAGCTATCGACATGAACCCAACGGGAAAATCTTCCTTGAACCTTCCTCTTTAAGAAGAGCACCCCAAATTTAGGCTAGCATTTCATGGGACTGCAGGATGGTTCGTTTTATCAACCCCATTTTCCCATATTCGCGAGTTTCGCCAGACCGAAAATTTCAAAGTCGTCCCACTGCCACAATTCGCTTCCAATGGACCCGGGAATTGAAATACACCCTTACTATGGGTCCAGTAACTTGTAGCCAGACTTACAAAAGAATCTGGGAAACTAAGTTTTTCGACCGATGGCTTACCCCCTCAGAAAGTAGCAGATTGGGGATTGTCGTGTTTCACCGATCTGCACATTTTCCCTAATTTCAATCCGATCGACCTGAAAATTGCTATAAACCCTGACCACGAGTCTAGAAACGTGTATGCAAAATTACAAAGCAATCGGAGACCTGAAATTTTTTCCCCAATTTTTCGCGATTTTAACGGACGGATCTAAATTTCACCTATCATTAACTGGATCAATTGAAATTTAATATCTTTCGTTGCTCTCACACCGGAAAATCGAATTAATCGTCGCGCCGCTCCCCACCGTACCGCACTGCACCGCACTTACTTGATATCGAATATTGTCAATCGATATCGCATTTAATTATCACTGAATTTCCTTCGGAGATGTGATAAGTACGACAACAAGTCAATTATACGCAAAGCATCGCAAGGCCTCTACTTCAACTCTATGGTGTAAAGTTGTTAATTAATATTATTACGGCGACACGTTTAATATACAGTCGTTGCAATAAAGAACTACCTTTAGATGACCAATTTTTAAGAAATAGAAGAAGAAAGTTGTTTTCAAATTAAAATCGTAAATTTTATTGGTTACTGCTAATCATCACATATTAAATAAATAATGATAAAAGAAACATAAATTATTTTAAACTTGCATCTTCTTGCAAAAGTACTATATTAATTCAATAAAACTATCAAAATTCATTGTTCATTACGTAAAATAATGATTAAATCGTCACTTTAAAAACAAGAATACTTGTTATAATGAATTGTCATTTTTTTATGTTTTCAGTAACTAGAGAATATAAATTATTTATTATTTTCATTCCCAGTATATATTTCATTACCACAAGGATTTAATATTATTTTAAAATATCTAAACTTAGAAATAAGAGAAACGCACGCAAAATATACTATTTTGTATATAATTCGAAAATAATTGTTTCTTACAATTTTTTTTATTTGCATACAGTTCGAAAGTAATTATTTTTTACAAATATTTAGCCAAAAATTAATTTTGATAATTCCGACAATTAAAAGCCTTTCTTCCTTGTAAAGTAACGCAGAAATGCTAAATTCCTCGGTACAAGATAAATCAAGCTTTCTCAACGATGATGTATAAAGCTTCGTCCAGAAGATACATTTCTACGTTAGGGCCACATAATCCTACACGTGAAAAATTGTCGATGTGATGATGCCTATACATTTTTATTCAAGTATCAACAATAGAGAAAAAGATGTCCCGGAAAAGTGTTTCGTTTCTACTACCCCTCTTGAATATACAACTTATTTCCTTGTCGGATAAGATAAGAAAGGGTAGAAATGGGGCGAAAAACCCGAATGAGAACGCTCGAATATTTCTTTTAGCGTGAATATATGAGGATCGAATTTTATAAATTAAACCTAAGCGTAGAAACGCAAGATGTCCCATTTGAATCTTTGAATACAATTATCTAATTAAAATTTTGTTACTGAGAAAAATGGAACACTTTTTACTTCGAAATTTTTTAAACATTACCTATATTAAAAATAATAGTAGCGAAAAAAATGTATTTTGTCGTGTCCACAATAAAGACGAAATAGGTACCGTCTAACGAGAAAACAGAACATTTGTTTACTTCATATGATTGAGGCTACTGTCCGTATTTCAGTGGACAATAAAAGTTAAAAATTGAGTGTCAGTCGTTTGAAAATTTAGTTTCGAATTTTTGCGTTTTTTTTTCTTATTTTCGTTGTACCACCATTCCCTGAGAAACGAACGTAAAAGATTGATGGAAACGTAATTATAAGAATTTCTCATTACTGGCAGCAGTAACAAGACAGTACCTCGATATTCCTGCCACCCATGAATCCAGCGAACGATTATTTTCCGATGCTGGAACATAGTGAGTGACAGCCCCGCAAGCGAGATTAATTATCGAAAATGTAGAACAATTACACTGGCTCACTAAAGTATTCGGACACTCTAACTGAAAAACACTAAATAACTTCTCCAAGAATAAACCAAACGTCTTGACTCTTGTTTTGAAAAATAATAAAGCATCATATGAGTCGTTTATTTTGAAAGTGGCCCAAGTCTATTTATACTTAAATTGAGATATTTAAGGGTTTGTATTTCAATGCAATTAAAAATATACGTACAGAATACTAATGAGTCATACTGTTTAAGTGTATCTAAAGGTGTTAAATTTATAGTACCTATTAAAATAATGGCAATTATTAAGTGAATAATATGCGTTTTCTTACCAAGAATGGAGTTAGGCCACTTTCAAAATTAACAACCAGATTCGTTATAAAATTTGAAGGAACCCAAGTCCATTCAACATAATTTAAGATGCTTCAAATTGAAAAAAACAATACTCATTTTATTTTACATATCTTTATAACACTTCGAAAACATAATTTATGCGATTCAAAACCTTTTTTACAAACATAAATTACAAAACAATTTACTAGTCATCTACATTTTGTGTGTGTGAAAGGGATTTGAAAAAATCATGATGTTCCGGTGGTATATATCGTAACAGGTCAATTATGTCCTCGAATTTTGCTGTTGTAATTTGTCTGATATTTTTATACAGTGGTCTCAATACACTATTTCGAACTTTTCTGGTCTACCCCGACGTGGTAATAAATTCAGGACTTTAAAATTTTCGTTCTCATTCATTGATGTCTTGTAGAAAATTTTATACGGTTCATTTCTGACAAAACGAATCCAACATATTTTTAACCAGTTTATTGATTCTCCGTTAGAATTCTTTACTCTTTTAAAGATCCTTGTTGTGGAAAACTTTTGAAGGTACAATATTTCCGGTTTGAGTACAATATCTTTTTCCTGAATTCCGTTTAATCTTTTGCACTTTTTGGATGTATGTTTCATCAATTTTTTCTCCATTGTTATCTGTATCTTCATCCCCTGAAGACGAATATTGTTCTATCTTGTTCTCTTGCTTTTTCGATTTTCTTTGAAATCATTAGTTACTAATTCTTCTTCACTATCTGAACTAAATGGTCTTGTCGTTTTGTTCTTCCCCATGGGTGAAATAATTTCTAAAATTTAATATTACATTTTAAGTGTTATATTTAATTGTAAGTACATAATATGTATATTGCGTAAATTTTGTTTAACTGCGTTAATTAAACGTTCTGATTATTCAACTAGTGCAACTGTCCATAAATTGAGGTTAACTTGTTAAATACTAATTAATTAAAATTACCCTCATCACTGCCTTCGGGCATTATCAATGATAAATATCTTAATTTAAGTATAAATGGACTTAGGACACTCTCAAAATAAACGGCTCAATTATTGAACTAACTCTGAAAACTTATGTGTCCAGAATTATCGTATTTACTCGGAATATAAATAACCTTAAATGCTTTTTTGATAGATAACTTGAAGTTGTACGTGTAACCACGGGCAACCGGAAATAATTGACAAATGGACTTAGGCCACATTCAAAATAAATGACTCATATCATAATCTTTCATAATCTTTCCATATACACGATAACTGTCCAACACGACCAAGTATTCAAGTACCCTTATATTACAAACTTTCGGTAGCCTGACACAACATGAAAATTTCCCATTCCCAACCTATTTTCGAGTATCCAAATCACGGGTATTTAAACTTTGCAAATTTTCAGGATCCGATGGAACTTTACTCGTAAATTCAAGTACCTTCTACATCCCTAGTTAAAAGTCAGTTAACTCGCGAGCTACATGCAAAAAATTTTAAAAATTGTGGTCTACGGTCAAATTCTATGAGTTGATAGGCCATGAATGATTTTTGATCAAGACACGCACTGTGGCTTAAAATCATAGTTTCACAAAAACGATGAAATGCAAGACTGTAAACGTTGAGGTATTGTTTTTGTATTAATATTCTCCCTGCTAGACTACTACGTACTCATAGACCAACGCTGTGGTCAGAAATTCTACCCTGACGCCTAACTTTAACACATATGAGCCATTTAGAGCCTAAGCGCCGGCAACGTATCAGCCACTTAAAGCCCAAGCCTCGCTTACTCGTTTCTGAAAATTTCAACAAAAGAATGTATGTTCCAGCCTGCAGAGGTCATTTCCTCGATATGCTATTCCATACATAACCCTAAACTGTACACTCTATGCGTCTATAAAGAATTCCATCAATTCAAAAGTTGATCGTAGCAGGGAGAACAGGAAAGTAGGGAACAGGGAGAAAAGTAAGGCTATTCAGCAGGCCCTGACTTAGGCGCAGGGATATCGGAATACTACTTGGAGACCCATTAGGTACTAGCGAGAAAGTCGTCCTATCGTCTATCTGTTGGCGAACGTAAGACCTGCTGACATCGCGGTTGACCTGCGTTGACAATTGACTTAGATCCCAGATAGACGTTGTCCACCGTTTCAGTTGCCGAACACACCGACCAATTAGCGAAGGCGCAGCATTCGGTCGTTAAGGTCTTCATCGGCGGCAGCACCTCTCGCGACGACCTCGAGAAGCGGACCTGTTCGTTTGGGCTTTTCGGTGGCGGTGACCTCGCTCCTATTTTACCGAGCTGGCTGCTCGGCAAGCGATTATAATCCGTAGTAACCACGAGAGAACGGTTCTTAAATCCTCGAACGAGCGGGTTAACCTCCTCGGAGAGGGTTACTATTAAATAGGGATCACGAAATCTAACCACCGTTGGAACCTAAACCGCAAACCGATTAACCAAGAAAGCATACCTTTAAGTTAAAGCAACTCGCAATAAACGCAAGAGAATGGTTCCAAAGTGTTGTCAGTGAGCCGGTTAAGCTAGCAAGAATAGGTTATAAGCAGAGTACAACGCTGTCAAAAACTATGCTGTTGTATGAAACTTGTATGGTTGTGAGTTGAAAATCTTTATGAGATGTCGAAACAAGAAAATGGCGTCATTGACGCGGTTTGACGGTAACTACACTGACAGCTGGCGCCACTAGCCATGGACAAATATCTGTTTCCTATTTACAGACCTGGTATGTGTTTCTGTTAAGGATTGATATATTTTTATTTGTTAACATACTTGACGCGCACTTTTGTCCACTATTCACGTTTTGGCGGTGGCTGGAAATGGCGAAGGTGGAGGGAGAAAAGCTGACTTTAAACATCGGGTATGGAAAAAAAGAAAACCAAGAAATAGAAAGTGGAATTTACCGTATTGCAATACAATTACTTTTTGTTTCATCTACAATATTACAAAAATCGATTTTTGACCACCGTCAAGTCGGTTTCGTCTTGATAACAAATTATAAGCAAACATTTATGGAAATTTGGCGGCGGCTACTAAAGTGAAGGTGGGGAAGAAGAGGTTTTCTGCCAACTTTAAACATTGGGTATAGAAAATGGAATTTACCATATTAAGATACAATTACTTTTTGTTTTATTTACAATATTACAAAAATCGATTTTTGACCACCATCAAGTCGGTTTCGCCTTGATAACAAATTATAAGCAAACATTTATGGAAATTTGGCTGTGACTAGGAAGGTGAAGATGGGGGGAGAAAAGGAAAGGGAGAGCGTTTCGTCCTGGGTCTGCTAGAGGACCCATCAGTATGGCTGCCTAGCAGGCCCTGCCTTAGACACTGGACTATCGGAAGTTGTCTCACCACCGGCTGTCATATTGCGATAAAGAAACATACTATTTCATCTACTTACTGTTATTCTTTTACTGTCTGCAGTAAAAATAAGCGAAACCATTTGATCCAATTGATATTATTTGTGCTTTTGTCAGTGATTACCAAACTAAAAATAGTGCAGATAATAGCTCTGGGTTCGTATATCAATAACAACCTATTTGTTTGCATTTCAATTTTCAATTTGTTACTGTTTTTTAATGATACAGTTTTGTAACTTTGAGGTTACAGTGGGCTATTATGGCAGATTTCGGTACATTTAGGATAAAGCTTGTGCTTTCTCCTGTTTTCAGATTTATACATCATATACCGAAAATATGAATACAAAATCAGACAGAAACAATCCAATGATTGATGATGATTGATAATGTTTGATGATGTTTGATGATGATTCATGATGATTGATGATGTTTGATGATGATTCATGATGTTTGATGATGATTGATGATGACTGATGATGATTCATAATGTTTGATGATGTTCGATGATGATTGATGATAGTTGATGATGATTGATGATGGTTGATGATGATTGATGATGACTGATGATGATTCATGATGATTCATGATATTTGATGATGATTCATGATGTTTGATGATGATTCATCAACTAAGTTAAGATACTAGGTTACGGTTTCTCCTTGACTTGCAACTGTATTGTGTATTCTTCGAGAGAAGAATTTATTAAAGTTCTTCGTATTAACCAGTGACTGTCGTTATCTCGCCTCCATCTGAGGAAATGTAACCGGCGATCCTTCAGTATTGTTGGCCATTCAGAAACGCTACACATATTCTGATGAATTAAACGTCAGCGGATTAATGTTACATTTGTCAGGACTTCGAGTCTCGAGCGATCATCAACGTGTTGGTACATATTACGTAAGCTAGTCTCGAGGATCCGTGAACGTGTCTCCAATAGTAAAATGGCGGTGCGACTCAGAAATGGCCACGGTACGGAGCCGCAAGTTCTAGTACTCGGAAGGTTAAAGCTTTCCGATAATAACCCACTCTTACCGGGTTAACCGGGTTACTGTTGGGCACTTAGTAATTGGTTATCGAAACCACGTGGGTTATAGGGGGTTATTGAGAACCGAATCTGATTCAGGTTACGTTTTTAATGCCTAGTGCTAGCCAAGAAACCAACGATATATTATTTTCTTCGG
Source organism: Agapostemon virescens (assembly GCA_028453745.1). NCBI lineage: Eukaryota > Metazoa > Arthropoda > Insecta > Hymenoptera > Halictidae > Agapostemon > Agapostemon virescens. The sequence goes on from CM052094.1 coordinate 10,907,459, forward strand.
TAAGTTTTTTAATGATCCTCGCGGTGTTCTCCAACTAGTCGTTTTTATGTTGAAACATGTATGTTTTCCCTATGTGTTCTGACCAGGCTCAATGGCATTAGCGAGATATCGATTGAGATGTCCATTTGTAATATTCGTCAGATACCGCAAACTGGCTTTGGATGCTTAATGTGAGCACTATGCTGAGGAATAATACAAATTACTCGACAATTACGTAAGAATTACAATTTTGTAGGATGAACGAATATAAATTGAATTTTCAACAAACTAAATTTGCCACTTTTGAACTGCTTCTTGCGATATCGAAGAGTCAGTTTCCGATTTCGTGAAACCTTGCAAGTTCGTATACATATATTGGTTTCTTCTACGTATGTGTCTAGAATTATCTTAGACATCGTGTCTGGGTCTGTGCTGCGATCAAGTGTTACATTTTCGAGATATTTGTGGGCATGCTTGGCCTTAAGAATTAGTTACGGACTTGGCTACGGTTGAAAGTTAAGTATTTGGTGCTAATGATTAATACCTGTAGATTACGAAAATATATAAACTAATCGAATTTTCTGACTCGTCACATTTAAAGACCCTCCAAATTTTTGTAGAATTGTATTCGAATGCTAATGGTTAATATCCATAGATTAAGAAAATACATGAACAAATCGAATTTTCTGACTCGTCATATTTAAAGACTCTTCAAATTTGGTAAAATCGCATTGGAATGTTAATGGTTAACATCTGTAGATTAAGAAAATTTATAAACAAATTTTTCTGATTGGTTGCATTTAAAGACCCCTCAAATTTTGTAAAATTTGTATGAAGATTACAGAGTATACTAAGAAATTTGTGGAAAAGTATCGTTCGTGTTTCCGCTAGGTTTTAACGATTGTTCATAGTGAGTAGGCAGCCGGATAAGTGGGCTTGTTTAATAAGTCACCATGCGAAATTATCGTACATTTTCCATAAAGCTAACAGCATATTATCAACACGTTTTCGGTACGGCTCCTGAAAGCATTTATGCCTACGAAATGTATTAACAATCGCTCTATAGAAAAGTTTGAAAACAAAGTTTCATTACGCTTCGGGTACGTTCTAGTTGGACGAATGTTCCATGACTGGAAGAAAGTTTATTAATCGTGTTTGATAAGACACGAAATTAGATCGGAAACTTCGAAAAGCGGCTGGATTAGTGAGATCGTCTTCCAATACTCCAGACTGACAACAATGGCTTGGGAGGTGTTTGCGTTGGATGCCAACGATAGTGACAATAATTCATTACCGCGCAACGTTATTGCCAAGTCTTTAAACGACGCTCCATTACTGGAAAACTTTTCAGTAGATGCTTACAGAAAGTGATCAGATTATAATGAATGCTTCCATAGCATTACTTACTTGAAGATTGGTGACAAATGGAATTAACCCTTTGCAGTCGAATGGCGACGTTGATGCGCCAGTAAATATTGCCACGCTACTGTTTAAAATAACTTTTACATCGTTATATATGTATCTTAGAAATTTGTAAAAATGTAACTGTTGCAAGGACAAGTAATAGTAAAAACACCCATACGCATAAGATGAAATAAATCACGTGGAATGAAAATATCCTAGATCAGAAGGTCCTAGAGCTCCCAAAATGTTTTTTAAGGGAGAGAAAAATTCACATCTTACAAAATAAAACAGAAAGTTTCTTCTGGGAAGTCTCGGGAAGTCCTGCTTTCAAGGACTATGCAACGACTGGGCCCCGGGCTGGACAGCGTCGGGCTAATGGACAACCCTTGAGGCATAGCCCCCCCTGCACGTACTAATTCTTAACATAAGAAAGAAAAAAGAAGAAAATGCGACAACAAAATGTATTTATGCAGCGTGCTTTCACGTCCTTTGGCTGCAATTGTGCAATAATTTGTGTAAGGAAAATTTGAAAGATACGTTCCGAATGAACTTCGAAGAAAATGAGACAACAAAATGTATTTATGCAGCGTGCTTTCACGTTCTTCAGCTTCAGTACTTTGTGCTTGATACTGTATGTCTATTTATACATGTGTTTTGTACTGTAGGACTTTGTACTGGAACGTATGGAATTAGTAATTATATTACGAACTCTTTGAAGACTAGGAGTTTTTAATATGCGAACTATAAGAACATTTTCTTTGGAGAACTGCAACACGTATTAAAATTATAAACATTAAGAAATATGAGAAATATTTTCATGTAGTTAATTATGGAAGTACTGAATAATATTTTTGCAACTTCAATCACTTTTTATATCGATATGTTAACATTCGTGTGTAAAGGGTTCGGACCGTTTAAAGAAAAGTGATGCTGTCTTTCTAGAAAATTGTTAAAAGGATAACAAAATAATTTTAGTTTTGAAGTAATACATTTCATAAAAATGAACAAAGTAAGAAACAGGCTGGGTAAAATTTTGGAGATAAAAATCTTTCAAGTACTATTTTAAATCGTTATTGTTTAACTCAATTAAAATATTCGTTTCATCCTACCACACTACCTTACTTCTAATTAGAATACATTTACATGAAAATAAAAGGAATATGAAACAAACGTGCTTGTGAAATTTTTCACGCTGGACAAAAAACCGGTTTCTTTGTTTATTTAAATAAAAAATTAAATTTCTACAAATAAAAAATATTTTCGTTCTAGTAATCTAAAACGTAAAATTGTACATTTAAATTTTGCGATAAACAGTACTTAAATTATTCCTTAAAAATTTAAGAAACCGTAACGTTTATGAAGTTAATTTTCTCGAAAATAGGCTATTTTATTGTATTCATCACCCTTTTCAATAAAACTCCCACTATTTGGCACTTTCAAATAAAATGTTATTTTGAAAATCTTTTCTAACAGATATAATGTTGCATTTTTGAAAATGCAAATGCGATTTCAAATAAAATAAATTACTTCCCATTTAACATTCGAAGTATTAGTTTCTTTTTCCAGCTCTGATAAGAATGAGAATTGTTATCAAAGAATATTTAAGCTTCGACGTGCTCGTTCCCGACGTATTCAAGAATGATGATAACGAAATAGCAGATAATTCACATTTTATTCACCATAATCCTTCAGTCGAGAACCATTTGGGAAGTAAAACGTTCCTCGCGGAAATCCAGCACGCGAGATGATTAAATTAAAAAGGCAACCGCGACAGATGTGCACGGAGAACAATCGTATTCTAGGTTTCTTGAGATTCTTAAGATTTACCGTAACTCGAATTTACCTGCATAAACCCTGTGCCCATTCTGCATATCGTTTTATAGTATCGCATTTAACTGGGAAAAGACTTCTACCATTTTCAATGTACAGTGACTTTCATTAATATTCGGAAATGATCATTTTATAAAAACCGAATTTTCCTTGCTTCAAACAAGTTTAGTTTGTTTCAATCGTAGAATTAATCTGCGTTATTAAAGAGAATCGTTAATTACTGAATAGTGAAGTTCTCACCTGATACTATTAGACCGCAATCTAATTAGTACTACGTAAAAGATGTAGAATTTAGAAAATTTCTATGGTGTAGACTTTCTTTTGATACTCTGAGCACGTGCTTATTTAACTTATTGATTAATCCAGCAGAGCACGTAACTGTTGCAACGGGGTGAGCCCAGATCAAATTCCTTACAAAACATTTCGCTGGAAATTTAACCGATACGCAAGAAAGAAGACTAACAATACGAAAGATAGAATCGGGTTCGCGTGCATCATATTTAGAGGATGTCCTCGGTTGTTGCAGTCGATGCATGTCGAAGTCTTGTCGTTGATATTCCGTGCATGGGAAGCAGACACATGGAATTTTCATTGTTCTCGAACGTTGAAGTTCTCGAGTTAAAAGCGGTAGCTACCACGCCTGCCAAGCATTTGCATTCATTTACGTGTATTAGCAGCATTTAATGCAGAGTGCATACTCTATTGAATTATTCAAGATGAATGAAATTCCCCATCATATTCCGTAAATACTTGGAATTTTCTGGTTACGACACGTGTCAAATGGACGGTCACAAAACATTTTATCCAATTCTGGAATTCAATTTGACCTTCTACGAGAAAGAAAATTTCAATTTACCAAACGATATTATGGAGAATCACCATAATATAAAAGCAATTTCCTTGGGTATTAGTTGCATTCGATGTAAGAAATTTGAAAGAGACGTTCCGAATGAACTTTGAAGAAAATGAGACAACAAAATGTATTTATGCAGCGTGCTTTCACGTCCTTTGGCTGCAATTCTGCATTACTTATATTCGATGTAAGAAAAATTTGAAAAAGACGTTCCGAATTAATTTTGAACAAATGAGACAACAAAATGTACTTATGCAACGTGCTTTCACGTTCTTTGACAGTAATTGTGCAATATTTGGTGTAAGGAAAATTCCCTCGGCATTCAATTTGTTAATTGTTAGTGGTGAATGAGATTACGACAAAATATACGTTAATTTTAGTCTGAATAAAAAATTACGTAATAATAAATTATCAGTTATCAATAATGTTACATTTTCAACACATACCAAAACATACATGTAGCAACGAAAAACTATCAGAAATTTTCTCACGTTATTTATGAAAGAAATATTGTAACGCGATTGACCGTCGAGAGTTTTATGAAAAAAGACAATCGGAAAGGTCGCGTTTGTTAGGGAAGGTTCGACCGAATCGAAGGCACAGTTCGGGTAGACCACGTCTTCGTGAAGGGCGGTAAGGAGGTACGGAAGTAAAGTAGATAGGGATAGATACGTTCCTACGCCAGCCAGTACCGTAGGCGCCAAGTAGTTGCGGTTACTGAAGTCAGACGTGAGTAGTTGCTCGGAAGGTTCGAGGTAAACTGACTGATTTTCTCGACAAACAGAGGCTTTTTGTAACTATTTGGCTGGCCAAACGTAGGCTAATCCACAGTCACCGACGTTTTGTTACTTCACGGACCGTGAAGTGTACTCTTCGTGCCTGGGCGTCTCTTTCAAGGCAACACGTCGAAATGTAACGCGCACTGATTTTAATAAAATTTTAGTATGAAATAGTTTGTTGAAAAATGTTTCACATATATCTTTTGTTATCCGCAATGATCCGTATGCAGGGGGTTGAAACAACACTTAAAGTCGAGAGAAAATCTATATTTTTTATATATCCCGAAGACTAGCGGATGTACAACAATGAACTTTCTTTATATATAATTAATAAATCCGTAATATGACGGGATAAAAATTTTTATTTAAAAATAAAAGGACAATCGATTAATTGTAAGGCACGAAATAATTTGTCATAATATTATGTCATAAATAATGATATATCAAGGATACATTAATTGTTTTTATGTGTCTCTTTCATTTTCCCTGGTTTGTCAGTTAAAATTTTGTTGGTTACTGTCAACCAATATGAAAATATACTTCTGTTGTAAAACTGATTATCCTGCAAAACTTATAACGATGTGGTTTAATTTTAAAGATAAACCGAAAATTATGACGTTGTAGAAATAAATGTTTGGTTAATACGTGCTTAAAATGGTCTGGGTAATTTGTGCATCGCTTGTCATTGTTACCTTGCCAAATGTTGCCATTTCTGATATTCTTTTTGAAAAACCTGTATTTAACAAACACGCAACAAAAACGATGAACATTATCAAAAGCCAGGTTAAATATTCTTAAAAAATTATTATGTAATAAATTAATTGTTATTATATAATTGTGAGAACGTTATTATTACTTTATCATTTACGTGTTAAGATTCTCTCGGACAAATAATAGTAAACTAACATTTTTTTACTATACTGTTTTAAATCATTCAAAACGTCATATAATATTTTAATTTGTGCAAGTGGAAATCTAGACTGAAACACATATTCGAGGAATTGATTGATTGGAATTCCGGACTGAATTACATTTAAAATATTATAAATTATACCTTAACAGGAAAATTTTCTCGATTGAAATTTCGATTTGTATTTGTACTAAAAAGTTGTGCCAAAAGGTTTGGTGATGAAAATTTCTGGACGAATTCCGCAATGACAAAAATAAAATCGGAGATATATTTGCATATGGATTCCACGGATACGACGGACGCATGAAAGACCCATTTGATTCTATGCCATTTTTCATTAGAGGTTCGTAATAAATTTTTTTCCTCGAAAGGTGTCAGTCTTTTGTGATAAGAATATAGATTGCAAAAGTGGTCTCTGTGATTTGATAAACTCGAACATCGGTATAAGAGAACCAACCGATTATTAAGAATATTGTCACATTCATTGTACGACCATTTACATATTTTATCAACTGCCTAGTACGAATCAGATATTCACTAAACGATTCGAACAAAATTGAAAAAGAATATGCGAGCCCATAATTATGAAAGTGGTCTAAGTCAAAATTAATAAACAAAAAATGAGTTTATCAGTTATTTTACACCACATTATTTTTATGATATTGTCAAAAATGAACCATTAATTTTGAAAATGGTCAAAGTCAATTCAAACTTTAAAAACAACATTTTCGTATAAAATTCACATAAAATTTTATGTTCATAATGAACTTCCGTTAATCAAGACTAATAAAATTTTTAATTAAAATGTTGCACGATATAAAAATATTTTCTAATTTATGCAAATGCAATTCATTAAATATCTCGAAACAAGAAATATATGGCTTAGACCACTTTTATAATTATGGGCACATGTGTAGTTACATTTCATATATCATATTTGTAATGCTGAATCAGAATTAATGCGGGATTTCTTTGTGTATGCTAAATGTACAATGTAAAAGTACTAAATAGTTTCAATTATTAGCGACGACAATTCTTAACAGCATAATAAATATGTAAATCTAATTTTATTGTATTAAGCATGTTACACGCGCATAGATACTAAGAAGTATGATATTGCACTTATTTCATACGGTATACATAAATTTATAAATACTTACCCATAACTGCAATCCAACAATAATTATTTTCCTGTACTATAATGATGGAGAAAGAGGATCTCGTTTGCTCCCGTAACTAATAAAAATAAATAAATAATAAAAGATTCGTGTTTGGGCAAGTTATTATTTCTCGAGCTTGTGACTTCGGGCTAAGTTTTTTGTCACTTAAAATTACAAAGTCTAATATGTGACAAAAATAGAAAAGCCTAAGAAAATTTAAGATTAAATATTGTTTAGTTCGGATAGTCGATGTGATAACAACCACTATACAGTTTCTTGTTTTATCTCTTAAGCCTGCCCTCCCTAACTGCCTAACGATTCTGGTTTTGGCGAAGCAATGAAACCTAGATAACGCTAATAACAATAAGGTAGAGAGGGGACTTCAAGTAATTAACTGTCCTTAAACGGACCTCCTCCATTCTCTACTACTCAAATAAAGATCGTCTTAACATGCAAGCTATTGCAATTAAATCGCGAGTCGTAATTAAAATTGCTCGTTTCACAAAATGGAGATGGATCATTTACGACATATTGTGGGTACACAATTTTATTATCATAAAGGTACCTTGAAATAGCGAAGATATTATTGCTAATCTACTTAGTTTATGCATTTATAATCAAAATAAGCAAATTCAATTGAAAGCAGTGGGCAGATTAAATGCATTCAAAAATTTATAGAGAATCTATATAGAGATTTATATAGAATTAAATAGAGAATTTCATTTCTATTCCATCCTTTTGCTGTACAATTTACACGGGCAATTTTTATTTTGCGTAAAAGTCCGCATTTACAAATTAGCCCATAAACAATCACATCTCAAAAATATCTTCTGTCACTGTAAGTAAAAAAGGTTTTTTTAATGAGCATTGTTACCATAGAATAAATTGAAAGACGACCTGAATGGCTATTTGTACAAATTCTTTAAAACTAATGGAGTTCGGTCGCCCGCGTCTTAATACTTTGACTGCCATGTCACCCACATATGGGTGACACAATTATTAGTCCGTTTTTAAAAATAAATTTGTACATTAATATATTCGTTGCATTCAATTTAGTTGATATCTGAAGAATACAAGAAGGTTGATAGATAACTATATGCCATACATTTAAAGTTTTCAATCGCTGCTTCATTAGATAAATTAATTTTATTTTATGGAATTTTTGAGGTCGTCAGTTGGCCAGTTAATGTGTTAAACATCTTTACATCTATTTTTGATCAACGTTCGCGTCGAAACAAAGGAAGTGATCCGTCACGAAATAAACGTAATTAAAATATACTACGTTCAGACAAGTAGTACAGGTCGAGCAACAGACTTCCCGAGTAAAGGGAATGCTTAAACAAACGTGTTCAGAATGATATATGAACAGACTCGTGCAATAGATATAACTGTACTGCCAGGTAAATAAAACAATGCGTGGAATGATTCGTGTACAGGGTATTAAGACCAGTAGTACCGAACACAAATTGTGACTGGGATATGTTTTCTTATGAAAACCACAAAACTGAATTTACTTAGATTTCTCACATTTTGTATAACAGTATGTATGAACGAATTTATTTAATCGTTTTTAATGAAAGAATTCAAAGAACGTCGTTCGTCTGCGTGTTCAAAATGATGTGCTAAATATTAAATAGAGCATATGAAGAAGAATATGAACTGTTAAAAAATATATATCTTTTCCCAAAAACGCACGGGCCCTGAAGTGTTTCCGTGACGGTCGAAAATCTGGCAATCGTCAAGTTATTGTCTGCTCTTGAATTTGGCCGAAACAAGTGTACACCACAAGCCCCTATAACAAACCTGCAGAATGTATTGAGTCGTCTGGAACTTTTGTGCCGATTTTGACGGAAGATCGAAACGCAACGCATTTAAGTTTTGGTATAAATTTATTAAATTATATAAGTGTCATTCTGTTCCACAACCTTTCTCCATCTTTCAGGCAACTTTACACAACGAAACTCATGTCATATGTTTTCAGCAATTCTAATATATTCAGATCGGTCTCTATGCCACCTACCGAAAATCGGCAAGAACTTTCCGAACAACACAATAATAGTATTTTTCGATCGAGAGACTTTCTATTAGCATTTCTATTCTAAAGTCGGACACTTCGCGCGCAACTAGTAAACGTATCGAGACATTTCTGTCGACACAAAAACATACCAGGCATCTCTAACTTTGTGGCATTTTGTATTTCAGAAGCGGCGGTACGTGATGGCGGCTCATCAGAGCGCAAAATACGCGCACTCCGACGCGAAATCGGTGACGCGACACGACTGAGCTCTCAATCTTCCTGAATGGCTGCTTGCGGATCTGAGCGACGGTGAAAGCGGACGGACAGTGGTGTGAATGAGCCGGTTCGAGCTCTTAATAAACGTTCCAGAAAGCAGCTTAAAGAAAGCGACTGCAAAATGAACGGCTCGTGGTCGTTGCTCGCGATGGTGTCGCTCCTGACGGTGTCGCTCCCAGTTGCGAGCCAGCAAAGCGGGGTGATAACGAGAGGCAGCAGTGGCATTCAAATCGGCAGCCACGATAGGAGAGCGCAAGCCAAGGAACAGGGGTTAGGTCGAGGTGGTGGCGTGAGACTCGGCGAAGGCAGATTTCCGAATTCAACCAGGCAGAGGCCCTACACCACCACCACCTCTACAACCACGACTACTTCACTGCCGGAGAAAATCACTAATCCGTCGAATGCTCCCGCAGAATCCAATAACAATATCACTTTCCTGGAGGTTAGTACGATTTTCCGCTGTACACGGTATAAATTATCAAGCGTTACAGTCGAATATCTCTGAAAATATTGATTATACGCAAACATGTTTCA
>CM052094.1:10917600-10943854 GCA_028453745.1 Agapostemon virescens
CACTGCCACATGAAGAGCATAAATAATTAATAATACCAATATCTTGTGTTAATTTTAACAATATATAAATATAATTAACGTTCAAAATAAAAAGTACTAATTCTATTTTATTTCTTGTTATTATTTATAAACAAAATTGGATTAATATGCAATATATTTTAAGTGATATTTGCTATTTCAAAATTGAAATTAAATGATATTTACAATTGACTAATTATAAAAGTGATGTAAGTCCATTTGCAGCCTGGAAATATATATTATTTTAGTTAAATTCGCCTAAAAGAAATTTATATAATCAAATTACATATTGATAAATCAGTACAAACATTCCCAGACTTCACATAATTAACCTATATTTTTTAATTGTCAGATCTGCTAACATTTAATTTTCTCGAAACAGAAGAAAATGGACTTACACCACTTTCAAAATAAACGGTCCATATAACGAAGTTATATTTAAAATTATCACGGATACTATAAGTAATGCTGAAGCAACCAAATTGTAGTGGCTCACGAAAGTATTCGGACAGTCTTTCAATTCGAATAACTTTTTAAAAATTGAACCAAACGATTTGAATTTTCTGGAACACCAGAAGCATTGATTTACTAAATGATGGGCAAAATTAATTTCGAAATAATAAAGAAGACATTTTTTAAAACATTTTTATTTCAACTCGTAATGAACACCGAAAATATGCGTTTCGCAGACCTTAGTTATACACATGTTAAAAATTTTGTTGAAATCAATTGACGCAGGAAGAAACGATATGCATAGAAGAATGTAAGAATTTGTGGAGTTTAAACAGAAATTGACGACTAAGAATCGTGAAGAATTACGATTTTCACTATTTTCGATGAAATGTAGCTCGTGTGTACGTCAATCGATTTCAATCCATTTTTCTGCATATGTAAATTTTTAGTACGTGGCTCAAATAAAAAGATATTTAAAAAGTAGCTGTTTTACTTGTCATATAATCCGTATTAATTGCAACTTTTTCAAAATTCTTTCTGCATATCATTTGGTAAATCAATGTAAGAAAAGTCAAACTTTTGGTCCAATTTTATAAAAGTTATTTGGATTTAAAGAGTCTTCGAGTACTGTTATGAGCCACTGCATATCGAACAGTTATTGAGAGAAACAATCCTTGAAAATTACTTGTCACTGCAGTTACACGAGAAGCTTCTCTTGAGCGAGAAAGTCGACTAATTCCGTACTCTAAATTATATATATCCATTTCGTGAAACAATATTATTTCTGGCAAATTATTCATAGAAGTCTGATAAAATTTCAATTATGGCGACATTTCACTGTTGAAATCCTTTTCAGCAAGCAATGTAAGAGCTCTCGTACGACTGCAGGTGGATCCACCTTTTTCCTGTGTCGCTAAATGACGTTGCTCTTTCCCCGAACGAGAAATGTTAAAAAATTCAACAATCTCGGCTCCGAAGAAATAGTCTTACGGAATGCTTCGAAAGGAGTGTATCCTTTGCTTCGTAGAGGATAAGCTACTTCTCCACAATATCAAAGAACGTTTCTTTAAAATCAGAAAATATTGTGGGACACATCTTTAATTTTCGCAGCATTTCAATTTCACTGAACCTCGTATCAAAATTGGACAATATAACGAAGCAATGAAAAGATACTTTCAACGAGTTTCCAGTGAAATCGTGTTACTGAATTCTTTTTATAATTCCAGCACATTCAGATCGAAAATTATGTTTAATATTTAAAACAATAAACTGAATATACATGATATACTAGCGAATCACCACGAACTTATTCAAAAATAACCAAGACGACTATAAAAGCTAACACTATAAAAGTGAGTCTAATTCATCCTACATTTTTAACAGCAACATTACACTATATCTTACAAAAATTTACTTTACATTTGAAATAAGGTACAATGACATTTAATGTTCTAGGCACGTTATAATTTCATGACGTGAACCATTATTGTTATCACAACTGTGATAAAATGCTATCATCAAATACGCTTTGTAAAAGTTTCATATACGACAAGACAGCCGCGTGAGATATGTAATATCTTCAAATTGGATTTGTCTTTTCGGTTTACAGCGAATAGAAAGGTATGAAACATGAAAACCTTAAAGTAATATTTTCTTTTATCAACTTTGAAAACGGTTCGTACCTCGGGTTTCACTGGAACCGGAAGATTTTCGTACATGCCACCGAGAACGACAATATGAAAGTTTATGTTCACGCAGTTTACTGCAAATACTATTTATTGGATACACAATAATTCTTCATCTTCGCCATTGCTCGATATTTTCTTTCCTTTTTATTCTTTCAATAAATGCAACGCAACATTTTTATATAAATCGATTCGTACAATTATAATAGTTTGACACGCGCGAGGTCACAGCTGTAACCCTTTGCACTCCAAGTAATGTTAATTCCGAATTCGATACATTTTGTCGTCCTAATATAATTCCATTGTTTGTAGTTCATTTCCTCTCGTGCATATCAAATTTCTTCCTATTAATCGTACGTGCAACACTTCAATTTTTACTAACTTCTTAAATACAAACATTGCAATGTAAAAATTGTTTTAAATAATAGCGTAAGCAGTTATTCGACAACTGCTAAGTCAATAACATTATAGTGGCTTGAGCACACTCAATTCTATTATTAATTATTACAGTAAATTATTAATATTAAAGTATATGCATCATATCTTTTAGAAAAATTGCAATTTAGTTATCAAAAACCTCATTCCAATGTGCTCTGCCGTACAGAGAAATTGCACCGCACAAAATTCAACCGTGCCTAAGAGATTGATATGAGGGGGACCGGAAAGTAATGTCGTTTCTGCGCATGTCGATATTCGTTTGTCATTTGTTAGCTTCTAATGTACTTCAAAGTACACAGAAAAGAAAAAATGTTTAAAACCGACGTTACTATCCGGTCCCCTTAATATTTGGGAGACAAATGAACTCGCCTGTTTCGACTGTTTGTTCTGTCCGCATTGCCGCTGGGTTCACAGCGATAACGCTCTAGTTGCATTTCGCAAGATAACATCTATTGTTCTAAAGGCTTAAAGTTCTAAAAGTCCGAGTTTGATATGAAATCAATGTTTAAAGTTCTCGCGATATGGACAAATATAAAGTTCAGGATATTCTCGCGATCTATACAAGTCCAAGGTTCACGATAATCTGTTCGAAACTATTTATTATTTGAGCCGTTTATTTTGAATGTGGCCTAAGTCCATTTGTCAATTATTCCCGGTTGCCCGTAGTTACATGTACAACTTCAAGGTATCTATCAATAAAGCATTTAAGGTTACTTATATTCCGAGTAAATACGATAATACTGGACACATAAATTTTCAGAGTTAGTTCAATAATTGAGCCATTTATTTTGAGAGTGTCCTAAGTCGATTTATACTTAAATTAAGATATTTATCATTGATAATGTCCGAAGGCAGTGATGAAGGTAATTTTAATTAATTAGTATTTAACAAGTTAACCTCAGTTTTTGGACAATTGCATTAGTTGAATAATCAGTACGTTTAATTGATGCAGTTAAACAAAATTTACGCACTATACATATTATGTACTTACAATTAAATATAAAACTTAAAATGTAATATTAAATTTTAGAAATTATTTCACCAATGGGGAAGAACAAAACGACAAGACCATTTAGTTCAGATAGTGAAGAAGAATTAGTAACTAATGATTTCAAAGAAAATCGAAAAAGAAAGAGAACAAGATAGAACAATATTCGTCTTCAGGGGATGAAGATACAAATAACAGTGGAGAAAAGATTGATGAAACATACATCCAAAAAGTGCGAAAGATTAAACGGAATTCAGGAGAAAGATATTGTACTCAAACCGGAAATATTGTACCTTCAAAAGTTTTCCACAACAAGGATCTTTAAAAGGGTAAAGAATTCTAACGGAGAATCAATAAACTGGTTAAAAATATGTTGGATTCGTTTTGTCAGAAATGAACCGTATAAAATTTTCTACAAGACATCAATGAATGAGAACGAAAATTTTAAAGTCCTGAATTTATTACCACGTCGGGGTAGACCAGAAAAGTTCGAAATAGTGTATTGAGACCACTGTATAAAAATATCAGACAAATTACAACAGCAAAATTCGAGGACATAATTGACCTGTTACGATATATACCACCGGAACATCATGATTTTTTCAAATCCCTTTCACACACACAAAATGTAGATGACTAGTAAATTGTTTTGTAATTTATGTTTGTAAAAAAGGTTTTGAATCGCATAAATTATGTTTTCGAAGTGTTATAAAGATATGTAAAATAAAATGAGTATTGTTTTTTTCAATTTGAAGCATCTTAAATTATGTTGAATGGACTTGGGTTCCTTCAAATTTTATAACGAATCTGGTTGTTAATTTTGAAAGTGGCCTAACTCCATTCTTGGTAAGAAAACGCATATTATTCACTTAATAATTGCCATTATTTTAATAGGAACTATAAATTTAACACTTTTAGATACACTTAAACAGTATGACTCATTAGTATTCTGTACGTATATTTTTAATTGCATTGAAACACAAACCCTTAAATATCTCAATTTAAGTATAAATGGACTTACGCTACATTCAAAATAAACGGCTCATTTACTGTTTGAAATAGAATTTAATAAATATTTTTATTACAATTCCGCGATAAATTATACACAGACATACTCGATGTTCTTTCCGAAAATAGAGTGCATCAGCAAAATTTCTATGAAAAATAGTTTCTACATTGTCAAAGCGTTTCGATGCAGAAATTGCAGTGAACGAAAAAGTTGCACGACATCGTCCGACAGAGTCGACAGCCACGAATATACACAGTGCGTTTGACTATGCAATTGTCGCGAAATTTTTGTCTTCGTTGCACCACGATTGCCCGTCGTTCGAGCACGATCCCTCAGCTAATTACGAACTTCTACCGCGAGCTGTAATTTGCTAGAATAATCCGTTTAAACGTGTCACGGAAAAGTGTGTCCACCTCTAGAGAATCATTACTCCCTTGCTAGTCACGGTCGTCATTGTTCTCAATTTTCTCAACGTGAACTGTCGCATTAAATGAGATCTCCACATGCCGTTTAATCTTTCTATCGTATGGCTGCGAATTTCATCAACGATTAAAGGACTATTTCATACTGTAACCCTTTTCAAACACTTTGCACTCCGAGCAATTTTTATTCCAAAATAAAGACACATTTTTCAACCTAGAATGATTCCACATGGTTCATTTCCTTTCGCGCGTATAAAATTTATTACTATTATCCGTACGCGTAACACATTAATTTCTAACGATTTTTTAAACGCAACCATAGCGATGTCAAAATTATTTTGAATAACAGTATGGCAATATTTAATGTCTCCTGAGAGAAGCCATTGGAGTGTTAATGGCTAATTTTCATATGCCACTATTATAAAACAGAAACGTAAGCCATAAAAATAACATTTCCAAAAGTATTCCTTTATTATTCTCAGTCTATCAAATCCGTTGAAGTAGGAAATGAACTTACGTTATTTGTTAATATTCCAGTTTTTGCAATTGAGATAGAACGTTTTTATTTGCTCGGGAGTTAATCTAACGAAGATTAATTCAGCAGAGGCATTAAAAAGTCATGAAAATAAGACAGGGAAAAGAAGAACATGAGAAATGGCGTAAACTCGACCGGAACGAACCCGTAGAATGTTGATGTAAGAAAATTAGAATGCAAATGAGAGGAAGACTCTGTGACGCGTAAGTAGAAGTGCGAAATCTATTGGCAAGAATAAAGGAGTAAAGAAAGAAGACGTGAATATAAAAATACCGCAGGGGAATGTATTTTTCTTTTAATTATCATCGAGATAGAGGTGCAGCAAGAAGATGAGATAATGGGTCGAGGAGAAGATAAGAAACACGGGGAACAAGGAACAGCCAATTTTTAAAACGTTAAATTAAAGCGGCGTGAAAACGGCAGCAATTATGGCGGCGCATTCTAAAGGAAATTGGGACGTTCCTAATTGTGAAGTCAGGGATAATTTACATTTCTAATTAACGATATATCCTAGGAAAGTGAGCGCCACATTTCTTTCCAGAGAACTGAGAAGCTCGTACAGCGTTTTCTTTATTTATGTTGATGGTTCTGCTGCCGACCTCGGTCGCCATCACGAAGACATTTCCTGTCGCAGCTTCGCTGACGAAACATGGAACCGGCTTGGGAGAAAGTTTGCTGGCTGCTAGTCAGAACTGTAACTTACTGTCCATTTTCTGCCTACGTTCCATTCATTCACTGCGATCGATTTCGTGCAACAGGTGCTACCTGATCCGTTCTCGTGGTAATAAAGCGAACGGTCTCGATGCACTTTTCTGTACCTTTGAATATTTAATGTTTACCAATCACTGTGCCTATCTTGATAGGCGCGGCTGCTTCCTGCAAGCTAAATGTGTTTGATCAGAAATATTTGATAACCTTTGTGTCCCATTTATCTAATGGCGCATTTTTAACTGAGGAGAATTAATAAGGCTTTTGGTCAGAGCTCGAAAGAGTTCGCGAACTTCTTAATGAGCAGCACATTTACGTGTGAAATTTTTTAAAAATAGTTCCGATACAAAAAGAAATATTTTTTAACGTACGTAATCAAATATTAAAGACGAACGTCTTATTATAACAGTATCGCATATTTTACTTTTCAATTGCGATCTCAACATTTTTCGTAATTCGATTCCGATCGACCTGAAAATTGGCATACACTCTGTCTATTGGTCTAGAAACGTGTAACCAAAATTACAAAAAAATCGGAGACCTAAAGATATTTCGCGATTTTAAGAAGGGGGTTACCTTCAATATTTAGCAATATTTGCCAATATTTGGCAAATCTTTGAAGTCGTGCCCCAGCCAAACTATTAGAGCTATCGACATGGCTTAAACGCTAAAATCTTCCCCAAACCTTCCTCTTTAAGCAGAGCTCTCAAAATCTAAGCTAGCATATCAGGGGACTTCAGGAAGCTACCTTTCATCAACCTTATTTTTCCCATTTTCGCCATTGATCGCCCCGAAATTTCAAAGTCGCGCCACGGCTGCAATTCGATTCCGATCGACCTGAAAATTGCCATACACTCTGACCGAGCGTCTAGAAACGTGTAACCAAAATTACAAAAAAATCGGAGACCTAAAGTTTTTCCCCAATTTTTCGCGATTTTAAAAATGGAGGGGTATTCCTATATCTGGCAATATTTGGCAAATATTTGGCAATCTTTGAAGTCGTGCCCCGGCAAAACTATTAGCGCTATCGACATGATTCAAACGGGAAAATCTTCCTCAAACCTTCCTCTTTAAGAAGAGCCCTGATTTCCTAGTCTAGCGTTTCAGGGGACTTGAGGATGCTTCATTTTATCAACCCCATTTTGCCCATTTTCGCGATTTTCACCAGCCCCAAAATTTCAAAGTCGCGCCACTGCCGCAATTTGCTTCCAATGGACCCGGGAATTGAAATACTAGGTGTATGCATAAGTTTTTTCCGGTTTTTTTATCAAAAAGAACACGTAATTTTCAAGGGAAATTAATTTTTTTTTTATTCAAAATATTGGCCATCGGCTTCTACACATTTCGTCCATCTTTCAGGTAATTTATGAATACCATGCCAGAAAAACTGCTTGTCTTTTGCGGCAAACCATTCGTCGAGCCATTTTCCAACTTCCTCGAAATTGCTGAAGTGCTGCTCTGCGAGCGCGTGCCCCATTGACGCGAAGAGGTGATAGTCAGATGGTGCCAGGTCTGGGGAGTACGGCGGGTGTGGTAGGATGTCCCATCCAAGCGATTTCATAGTGTCTTTCACTTGTTTTGCTGTGTGAGACGGCGCATTGTCGTGTAACAAAATCACTTTGCCATGTCTTTTGGCCCATTCCGGTCGTCTTTCAATTAATGCGTCGTTTAAATTAATCATTTGTTGGCGATAGCGTTGTGTATTAACAGTTTCTCCGGGTTTCAAAAGTTCATAATACACAATACCGGTCTGATCCCACCAGACACAGAGCATGGTCTTCTTGCCGAAGCGATTTGGTCGTGGTGTTGATGGACCGGCTTCGCCACATGAAAGCCATGATTTTTTCCGCTTTGGGTTTTCAAAATAAATCCATTTTTCGTCACCCGTCACAATTCGATACAAAAAGGATTTCCTTTCGTAGCGTTGAAGCAGCATTTCACAAGTGACTTTGCGATTTTCCATTTGACGTTCATTCAAATTGTGTGGGACCCATTTACCGAGTTTGTTGATCTTTCCCATTGCTCGTAAACGTCTGCTGATTGTTTCTTGTGATACTTGTAATGCTTCTGCTAATTGCCGCTGAGTTTGAGTTGGGTCATCATCCAATAACTCCTGCAATTGCTCGTCTTCGCATTTTTGTGGTCTACCAGAGCGCTCACTGTCTTTCACATTGAAATCACCACTTTTAAATTGTCGAAACCATGTCTCACATGTTCTAATCGATGGAGCGTGTTCACCATATGTTTCTACCAACAAACGATGACTTTCGACAGCCTTTTTCTTTTGATGAAATAAGAAAAGCAATGCGTGCCGCAAATGTTCTTTTTCAGGCACAAAACTCGACATGATTACTGAACGATAAAACAAAGACGCCAGTTCTTGGCAGACTCAACTTATGTGTGTTTGTAGTTTTATGTTAGACGAACAAAATGGTATATGTGTCAAATTAATACGCTGCGTACTTTTCACTGGCGCCACCTCTTAGTCAAACCGGAAAGAACTTATGCATACACCTGGTACATGCTTCCTATGCGTACATGTACTTAAAGGTCATCTTTAGATTCAATGTTACCTGCTATATGGTGAAAATGGTTAAAATATCAAACCTTATTAAAGATGCTTGGTTCGGTTTGAGGAACATAAATTCGTAGAGCATCTCGAGATATCTTCCACATCTCAATCGTGTGAAATGAAAAGGGCGTAAACCACCGCCTAGGATAGTCGACATAAATTATACCGTCGCGTCACCTTATTATCGGTTCACTCACCTAAAGTGTTTATGAAGATCTCATTAAACTCTTCTTATCTATTCTGAAGATATTTATCTGGAACAACTATGACATAAAAGGATACTCGGGAATTCATTCGCTGGGACCACTATTCTCGATAGAAATTATTCTATCAAAATCACAAATTGGAAGGTTTTAACAAATGAAATAAATTTAAAAAAAATTTTGTGAAATTGTGTTTTAATAAAACTGTAATACCAATAAAATATTTTTCCAAGTTGATGGTAATTAATGTTTGTTACTAGTGAAGAACGAAATGACGATATTAAATTGAATATTAATTTTAGTTTGAATTAATTGTGTCCTTTTGGTGAAAACTATTGAGAAACAGATTTATGTGTACATAATGTTATATTTTAAACATGTAAAAAAACTCACACATTGTAACGACGTATTATAAGAAATTTTTTTAACGTTAATTATGTAAATATATGCATATATGCTTTTTAAGGAATATTTTCATTTTTATTTAGAACGAAGTCTAATTATTATTTTTAATCATTTTTCACGCTTATACGGCATAGTTTACGCCCCTAGATTCTAAAAGATTTTCAACGACATCTTACGCCTTTGCACTTTTAAGTGGAACAGCGTGAATATGATGCGACCGAAATTGTGCAAACAAGATGTGTCGTCTATTCTAGAAACAAAAGTTTTGTAAGCTTTGTTAACCTTTTAGGATGTATACAAGTAACCATCGGAAACATATTTTAATATTTTATAAAGCCATTTTTCAAATTAGAATAGAAAATCTAATGATTTTAAATACATCTTTCCAATTATAAACGAAAGGGTCAGCATGTTCTACTTCAAAAGGAATGGGTTCTCCACTGACGGGCTTTGAAAACATTCTTTTCATATTTAACAAGCAATACAATGGGAAAATGTCATTTCTATAAAAATACCTTTTTCCGTTTTATCTATCCCATTACTACGATATAAGGTTGTTAGTTTATTGACATGTACAATCGAGTGTATCGATACGGAAAATACAATAAAAGCTTTAAGGACCCTTTTAAAGAAATGCTCGTATTTCAAAAAACCCTATAATTTTTATTGTTGAAACAAACGTGTTATTCGTTGTAACAAAAATGATACCCTTACAGTCTTTAAATATAAATTATACATCTACGTAGACGATTTCAATAATACAATACATCGCACAGATAAACCACATACATATAAAAATCATCTAATTCTTTGTAATACAATGTATTCCTATTATTCCGTCCGATAAATGTCTAGCATTATTCAATAATCGTATTTTTACGATAGCCCATTTTATCACGCTACCCCATTGTGTCCTGCCTTTCCCTAATCAATTTCCGACCATTCAATTAAATTAATAAAATGTTACAGTAGGAACAATAGAAACAGCAACGATAAAAGTCTTTAAAAGAAATACTTTAAAATATGTGCTTCAAAAGATTAATAAATAAGGATGTATATGGGTGAGACAATGGTCCACTGTCCAACGGGTCCAAATCAGCTTGTGCAATTATAATATATTCCCTTGTAAGTCTGCAAGCTTGCCTATAGTGCTATCGCCTACATGCTACACCATCTGAAATTACATGTACGGTCGTTCACGAAAATATCCGGACGCATTCTAGAACGGAATAACATTTTTTTAAATTGGACCGAGCAATTCGAATTTTTTTCAGATAATAGAAGACCGTCTACTAAACAATATGCGAAAAAGTTTTCTGTGAAAACTCCAATTGGTTGGAACGATATCTGAAATAAAAGATGATGCCATTAAACTTTCTTATCTAACTTGTAACCGAAATTTAAACATTGCCTGTTATACATCTTCGTAATCTATATGCATGTTAGAAATTTTATCTAAATTCGTTATCGTCCTTACGAGCTAAAAACGATTAGAGATACTGAAAATTCCACGTTTTCGCGACTTTTGAACCATAACTGCAAGAAATCTTTGCGTTAACCGATTTCGATGAAATTTTCAGCACGCAAGTAAGTCACCGAGATCTACTGCTTAAATTTTCGTTGGAAGCTCGGATGGAACAGTTTAAAATCATTATTTTTATATTTGTTTTATGATATCAAAGAATTGAAATTTTTATTTAAAAAATGGTGCATATTATCTAGTAGGCTAGATGTTACGCATGACGGATATAATCGTCATGACACAAAATTCTGCCACATCTCCATGACGGATATAGTCGTCAAACATACTTAACTGGTTAATAGACCTACTAGGTCTACTATAAATAGACTGTTGCGATTGTCACAATAAAACACACAAATCGGCTCCAAATCGAACCGATGATGTTACAAAAAAGAAACAGTTGTTTTTACGTGGCAATGCTTCAAACAAAATATTTTATAAAGGGTGTACCAAAATTAACGCAAGATTGGAATTTTCCGCCATTTTTGCAGTAAATTATTGGCAACCCTAAGAAAAGAACAATTTGACAGCTGAGAATTTATGGTTAGTAAAAATGGAGCGTTATACGATACAACAACGTGTTTTCATTATTGAATATTGTTTAAAAAATAATGAAAGTTTGGCGGCCGCAGTTCGAAAATTTTATACAAAATATGGTCAAAATAGTGTTTTAACCTCGTCAACTGTGAAAAGATTAATTGAAAAATCCAAAAACAGGCCGTTCAAATGTCAATATCGAAGCAGTGCGTGAAAGTGTTGATGAAAACCCAGGAACATCGATTCGGCGTCGTGGACAAGAATTGCAAATTTCAAGAAGCTCTTTACAGCGTATACTGACAAAAGATCTGTGTCTCCATGCTTAAAAAATTCAATTAACACAACAACTGAAGTCTAATGACCATGAATAGCGAAGAAAGTTCGTGGAATGGATTATTGAACATCAACAAGTGGATGCTGATTTTTCGAGCAAAATCATCCTAAGCGATGAAGCACATTTTCACCTTGATGGCTTTGTTAATCGTCAAAATTGCGGTGTTTGGGATACGGAGAACCCACATGTGATTGTCGAACAACAAATGCACCCACAACGTGTCATAATTCAAATTTTGCGTTAATTTTGGGACACCCTTTATATCTATCGTCTAAAAATATTCGAGTTGCTCGGTGGAATTTTGATGAAGTTATTCCGTTTTGAATAATGTCCGCATATTTTCGTGACCGACTGTAAGTACCATCAATTCAGACATCTATCAGCAAACGGCAGAACCGTAATAGATGCCTAATATATGAATATTGTCTTATACACAGGATAATTCTTTAGTTAGAGGTCTCATAAGCAATAGTCGCCGATCGAGCTCACCGCAACGCCAAGGACCGATACAACCTGTGTCATCGGTATTACAGCCACCACTAATTTTACAGGTATGAAAGATTTCTAAGATTTCAAGGCGATCGACGCAAAGGCGGCATTAGCTTCCTTGATAGTTCAATAATGTCGATCAGCGGCAACTGCTTTCGAAACCTTTAGCGAGAAATATCAGCATACATCATCGATTTTGTTATTGCATTCACAGTGAACGTGCGCAAAGATATTTTTCACGCGAAATGCAGGAACACACTCTCGCTGCAGCTTTCGAAAACAGTAGCCGCTAGTCGACATTGTTGGTTACATCAAGAAAACCGTTACAGCCTCCATGAAATTTTAGAAGACTTTCTTATCTTTGAAATGAGCGTTGAAAGAACGGCGAATTTCACAGCCACTATCAGCTCTTGATGTTGCAATAATGTCGATCGATCCACTGGTTTCGAAACCTTTAGAGAAAGACTTTTTAAATCATGCCAAGAATAAGCGTAGAATGCGCCGTGATAATATCCAATCGTCCTTTCAGTCAGAATAACTTCTTTTAAATTGAACGAAACGACTTGACTCTTTCTGTTAGCAATTAGAAGCACTGATTTATTAAATGACCCACGAAAAGGATTTTGAAAAATTGAAAGTGGTAGGTATTACATAGTCGAGGCAGTTATAAATATTTTACATATGTGTTTTGCACGTTTATGCTATGCTAGCTGTACGCGTACGGATGGTTTCAGTGAAATTGGTTCACGCAGAAAGACACAACGCTATCGAAAGATGTAAAAATCTGTGAAAAGTGCAATTTTCAACACACTTTTATGCTTTTATATTTTTCTGTTTTATATTATATTATTTTTAAAAACCACAACTTTCACATTTTTCTTCACTGCTCCGACCGATAGTAATTTTGAATAAAGCTTTTTTTAACACATTATCCGGTAAACTAATCTTTCTAACTTCTTATAAATCGAAACAACATTTTTACCTATAACAACTCTATTGTACATAGTTTATTCCCTTTCGCACATACGAAATTAATTATTATCACGTGTACTTGGAAGATTAAAATTTTGATCGATTTCTTACCTGTAGACGTACAAAATGTAAAAGTCTTTTAACACGTTGAAGCGTTCACGTTGCATTTTATTGAACAATCTAGGAATGTAAAACCGCGTGTGGGAATGTGTTAACGATGCCTTGACGAAGATAACAGCAACGAATAACATTTCTTACATAAACGAATGGTGTTTTGAAACCAGGTGGGTTTGATGGTGCCTCACAAGTCGTTTGGCGTGAGAGAATACACAAAAGCGGTTACGATCGCCGTCAACACGCTGCACAAGACTACGAGGAAGGGTCGAAAATTGAGGCTTTTTGAGCGGTACGACATTCACGTGAAGGTGGCCTTGCAGGAGCTGACGCCAAGTCCCACGGGTAAGTTTATGATCATCTCGAGCAATAGTTCTTTCCACAGGACGTGAAATTCGACCTGCAGCATTATCAAGATGAAACTCTTGCTGGGTTTATTAATTTCGCGATATTAAATACGAGTTAAATACGCTACAGGACGCTATAAAACGTCGTACAAAACGGGAATTATACGGAAAATTAAAGCGGCGGTCTTCCATTACATTATAAGACGAAAATAAACTATATAAAGTTGTGATTTCGGTTTTTTACTTATTAACAATTAAAAGGTTGCCTATAAGGCTACAACTTGATCAGTAAAGGTGTACATTACGTGTCCCACAGACTCATTCGATAATTACGTATCAAGCAAAGGCCCAAACCAAGTGAAAATGTTCTAAAAATTCGCAAATTAATCGTCGGACGACAATAAATCCGCGTATCCATTAAAATCCTTTAGGGTATTTTTAATAAATACCCTATGGAGTGTCCGCGTAGAGGGTGTCGATGTTGTTTCACTCGTGTCCATAAATGATCAATGAAATTGTTGCGATGGCAACGCCGAAGATTGTCCGTGCCTAACGCTGTGTTCGGAAATTTGTAACTAAAAAATTGTTGCTAGTTTCGATCGTTTTTAATAGTAAATTTAGAGGTATTATTTTATAATATAACAGAACTTTCGTTGTAGTTTGTAATAACAGAAATTTTATTTGTTTCTTGCACATAATGACCATTTTATGGATACAATTGCATACAATTTCGAACATCACTTCTAGCGAATTTCGGAAGTATTTAAACAATTTGTTACTTACAAAATAAATTAACATAATCAATAAATTGTGAAGCTTTGCTCATAACAGAATTCTTTAATGTCAATTCTAATTGACGATAACTCGAGTTCCAGTTCCACACGGATCGGTTAAGAGAGAGTTTTACGAATTCATTTTTGCCATACAAGTATAACAATCTAATAGCCAGTGTCTTAAAACAATTCATGTTCAGGAAGCAAACGCATAAATTTGACATTCAGTGACTCTTACTAATATTCGGACATTTAAGATTTAAATTTATTCGGTTAAACAGATTAAATTTACTTTCATCAGCGAAAATTACATTATTCCACCAAGTTTTGTCCTCATGAACATATAGTTTTGCAAAAGCTAATCTTTTTCTGCGATTCGCCTCGTTTATAGACGGTTTCTTACGCGCTACTCTACCATTATATCCATCTGTTTTCAACATCCGACGTATTGTATCTGGATGAATTTTCTTTCCTATTTCTTGAAATAATTCAGCACTTAATGTTGGAGCACTTAAACCAGGGTTCACTTTTACTTTTCTCAAAATAATACGTTTCTCTTGGTTTCCAAACTTCTGTGGTTGGCCTTTCTTCATTATATCTCCGTATAATATCAACTACGGTACTCTTATTTAATTTTATAAAAAATTACTAATTGTCGTACGTCAAATGAAGTATTTTTACATTTTCATTCCATACGTAGAATTTCTAACTGTGAAGCGTGTTCTTCATCTTGCTCGCCATTATGCTTATAAACAACCGGTAAAGGTGTGTCGTTATTCGCACGAAATGCGCGAATAAGTTATGTGTCCGAATATTTTTGCGACGATAAATTTCGACGTAATTTAGTTCACTGTTTGGTATTAACACTTTATCGAGCGGCGATTATTTCAGAATTTTTGTAAGGCCCATGATCCATGACTGAAAACTGTTTAATGGATCTTTCAACGCTGACAGCAATTTTTATTGCCGATCAGCAATGCATTCCCAATAATATTGTCTGATAATGTTGTTACAAATTGGAATGTAAAAATAGAATTTTAAGCTTCATTTTGATACAGCGCTAATATTGAAAAGCCTATTAATAGGCTTCCGGTCGATAAAGTGTTAAGAAAAGTATGTGCAACAAACAAATAAAATTGATGTTATTACAAACTACAATGAATGTTCTGTTATATTATGAAACAATACCTCCAAATTTACTATTGCAAACGATCGAAACTAGGAACAATTTTTTGAATAGAACAATGCCCGTTTGGTTATCGATACAGTACGTGAAACAATCCGAGTTGCACCGTTGTTTCGGTGACGACGTCGTAACAAGTTCGAGTTCCAGTTTCAATTGTCAACACATTTCCAATCAATTGATACGTGTAAATTAGTAACTCGATTTGTTTCTCCCGGTTCCAAAAAGAACCTTCAGACTCATTGAAATCACTTGCAGATTGCTGGTACATCAGCGTTGGGTTGTGTTCGGAAAAAAACTAGCGTCCGCTTCAGATAAATTGCGAAAAATCTCGATTCCCCGGGTCGTCACTTCCAAATCCATTTCCATTATTTAACGCCATTATCTCTCCTCGTATGAATTCAACTTCAGGCAGCACATCTTCGTTTGAATTATCTTTTCGATTAATCGTAGTCGCTTCGTGCGACTCTATAGATGAATATGAATATTCTCGTCGATCGTATCTTCTCGAACGTTGAAATTTTCTAATTTTCAATCGTATCCGGGTCAGCTTCATACAGCTTTGTAATCAATTTCGCTGCATTGTCAGACATATGCAACTATTTCTTCTGTATTTTGATTCTTCAACCAAAATAACTGTTACATAAACATTACCGGATTCTCATACCAGTTTGTGTTCGATGCTCGTCAATTTGACTTTTGCATTCACGTCCTAAACCGTCATTGACATTAATGCGATACACGAATTATTATATTAACCCTTTGCACTCGGACGGCGCCTCTGAGGCGCCACGAAAAATTGACACGCTATTATTTAAAATAATCTGAACATCGCTATCTTTACATTTAAGAAATTGATAAAAATTTAAGTGTTGTAAGGACGAATAGTAGTAAAAAGTACCACATACGTAAGGTGAAATAATTCATGTAAAATGAAAATATCCTAAGTCAGAAGAAATGCTCTGATTTTCTAGTTAAAACAGCTTCGAGTGCAAAGGGTTAAACAAATATTACTTAAAAACATCTACTGACCCATATTCAGCTAATCGAGCATCTTGACCGTCAGCAGGAAACATTCTTTTCCGATGTTTAACATAAACTTCGTTATCCAGCGAATTTGCGGCCGTCTGTAAAGTTCCGAAGCGAATATTCCATTATAAAACTATTTTTCTGTTTCCCTAATTAGGAAACTGACATTAAGGAAATGAGTGCTTGATGAACAAAGTTTCCGTAATGAAATTTCAACTTAGAGAAATTTAACAGTCAGTTGACACGCGGCATAACTATCTTCACGACTTAATCGAACCAAACCTACAAAGAGGGATTTGCAACATTTAAACAGTTGATTTCAGTTTATACTTTAACGGTTGTTGTTTTTCTCAATAATTCTGCTAACGCATGCGAGTAAGCACGACTATGAATTAAGATTTTTCAGATTGCTTCGTTAGCTTTATCCGCAAGATTGAATTCCGATGAATAGATGATAAAAGAGGCATCAAGGAAGACTTTTCTTTCTAAAGAGATAAAACTGATACTTAAATATTATCGTCTTACAGTCCAATTATTCTTCCTCTCCCCATTCTTCTATGATAACGTCATCATAAGAATCTTTTTACTTTGCCAAGTTTCATGAACAATTCCCCTGTACTACGCAGCTAATGATTAGACTGTAGATTTTTATGAAAAATAATGATTATCTGAATTAATTTTACAAGACACGATTGCTGCATTATTTGTTTGCTTTTCTTTTAAATTTTAATGTATTCAAAACAGTACAATAAGATTTTTAGATTTTCTAACTGTTTCGTGTTCAATCTATTTACTCCAATCGTTGATACGTAAATTCTACAGTCTACTAATGCTAATTTAAACATCGACCTAATTATTTTCATGAAATAACATATATCTTTGAACGTACATAAATGTGGTGTAGATTACAATTCAAATTTTACTTTACAATTTGTAAAGTTACAATTTCATTGCATTGACCGAAGCATTGATTTACTAAATGATGTGCGACAAGGATTTTGAAAATGTTGCAGTTAGTATGATTTACCATGACAAATGAAATGGGAACTTTTTAAATGTTTAAAATACAAACTGGTGAAAATCACATTTTTTTTACGATTCTTGGTCAGTTTCTCCTCAAACTCTACAAACTCTTACATCTCTCGACACGTGTCGTTTTTATCTGTGTCAATCGATTTCGATGACATTTTCAGCATGCGCATAACTAACAAAGTTCTGTAGAACGTATATTTTAAATTTTCATCAGGACTTGAAATAGAAACACTTTAAAAAACGTTTTCTTTACTTCTCCATACAATTTCTACCAATTACAATTATTTCTAAATTATTTTTGCATATCATTTAGTAAAACAATGCTTCCAATTATTATAAAAAAAAAACATCAGTCGTTTGGTTGAATTTTTAAAAAGTTATTTAGATACGAAGTGTGTCCGGATACTTTCGTGAGCCACTGTACCTGCACGAGTTCGCGACTTTCAAACTTTTTCCATTTTGAAATAATAAAGTAGTTTTTAACATGTTTAAAATTGACTTTCTGATTGTTTGTACACTTGTGCACAGCTCTGCTGGGTAATCTTGAAATAATTATATGTATGTAGAAAATTAGTGCATCAAGTCAGTCTCTCGAGTGAAATCATACCGGAAGCAGAAAGGTGGTAACGCAGCTACAAGGAAACATAGTAGTCTTATTTACGAGTCAACCTTAAGGACTACCGTAAACATCTTTCGCTTAGGTTCCTAGAACACCTGCACACTATTACGTTTCGCCTTCGGGGCTAAATAAAAAGAACTGGCTAAAGGATTCCGCGAACCGACGCGAATATTTTCACCGAAAGATTCGTGGAAGTGAAATTTACAATTAACTTGAACAATTTTGTATCCATTAAATTGTACACGACGAATATTCAATTGAAATATACTATTCTACGAAACTGTATAAGGTTTTAAATATTTCTCTTTAGCTACTCGCTTATAAACCCCAATATGCAAATGAAAAAAAATTTTTCTAATTTTCTTCATACGCGCGTATAATGAAAGTTTAAAAAATTAACTAACAAGGAAAGATCCCGAAGTGTCATCGGCAGATGCTAACGGAGCTTTGAGAAGTTGTATAGATTCTCATAAAAATATCGCACACGTATTTTTATAGCGGCCATCATTCATATTCTGAGGGTGAAAACGGCTGTCAAAGTTGGAGGATTGAAATCGTATTTGATCGAATATCTACGAAATTATGGAAGCTGCAGATAAATAATTCGAAACTCCTGGAAAAATCGTAGAAAACAGTATTTATACATTAGCTAGTAAATAAAATCCTTCTTGCATGTTAAACAAATTCGAATCGTTTGGTTCATGTAGAATAAAGTTGTTCGTTTTTACGTTCGGGTTCACAAAGACTTTTTACACCGACGGTAATTGCTCGCCGAATTTATTGCCTATTGAAATTTGGAAGTTATTGGAACAATTTACGAGCTCCGTAGCAAACAATTTGAAATATGTCGTCGATCGGGGAATATTATTGGCGCAACAGTCCATCCAAGTGAATTTCTCTTGCGAGCAACTGTATATTTCACTCGGACTTCCAGTCCTGATCCGACTTAAAGAAAAATTATAGAAAACCATGGAAACTTTTCTCCAAGTTAGTTCAGCGAAGTACCTTGTGTTTGAATTTATCTCAGTTTAAATCGGTGTGGTCCGTGTAACGAGAAGATTGAGCTGTACAGTTTCAAAGAAATTTTACGTTTCTTCCAAAAGTTTTTAACATTTCCGTGGACTTGTTTCCACGTCTAAAATGAAATTTCGATTCTCTTCTAAAATGAAATGGTCTGTATCAAGGTTTATAAACAGTAAACTACAGTTAAGTATCTTCTGAACATTGAATTCTTCAATGTTTTAACCGCTACCGCTCCAATGGCTCCTCTGAGGCGACACTGAAATTTCTCAGACTATTATTCAAAACAATTTGTACATTAAAAATGTTTGTAATTAAGATGATAGTAAAAATTGAATATGCAATTTTCACTAACAAATTTGATATGCACCGAAGGAAATGAATCACGTGCAATGGAATTATTCTAGAACAGAAAAATGTTTCGAGTTAGGCATTAAAATTGCTTGGAGGGCAAAGGGTTTTCACCCTTAATTAATATTAGGATTATTTTTAAATATTAATTCATTTTAAATATAATTTATTTTAAATATAATTTATTTTAAATGTAATTTATTTTAAATATTTAAAATACGAATACACGACATTTTCAGATGATCTATCTGTCCAGAGTAGTGGTTAACACGTTAAACTCGGACCGATTTTATTTAGCTTTTCATGTCACTTTTTATTAAACTGTAAATAGAAAATTGCAACTGCGCGTAAGCGAAAGGGTTGCTTACCCTATTTGCGTTCGCCTGGTTCGATTAAATCTATTGAAATAGTTTGAACATTTTTTAACGTTACATTTTATATATATTATATATTCTTGTGTAAACTTGATACCATTAGTCCCTTGGGACTGATGCAGCACATAACATGTTGATAAAATATTTTTTGAATTTGTATACTTCATGTCATTAATTTATAAACTCCACAGTTCACTAATGCTAATTTAAATATTGACCTAATTCTATTCAGGAAATTAAATAAATCTTGAAACGTACATAAATGTGCTGTAGATTACAATTTAAATTTACGAACAACTATAATTTTCTTTTATCTTTACAATTTCGTTGCATCGATCGAAGCATTGATTTACAAAATCTACAAAAAGCGAACTTTTTACATGTTTTTTAATCGAGCTACGTGCTAAAAATTGTAAAGACGCATCTTGTAGACCCGAAAATGATGGAAATTGCAATTTTTCACGATTCTTGGCCAGTTTCTCCTGAAATTCCACAAACTCTTACATCTTTCGACACGTGTCGTTTTGTTCTGCGTCAATCAATTTCGACGACATTTCCAGCACGCGTATAATTAACAAGATCTGTAAAACGCATATTTTAAATTTTCATTACGAGTTGAGATAAAAATATTTTCAAAAATAACATTCCTATATTTTCATGTAATTTTTACCAATTATTACCAATTTTATCATTTCTACCAACGCTTCTGGTTGCTCCAGAAAAGTCAAGTCGTTTGGTTGAATTTTTGAGAAAGTTATTTATCTTTAAGGAGTGTCCGAATACTTTCGTGAGCCACCGTAGATAGGACAGTTAATAAAATGAAAGACGACGTAGTCCAGTTTACATTTAGACAGGATAAAGCCGCCAACTGATTCATAACAATTAACCCAGTTCAATAAAACTAAGTCGCGGGTGTGCACAGCTCCCCTTAATCATATTTGCGTGGTGACTCGAGCAAGCGTTTGATGAAAATCGGGGCTTAGTTCAAGGGCAGAATAATACTGCCGAAAATTATGTAAACGCGTCCTACATGTTTTCCCATGCGGGAGCAAAGTACGAGCATCAATTCGCGTAAGATGCCGCACAAGATTTAATATCACCTGCTACGAGAAAGTCGCGTTTGGGGACGCGCAAAACGCACATATTAACTGCTACGAGAAATTCGTGTTTGATACCGCCTATGTACGGTTAGGTTTGATATAAAGTTTTATTTATTACACGAAGGAGTCTTGGTGCAACAATTTCTACGAAGCCACCAGTTATAACCATTTGCGGTGCCTCATGGTTCACCATAGAGATATATAGTTAAAGTACATGGTCTGCTACTTTCCCATTCCTTCTTAACTCCATGCACTCCGAGAAGACTCACAGAGATGATAAAGAAGAGGTTTCTGGCTGAGAACGTGGCGGGCCATTCTCTTCCTCTGTGACTCTTCGCCACTTACATAGAATGATCCATAGGAAACTCGCGGCCAAGGACTTGCATATTAAAAGTGGTTCGAATCAGGAGAGGGTTAAGATGTTAACTGGAACCAGGAACTCTTAACTGAACGTAAAATACAGTTATTGTTATTCTTCTATTACACCTGTAACCCTGATACAAGTTAAGCTAAAATTCAAAGTAGCATTTGACGAATAAGTAACTTTCTTATAAGATATAAGCAAAATTATGCAGGGAAATATTTTAGTAGGTAGGTACAGTGACTCTTATTAATATTCGGACATTGTGTGCTATTCAAAAAATTGTTGCTAGTTTCGATCGTTTGCAATAGTAAATTTGGAGTTATTGTTTTATAATATATTTCTACTGTTGACTTGAATATCAAAGAAAAATGAAGCTTGTGTCTAAAAGGACTACTGTTTATATACCCTGTGGCTCCATTCTCCTTGTTGGTTGCTAGATGTTCTTCAAAGAGGGGGTGACACCCGCCAGCCTGTACATTTGACAACAGGGGCGTGACTTTCCTCCAGGTACAACCAGGTCGTCCGCAATGTGACCGAGTTTACGCGCACCTGTCGACTAGGCTCCCTTTGGAAACTCTGAGCTTATAGTACCTCTCTTTACTATTGAGAGTTGAAACAGTCGTGGAGGCAATGCTTAGTGACAAATACTAATAATTAATAAATACGGTGGAGAAAATATCTGAAGGACAGCGGTCAAACGTGAAAACCAAAAACCCAAGCGATACCTGCGTTAACAATATGAAAATTCTACTACATTGCTATTTGTCCGTACATATTATCACGCCGTGTATTTTCCGGGGTTTCAAAAGAGAGAAGAAAACGTACTCGATACCGGATTTTTATAGACCCGCATGCCAGGCAATGCGTGATCGAACATAAGAAGCTTAACCGGGATAAAGAGGCTTTTGCAGCGAGCATTAGACACTAGTAGAAAATTCGAGTTCTGCATCGAGCGTTAGATATTCCAAAAGAAGTGTTAAAATTTGTCAGGAACCCATTAGTATCGAGAGATGTCTAGATAACTCGGGAACGAAGATACTAAGCAGAGGAACGAAGAACGTTCCCTGCGACGGAAAGTGTTCTCGTAGAATAAGCGAAGCTACGAAATTATGGGTTATGAGTCGTTTAATATAAAATTTTGGCAGCCTATGACGACTGCAATCCAATTAAGAGAAAGTACCAATTCTCTTCTTGAAAGAGCGACGAGATGACCGAGTCGCGGACGCTACGAAATTCTCCTCCGACTGTCGCGGCCAACGGTGGCCGAGCTGAATTATGGCACATCGAAATTTTAGTCGCGCGCAGTACAAGACTTCGTAACAATTGGGCAAAGTGTATTACGTTACGAAATAATACGTTAGACGATTTTACATTACCTTACGTCTCGTACTACCCTGGCAATGTCTAGTAACATTGACATGAAAAAAAGAAAGTTTGTATACGATGGTAGCAGGCTGGTGGCACCATCCTCTCAGTATGCATAAGGTGACACTGAGCACCTGGGGCGCGTAATAAACTACACGGAATGAACCTGCGTACACTTTATTACACTGCGTTGCATTTCGATTTCGATGGGTTCCGTGATTTCTGCGATTTTCTGGAATGCGCTAATTTATAGTTCACGCTGCGAGCTGTTATTTTCTTTCGTTTGGTCGCTCGCGATTTTCGATGATTGAATCCTGTTTGGTTGTTCGCGATTTCTACGATGATTTAATTATTAAAGTATGTATAAAATTAATATTATAATTAATTATTAATTATTAATTCACTATTATAAATAATAATTACAATATTGTATAATATTATTATATTAATAATAAATAGATAGTATAAAATTATCTTAAGTATGTAAATATTAAACCGAAATTTTTTATAAAGGCTTTCAACAAACAAATGAAAATTATAAATACTTTGACATAGATTCGTGCATCTCTGTACGCTCTGGCTAGAACTCTTGATTTTCGCGACACACGCAGAT
The DNA here is from genome assembly GCA_028453745.1 of Agapostemon virescens. NCBI lineage: Eukaryota > Metazoa > Arthropoda > Insecta > Hymenoptera > Halictidae > Agapostemon > Agapostemon virescens. Next base: position 10,941,175 of record CM052094.1, read on the forward strand.
GCGCGCTTTGAAAAGAGATCGCCGCAGTTAACTGGTTAATTAGTAGGTACGTGTAAGTAAGTTATGTACATGAATGAAGATTTGTCGAAATCGAGCAAGGTTGTTGTAAAATATAATTAATTGAAAATTACGAAATCATAAGAAGCTGTTCTTTAAATTTACAGATTTTTACATTTTACTATGTCTATAGCTTTTTATGTATCCATCGATTTCCATGAAGCTTTGTCCATGTCTGTACGTAAAATGAAAAATCGTGATCATTACCTTTCTCTTTGCAATTACGAATAATAGCAATTTTTAACCTTTCTAATCTTTCTGATATCTCCAAATAACTCAAGCCGTTTAATTAACATATAAACCAGTTTTTCGTTTTTAAATTGTGTATGAATAATCTTTTGGCTGACGGTGCATAAATTGCATTCGGCAGTCGGTAGTTCTAATGTTAATTAGATTTAAATAATTTATTAGCACATTCAGCATCGTTACTTGTCGAAAAGTTTATGATTTTCCTTATCGGGAGTCATCTTCGATAGCCGTGCAGATATTCCTGAATAAAGTGCACCATTCGAAATGGTTTGACGTGATATTTTATTATCACCGTACATTTCAGTCGATAATACCTTTCAATGGGATTGTATTTCTTTGTCTACAAAAAGCGAATGACAACGAGGACTTCGAATTTGAACACTTCCATCGTACACGGCTTGTTTCACGATCGATAACAAATGAATAGAACTTCAGAACGAAAGTACTAAAACGAGTTGCTATCGAGTTTCATCGAGATATTTTCGATGCACCGAGTGCTCTTACTTTTTCACTTACTCTCGAAGATTCAACATTCGAAATCGTTTGAGAATACATATTAGATCGCAACTTATATTATGATGAAACTCGCTATCATTACGGTAATTGCCAATTTGCACAGATCGTGACATATTTAAGCAGCCAATATATATATTTTTAAACTTTTAAATCGATAATACTTATCGACGCATAAAATTATTTTCGTACATTACAGTTACCATACAAAACTTTAAAAATATTATTAACAGTGTCAGTGGATTATTAAAATTATTAAAATTATTATATCAAAATGGATAATGTTTAAAATGGAAAAGTGTGACAGCGTAATAAAATGTTTCTGTAAACATATACTTCCCGAACGTTATAAAATTATTTGAACAGCAGTTATTTGATCCAACAAATTTGAACTTCCTTTTGGAAGCCACCAGATTTGAGTAAATCGATTTTGAAAGAACATAAAGCATTCAACTTTCCTTGCTAATGATAATGATCGATCTTAATATTTTTATACTGGTTTGGGTAAATTGACTAACGAGAGCATAAGATAAAGTTTCAGCTGAAAATGCTTCCTTTTCAGGAATTTGATTAACTTAAAAATTGTCGAAAATAACGCCTACGATCTTTCAAACATAACTGTACTTTTCTGATTAAATTTCTGCGTACACTTTCCAAAGGGTTGTTTTGCAATTTTTATTTTTTCAGAATTGTTAACACCGTCGACGTTTACAAATATGACAGTGATTTTTAAGAAAAAAGACAATTTACAGTGATATCCGTTCAGTTGAGACATGGTCGAGTGTACCTACGTGTACCTAGTAGATTTATGAAGTTGATATTCTTAAAAACGAAGTCTCAAATGAAAAAGTATGATTTTATATTTCTGACTTATTTTGTTGCACACGGAATAACAAAACCCGGTTGAACCATTAGTTATATCACACCCTGTATATTCGTCATATGTCTTTTTCGATATCATCGTTAAACTTTTTCTATCATGTAAAACATATTTATATGCGTGGTACGCAATTTTGTCGTTGTCCGCTTGCACAATTTGTACTATTTCGTAAATTCGTCAACGGTCTGATAATAAAAAAGCGCAATGGCATTTATGGCCCTACAAATTTCGGAAAATCGACTGCGATATTTGGGGACGCAACAGCCACTGTAACGAACACCGTTGAATATTCTGTTGATAACATTGAGGACGATACTGCACCCATAATGGGCCACTAGTGCTCCAGAAAACCAGGCCACGAAAATACATTGAATATTAGATCTATTCTTATGTCTGCTCGCTGATTATACTATAGAGCCCATAAATCTAGGCTAGATCTTTACGACGCGCGAAAACGATAACGTAAAGAACGAAAAAGGTTCTGGAGATCAGTTTCAGGCTGCTTCGCGATTCATTGGTCTGCTTCACAAGGGTGCCGGATTCTATCTTCTTCGCCAAAACGCCTTAAAACCTATCTGCAGCCATTGCTTGCTGGCAACATATAAAAGCTTGCATTCAAAATTTCAGATAATTATGAAACCTTTGTGGAAAAACATCATTTCAAGGTAATTCAGAATTTAATCTTATATCTCATCAAACTTAATCTCATACCTTACGATTTATTTTATTTATTTTACGATGTGGATATTAGAATTTCTCTGTAGTTCATAATTTGTTAAAAGAAACAGAATATTTATTAATATTCTATGTCTGTATGCTCTCCAATGAATGTACAGTAATAACAACCAAATACCAGGTCTGCAAATATGAAACTGGAATTTACCAAAACGTGACGCTAACTGCCAATGTAGTTACTATCAAACTACGTTATTGTCGCCACTTTCTTGTTTTGTCATCTGATAAAGATTTTCAACTCACAAA
>CM052094.1:10943864-10967044 GCA_028453745.1 Agapostemon virescens
TATCCCAGTTTCATACAACAGCACAGTTTTTAATAACATTGAACGTGTCGAATATTCTGCTTGGCAACTACCAGGCCTGTAAAGATGAAACCAGAATTTGTTCATATGTGGCGCTAGCTGTCAAGATAGTTACCATCAAACTGCGTCATTGACGCCATTTTGTTGTTTCCACATCTCACAAAGATTTTCAGCTCACAATTATCCCAGTTTCATACAACAGCACAGTTTTTAATAACATTGAACGTGTCGAATATTCTGCTTGGCAACTACCAGGTCTGTAAAGTTGAAATCAGAATTTGTCAATACGTACCAATTTAGTCAATATAGTTACCGTCAAACCGCATTATTGACGCCATTTTCTTATTTAGAAAATATAGCATCGTTTTCAATAGCGTTGAATATGTGGAATTTTGAACACCGGAAGCGTGGGATCAGGTTTTTCATTTTTTAACTGTGAAAACTGTACATTTATCTTTGGAGTTACTTGCATCTAAAAACCTCAATCTTTGGTCTAATTTTTTAAAAAGTTTATAATATATAAATATAAATTACAAATATATTTATATAGAAAACAAATTTATGTATCAAATCATTTACAAATAATTTACGTGGCATACTACGCGAAATCATTCTGTTTACTTTTTCACCTTGCTGTATAACTATGTATCAACTATATTCATACGGATATAATATAACGACTATATAATTTTGGTTGTAGACCACTTCGATAATTTCGAGTAAATTTCATCAACTTAAGCATCGGCCAGTGTGTCGGTATACAGGAAAGTATTTATGTCAGTTTGGTTGGTTGGAATACATTGGGTGTCCTAAAGGGTCGTGAATGAAGGGAAAACGGTGTATTGACCCCTTATTCGTGATATCCTATTTCATCCCAGAAATCTCCACGTCAAAGCGTAGGTGGAGCTTATCTTGGTTCAGTTTTCCTTCAGATAAGGATGGGGGAATCTAAGCGAAGAGGGTTTCGAGCATAAATCTGAAGGAACGTAATAAAATTAAGAACATTTCGTTTCGTGAAATATTACATACCAAAGAAGAATCGGTGAATGTAGAATATGAAGAAATATACACACATATTCGGTAATGCAATATGTTTTCAATTCTATGCCATACGATTTCAAATATACCGATGGAAACGACATTTTATTAACGTTCAAAGAAATTCTATCCGTAATGAAGTATAATATTTTAACATATAATTATAGGGAATAATTGTAGTGGATTGGAACCAGTTTATTATATTTATTACAATTACTGCACACGTGTGGCTCTCCGTGCAAGCAGGTTGAACAACGATATTTTATAAATTGTGGTTGTGAAAAAAATATGCACATTTCCGAAACTAGTGCACGGATAAAAAAAGGTATCGTACGAAAATTGCTGGTCATTTTATGTACAATAAGATCCCATAATAATATATATATATATATATATGTTACATTATGTAACATAACTATTATTAAAACCTGATAAAGTTATAGAAACTGACATGTTTTCAAAACTAATGAGTATAGCTTGTGAAACAAGGGACAAAATTTGAAATGTTGCGTGTAAACGCAGCTCTTAACAGAGAGCATAGACTTGTTCCAAGCTGCCTGGAAAAATGCAAATCCATTTACAATCCATTATCGCTACGCACGAAGCTGTGTCAAGATCCTGAAGTTGCCGACTGCGAAAAGTGGCTCCCCTATCGAGAGCTTGTCGGAGCGCTCATGTACATTGCATTAGAAACGCGGTCGGACATCGCGAATGCTGTCATCGTGTTGGGCCAGTTAACACGTTGAATGCGGCGCCATTTTGCTTAGCTTTCGCGTCACATTTTATTTACCTTTAAACGGAAATAATGCAACCGTACATAAGCAAAAGACTCGCTTAGCCCATTTATGCTTTTCTGTTTCAATCGAATCTATTGAAATAGTGCAAATATTTCTTAACATTATATGAATTATCTATAACATATTAACCCTTTGCACTCTGGGCCTTTTTCGCGCGGCGCACCAGCAACTCCAGACGTTTAGCAGCCCTTTACTTACACACACAAATTAATGTATAAAATTTTTATATTTCAACATCTTACATATCTCTGCACCTTTACAACCATAATTTCTTAAATATTAGTCTCTATAATTTTTCTGTGTGCGATATTTCCTGAAACAATTCGGCACACAACAATAAGAACATTTTTGCACCGTTGCTTAATATTTTATTTTATTCCATAATAATAGTTCTTAGTTTATTCCATAATCACGTGACTATTATTTTAATTGAAATATAGTACGTCAAAAGAATTTTGGGAATATTCAATTGAAGAGGTTGCAGAACTGCAGTTTTCAATATGAACGGAGATGTTGAAAAAGAGTGTTTAATATTTTTAACAGAAATGTCTGCAATAGTGCAATTTTTCATCGATAACGGTAACTTCCACTTCAGATTAATCCCGTGAGAGCACAAATTGATAAACAAAAATGCTTCTCATTTAATTACCTCTGGTGGAAGTGATGATTTATGGCTCTCATAGCACATTTAAATTATTGAACGCAGTATGAAATAATTCATACCGAGTGTAGAATGAAATACGATCATCCATGAACAAATAAAACAGCGTAAAAATAAGAGAGTAATGAAAAATGTTATTTCGTCTCCACAAGTATATAGAACGCATAACCATTTTGTAGCGAAAAATAATTGAACATCCATGTTTGTCCAACAAACTTGTTGGCGGTGTACCAAGTTTGCAAACAACAATTTATTTACATAGACGTTTATTATCAAGGAACGTTAGAAATTATAAAATATTCGAGACGCTAAATTCTTATGTTACATTTCATGTTTAACCCAGACCTGAAAATGGTATAACTATTATTTCTTATTAATTTATTATAATTTAGGTGTTTGACAATTTTTTATGTGAAATCACGTTATTTTAACTTTAACTCACTTCGGTCGGATGGTGCTTAGACAGTTTTTAAATTCTCCAAACTTGTCTTCAAATGAATGGATAAAACGTTATAAATGATTGGTTTTTTTTGCAAATATGTTACGTTAGTTATAATTTCTTTTCTTTTATGAACACTGTCAATGCAAAAAATAAAAACAGAAATGTATTCAATTTTATAATTACATCAATAAATGCAGTTTCATAGTCACCATATAATATCTTACACTTTATTTCACGTATTGGGGACTTCACTGTTACCATTTTTTAAAAGTATAATTTTTTCTTAATACGTGACATCATCATAGGTGACATGTTTTAAATTTACGCGGTTTACTTGTAAATTTAAATTTTCATCACTAGCACAGTTAAAGAATTTATAAATTGTGACTTTTACTTTTCATTTTGTAATCGACACCAATTAAAAAATTATTCACCCACGAGTTAGGAAACTAGTCTTTTTGACATGTGCAAAAAATTTAAGGTAACTCGACCCACATTTAAAGAATCAGTTAACTTTCAAAAGGTGTGCCAATACTTTTTTTATACGTATTTGTATTGTCTTTATTTTATTTCTAAAATTTTAGTAGCACATCTTCTAAATGTTTGCAACGAAAGAAAGAAATCGATTTTTTCGAGCTATCCGGGGAACTGGAAGTAAGTAATCGTTTCTACGCATGTCGATGTTAGTTTGTCATTTATCAGCCCATTGTGTACTTAAAAGTACACAAAGAAGTGTAAAAAAAAGCGAGATTACTTTCCGGTTCTCGTAATATTATACTAGCATACTCCGTCGAATAGATGAGACGTCACAAAATTGCCACCTACGACAAAAGGTTTGGGCAATGAACTGAGACCATTGCAAAGCCGCGATAAGCTGTTATCGCGGTTGAACTATCGACTCTTTTCAGTTGATAATTTACGGTATCACCTTTTACGTGCACCGAAAATTATCTAGTCGTCTACACGAGAGGTCGGACTGCATTCGCTAGGGACGCTTCGTTAGTGGCAATTAAATTGCAAGTGTGGGAGCTGAACGAGCCACATATTCCACAGCCCTGTTTTGAAGAGCAGATAAACAGGCGCGAACCATTTCGGTTAAATCAACGACACGTGTAAATGAATGGATCAAGCTCTCTGGTTCTTTTCAGAACCACTGTTGTGCGCGCATTGTTCTGACGTAATTCGTTATATTACTAATGAACCGCTAATGCGGTTAATTACTCCTCCATGGACTGACCATTCGTGTTACTATACTACTGATATCGTATAAGACCAATCACCGAGTTGATTTAGCAATTTCATGAAACCTCTTGTTGGAATCATACATTGTAAATACAAAATGGTTGCACCGCTTTAACTTTAACAATTGAATTGAAAAGAAGGTACTTACTGTTCTACTCGATCACAGAGAATTACGGGTGTGCGGGTACGAAAGATTACGGGCTCGGGCGGACTTTGAAAAAGTAGGGCGGGCTCGGGCGGGTACACGTGACATACCGAATATTCGGGTTATCCAATACTCCACGAATTCAGTTTTAGTTTACGTTCGCTCGATAATACTCTATGATAATTCTTCTAAAAATAAACAAAAGGTATTTCTCAATTATACATATTTTTAACTTATTACTAATATACAATATACAGTGTGTTTGATAAGAGCGTGTACGGCGAAATCCGAAAACTGTTTGGGATAGGGCATTGAAAAAGAATACACATATACTGCGAGATATAAATCACGATGCTTTATTACTAATAAGTTATCCAGTCACCTCCATTATTTATAATTGCTTGACATCTCCGATGCATACTTTCTACTAATTTTGTACTATAATCTGTAATCAAAGACCTCCATATGAGTCGAATCTGTCGAGATAATTGCTTAACATTCCATATCTGTTTCCCCCCGAGCTTGGACTTCATGAGTGCCCAAACATTTTCAATGGGATTTGCATCTGGCGACTGTGCCGGCCAATCCAATACGTCAATGTCATTTTCTTGTTTCAATGCAGTACAAAGGTGACTCCGATGTTTTGGGTCATTATCCTCTTGCAACAACCAATCTTCATTTTTCATTATGAACCATCTTCAGGCAGATGGTAATAAAGCCTTCTGGTATATTTTGACCATTCTGGCAGCATTTAAATTGTCTGTGAAAATGTGCAAATTGCCAAATCCCTGTTTTGAGAAACAGCCCCAGACGTGCACTTTTACCGGGTGTTTAACAGTTCGCTGGATGAGTCTGTTGGTCTGGGTGGACCAGCTATGGCCGATGGAAGAACGTGCCCAAAAAGAAGCTTCATCCGAAAAAATTACGTTGTCCCAATCGCGGTCTAAATTATCTTTCGCCCAAGCGAGTCTTTTTTCGACGTGTTTTTCGGACAGTAGAGGTTTCTTCACTGTGCTTCGAAATTTCACGTCATGAGCTAATAAACGTCTTCTTACAGTATCACATGACATATTTAGACCCTTTTTACGCAAAATTGCTTGCCCGCCACGCAATGATAGACGAGGATTCTTTTCGAACATCCGTAAAAGCACTCTGTCCTCTTTTTTCGTAGCTTTTTGTTTACAGAACCACGATTTGGCAAGTCATCGACGTTTTTTACGTCGGAATAACGTTTCACCCACTTATTTATAAATGTCTTCGACTTTTTCATATATTTAGCTGCGGCTGCATACATTTTCGGTCCTTTCGGATGCAAACATAGAAACACGGCTTCGTAACGTGATGCGTATGCGTCACTCATTGTGAAATACGTTGTTCTATGACCAAAGTCGAACGACGACTGATACTTTGTATGCACTGCATCTTTGTGGATCGATTCCACAACTTGCTCACGTTTGAATTAACTCTATAACGGTTTCCAGGAAAAAATTTAACCGTACACACTTCTATTGAACATACTGTATACAATATTATACCGTCCTTAACCGCTTTTCACTACCTAGCGTCTAAGGCAGTCAGCCTTACTGACGAGTCCTCTAGCGGACCTAGGACGAAACGCTCCCACTTCCTTCTTTCCCTCTCTGCCACATTTTCAGCAGCCTATGAATCGTATTATAGTGAAACCGTGTTATAAGATGCCGTGTTGTAGGAGGGCTACCTGTACTTGAATTGCGATGTACTATTGCGAATACTATTACGATGATTTGAGCTTAAAAGACAACTTGTCAACGACGAAGAATGACTACGACAAACTCGATGGTCTAAGCTTGCAAAGCTGATTGTCAACTTTTAGCAGTGACTGAGAAAAACGTGACCGGCTTGTGGTTCCCATATTCTTTGAAAACGGAAAGCAAGATTTTGATTAATTGGTAGCGAGGTGGAAAGGGAAGCACATTAGTTAAATAATGTGCAGTGACACAGATAGCGAGAAATCCTGCACGGTTGACCAAAGCGGGGCGAACCAGCAGGCCTACCGTAATCCGAAATATGCCGCCTTTGAGGAACCCATTGTGCGGAAGTGCGCTGATTACATTGCCGGAAAAAGAGAAGCAATAATATTTCCGGGAGTTTTTAAATCTAACGGATGTGACTTTTAATTAAGTGCGTGCCGTTCGTTGAAGAAATAGAAGTATCGTTTTGCTAAGCTAGAAGGGATTCTTTGGAAATCAAAATATTCCTAGCTCGAAAAGGAAAGGAAAATCGTTTCGAAGAAAATAGGATAAAAGAAGAATGATAATTCTGTTACAGAATGGTACACACGGTATAATCAGAGATTCCACGGTCACTTTCTGCTTAACCAGTTAACTGTGATTTACGAGTACACTCGTCATGGAGAACTGGCACGATTTTGTCTATTGACGAGTATACTCGTCATGCGTATAAAGTAGTGACTATTGGCTATTGAAATTGTGATTTTTGAGAAAAACAAAACATATCCTCAAATTTCAAGATGTTTAGAATATTTTGAGGCCATGGCGGAATAAAACAAGCAAATAAAAAATATAAATAATTTGAGATGAACTCATGCGTCCCCGTATGCACCGGCTGAAACAGCTTACCAGTTCGCGTAACGAATTTATTTATGTGCGGCGATAACGTTTTTTAGATGTTAGCCTAAAAGGGGCAAAGGCAAAAGTCAGAAAGTTGATTTATAGTAGGGTTCCCTCGGGTATGGTCAGTCATGGGACTGACTAATAATATTTAGTTTTTATTGCGTTTTTAGTTTAATATGTACGTAATATATGTGTATGTTAACTAAATAAGTAAATATTAGTAATAAAATTGTCAATTTTATAAAATAAACCCATCTTTTTGATCCGATATCTTACCAGCATAACTTACTGTGTGATTGACGAGTATACTCGTCATGGCTCGATTCTGGCGATACAAAACGGTGCGCGCTCTCAAACGAGAGCGCCACAGTTAACTAGTTAAATGTTTTGATACCTCGCGAGGGAGGTGCCTTGCGTTTCATGAAACATTTTAACAATGATAGTGAACAACGAAATAAATGCCGTCAACGAGTGCGTTAATGCGATACATTTCTTTAGAGTAATCAGATTTAGGATGCGTACGATTGAACTGTGTCAGTCGTTGACAACGCAGATCTGAAATTTGGACCATTCACTTCAATTTGTTACGGTAGATTTTTGGCAAACACGTGCACCTCCAGTGTCCCAGTTCGCAAACTAAATAACGATTGACGTATCATAAACTTCAAAACGCGACGCCATGTCTAACGGATCAGCTAATTGCCGCCCATTGTGTCACTTTGCGTTCATGTTCGCAAATTTTACCTGCTATGAAAAATGAAAAACTAACTATGACAAACGATTCTTTTGTCATCCGCAATAATAATATCCGAATTTTATTTTTTTTTTCGTAATTTATCGAGAAAATTCTTTGACTGTGAAAGGCATGTACTTATAATAGCTCGTAGAACAAGTATTAATATAAGAATGGTGTTTACATACTGGATGAGTCAATAAGAGCTACTATCTGAAATAATTCTGTATCTGTATGGTTGTGTATTTATTTTTTATTAACTCGTTTCTTCCGAGTTTATTTTACTATCGCGTTTTCGCCAAAGGAATGACGAATACAGCGATTAATATGATGACCTTGAATTGACCTTGAACAAATTTTTAAACAAATTGAAAATTATCTTCGTATCTCAAAATAAACTTATATTGTACAAACTTAAGAAATTTTAATCAGTTATCGCTTTATGCCTTTAAATAGCTGGATATGTTTTAATGCTTTTTTTTGTTCTTCACATTGGAATTATTGAATGATAATAATGCACAGAGTGATCAGTGATTTGTGGTACAACCAAAAAATGGTAATTCATTTTATAATTGATTTTACAACGAATAATCTGCTTCACAAGTTTTTCTAGTCGATTTATCGCACTAAGAATGAAAGCTGTGCTGCCATCGTTGCAATAACAGAAATACTACAACCATGGGGAAGAACTAATGTAAGAATGGTGCCGCAAAGTTAACCTTGACTTTGAATTTGAAGGTCCGAAGGTCAACAATTGTTTTTCTTACATCATATCCTATTCTGCGGCCATTTAAATGTGTACTATATGTAGAGCATAGAAGGGTGAACAGGAAATTGAGCGTTCCTGCAGAGTCTGCTAGACGATTTTTCAGTAAGGCTAGCTTATCTAGCAGATCCTGTCGTAGACGCTGGGATATCGGAAAAACAATTAACAGTGGTCGGTGACGGATCAAGTAGTAGCGGGAAAGTATCGCCCAATTAGCCATCTGCTGGTGATCGCAGGAAGTATAGCCATCTCGTTCTATTCGCGACTAGGATAAAAAGAGCAAAACGAACGATCGGTCTAATCTCGACCGTTTGCTTAATAATTTCTGGTAATATTTTTCCATAATCACACTGATTTTATTTATATTACATTTTCATTTCCCAGTGATTGGTGTTGACGAAACCGTTGGAAATCAGTTTAGAAAGGCATTACTGTAATTGCTGTAATGGAATGATCGAGTTTCCATCAATTGTTTTTATGTATTCGTTATTTCACACATCGCCTTCACTCTAATTGGATTTATTTCTATTACTATTAACATTAATAACATATATATACATTCGGGTCTGGGTACAATCTTAGAGATAAACTATTTCAAATACTATTTTAAATAGTCGTCGTTCCACAATTCAAATAAAATACTATTTTACATAAACAATAAAATTGCTGCAAATAAAATATTTTTATTTTGATGATCTATAAAACAAACAATAAAATGTTTGAATTGTACGTTAAGTAGTATGAAAATATTTCTGAACAACGAAAGTAGATTAATGAAACAGGTAATATTAAAATCCTAGAAATCACGTCTTTTCTAAACTAAATTCTCAAATAATTTGTTTCATATTTTTTATTTATTTGCTCTCGTAGAAACACCTTCTTAAATGAAATTCACACTATTTTACGAATCCTCAAATAAAATATTATTTTTAAATCTCTTTCCAACAAATAGAATATTCTGTTTCTGAAATTCCCTGTCTGATTTGTCGTAGAATAGACTACTTATTATTTCACCCAACTCTGCGTAACGTAACTCATTTTTAAAAATTACAGTTTTAATTAGTTTATTTTGGGACTGTCGTGTGTAGCGGCCACAATTCAAGTTAATTACACGGTTATAAAAAAAGATCTGCCATTCGAAGGCTGAATAGCGAATTTCTCGAAAATTGAAATAAACTAAAACCCGGGGTATTATATCCTTCAAAGTATCAATTCTGTGAAACGCCTTCCTTTCGTTCAGCGACAACGTATTTTCGTTCACAGGCGTATTTTCTATATTTCTGACTCGAGGTGTAACATTTTGATTTAAATATACTTACTACACGTTGCACACATATCGAGGATGAACTGGTTACACGAGGCAAGTTATATTATACTTACAACGCGCGACGGCTGCCGGGCGCCATTGTAACAGCGACACGCATACGCGCTTTCCTTGTACAAGGTGTTGGAAAAAATGGTGTTCATAAATTTTGAGGTCCGTGTCAGTCGCCAGAACGAGTAAAAATTGTTTAAAAGCAGTTTCTTGTTTCAGTACCATCGTAACTTCAAGTTTCAACGTTATTGAAAATTTATGGCCGAGTAACGATCGCTGATCCGCAGTTACTTTCGGTATCAAAATTAAATTTACAATACTTAAAAGAAAAGCGAAGATGAACCAGTATTCATGGTGTTCCGTGAGAAATCTTTAGAATCTAATCAGAGTTTATCGTAAGACTTCGATAAACTCGACTACTATTTATTTACAATGAATCATTATTTGTAAATCTTTATCATTATCATATTATTTGGTATCTAAGGCTTAACACTAAACCTTATTTATTCAATCACATATTGCATTAAAAATGGCAGAAGTTCTAAGTAAATTATATCTTATCATTTTTATGAGATAATATATGCTAGTCAATTTTAATGCTCGGTAGGTTTAGTGTTAATAAAAATTATATAAAGAAACGACAGAAGAAAACTTCCAGGACTTTTATTATAAAATATTTAAAAATCTACAAAATTGAAAAAAAAATATGTATATATATAGTTTATAATTAGTTAAAGAAATAATAGAAAAACATAAAGAATATTTGATTACCTTTTTCGTAACTATATTTACGTTATCATTATATTTTGTATATTCGAATATTTTTCGTTCTAATATAGTTTATAATTACTTTTACCTTGCTCTGGTTTCTTTAATCATTGTATGCTTAAATTAGTTAATGTTTAGCTAGCTAGGGAATAAAATTTCTGTTTAAATTATTGGAGATTTATCTTTGACAAAATTGAAGTACAGTTCTTTTTGTTATTATAATAATAGAAATTTTTAAACCTTCACTTCCAGTTTCAATGTTTTCTGCTTATTCAATACTGCTTAATTTAGCTGCTTAAATTAGTTAACGTTTAGCTAGCTAGGGAATAAAATTTCTGTTTAAATTATTAGAGATTTATCTTTGACAAAATTGAAGTACAGTTCTTTTTGTTATTATAATAATAGAACTTTTGAAACCTTCACTTCTAGTTCCAATCTTTTCTGCTTATTCAATATTCCTTAATTTAGCTGCTTAAATTAGTTAATGTTTAGCTAGCTAGGGAATAAAATTTCTGTTTAAATTATTAGAGATTTATCTTTGACAAAATTGAAGTACAGTTCTTTTTGTTATTATAATAGTAGAAATTTTGAAACCTTCACTTGCAGTTTCAATGTTTCCAGTGATGATTCTATAATAATTTAGTAAGAGTATTCTTTCGACACCCTGTACTTACCTGCGTATGCAGCCTGCTTCTAAAGTGCCTGCGCTGATACCCGCTGGTTCAAGCGATGCGTCTTACTTCTGTTGCCATTCCGTCGTCTTTCGGTCCATTAAGCAGTGGTGCTTTATGAAAATCGCAAGCGTCAGTCTGCGACTAGACTTAACACGATAAGAGAAAAGTGGTCGTCAACATTTTTGCTTGTTAATTTCTCTTTACTTTTACGCGCGGAACTTTTTCCGACAAATTTGCATTTGGCAATCAACGGAATCGCGTATATCGTGCTGATGTAACAAGTATTTAAAAGGGAAACGTTTTGGGGGGGGGGGGGGGGGAGTTGAAAAAAACTACTGTTAACACTGAACTTATACGCGCGATACGATCATAAATTTTAATGCAGACTTGCAACATTCATATAGACGTTTTAGCAGAAACCAAAAATAACAGTTACTTTTCTAAATTAGTATTAGTAAATTCTGCAGGGATTTTTCAAAAAACGAAGCAATGAACAAATTTTAAGATTTTTCTCTTATGACTACGAGTTAGCATTATGAGTGATTAAAACTTTATTATCTTTATTAATTAACACCAACGGCAGAATTCATTTCCTATTTCGAATGACTATTACTGCCAACGAGATTTGTTTTCAGTTACAATTAACGGTTATTGCTAATCAGAATTATTTTTCTAATGTTGATTGTACAAAATACATAGATAGATACTTATAAATTCTATAATTTATTGTACATTTATGGGTAAACAAAACGAAATTCTCACCATCGATAACAGTTATTATGATAGTCGGTAAAAATTCTTTAATATCCCGTTTTAGAAAGTGCGGGAACGCGTTCATCCTTTTTTCAATGCAGCTACTATTTTAAAAATATTATTAAAATTATTTTAAAAATATTATTAAAATTATTTTAAAAATATTACCGTCTTTGTACATAGTGACGGTAATATTAGGATACTGATTTGTCAATGCTTCGATTGTGGCATTTTTCTTTCATGAAATCAAGTAAACGTAAAAAATTTTAAGAAACATAACACAGCACAAAATTTATAAAAGAAATAAATCTAAACTTTCATACATATATTGCTTCCATATATTTAAATACATTAATTTTAATATTGTTTCTTGAATACACACAAAAGACAACGTATTATATATAACAAAACTTAATAAATTATAAGCATTAACTTATTGTCTGTTAAATGTAGATTGTAGAACGAATGTATTCAACATCGAAACTTGAGCTGATGCAGCGAAACTATGTAGCTGGAGTAAACACGAGTGCTCCATCGTTGAATATGTGCAAATATCAATAATAATTCATTCATAATAACACTTTTAATTCAGTGCAGACAGTGTTTACCTACTTTTGTTATCCATTGCATTTCGCGGCGCGCTTATAAACAAATGCGCATCAATACTAGAGCTAAGAATCTTTCACCGAAAAGAGGAAGACCAGAAATATACGGAAATTTTAAATTATTTCCATTATACACCACCACTGGACCAGTAACGGAAGAAAAACATAAAGATATTATGTGTTTAATACCATGCTTTCCTCCAGCTTTTCAGGAACATTTTAACAATCTTAAAAATTCATAACGATAAAAGCCTGAAATGATAAAAATAGATTACTTCTTAAAAACAATTTATAAATGTTCATGAATTTATATATAGAATTCATTTATAGTCATTTATAAAATGGTCTAAGTCAAATCAAACTGTAAGAACAACATTTTCGTATGAAATTCACACTAAAATTTCATATCCATAATAAGTTTCCATTAACCACGACTAATAAAATTCTAAATTAAAATTTTGTAGAATATATAAACATTTTTTAATTTATTCAAATGCAATTCATTTAATATCTCGAAACAAGAAATATATGACTTACAGTAACGCACGAAATTATTCGGACACTCTTCAAACCTAAATAACTTTTTCAAAATTGAACCAAACGACTTGACTTTTCTGGAGCAACTAGCAGCATTGATTTACTAAATGATATGCAAAAATAATTTTGAAATAATTCTAATTAGTAGAAATTACGTGGAAAAATAGAAAAGACATTTTTTAAAACATTTTTATTTCAACTCGTAATGAAAATTTAAAATATGCGTTTTTCAGAACTGTGTTAGTTATACACATGCTGAAAATCTCACTGAAATCTATTGACGCGGGAAAAAATGGCACGCGTAGAAAAATGTAAGAGTTTCTGTAGTTTAAGCAGAAACTGATCAAGAATCGTGAAAAATTGCGATTTTCACCATTTTCGATGGCACGTTGCTCGTGTGTACGTCGATCGATTTTAATGAATTTTTCTGCATGCGTATAACTATGATAGATCTACCAGATGCGTCTTTAAAATTTTTTGTGCGTGGCTCAAATAAAAAATATTTAAAAAGTTCCTTTTCTATTGGTCATGTAATTCACATCAGTTCCAATATTTACAAAATTTATTTTGTATATCATTTATTAAATCAATGCAACTAATTGCTGAAGAAAAGTGAAGACGTTTGGTCCAATCTTAAAAAAGTTATTTAGGTTTGAAGAGTGTCCGAATACTTTCGTGCGCTACTGTAAAACACTTTCATAATTGTGGGCATATTTACTCGATCTCTGATGTAAAAACTTTCCCGCGGATTTACTTGTTTATGGAATCACAGCCTATTATTCTTTGAACCTTCCACGTCAAACATTAATGCAATCCTCATCGATCCGTCTACAAGGACAAGATATTTTAATTTTAATATATGCAAATGAAATTCAGCTCTGAATCATTCTTTTACGCTGTCGCTAATCACTTGCATTATTCAAGCGACGTAGAGCTTTTTGCTACCACTTGTTAGATCAACGGCCGCGCCCACGAATTCCTTTATCTTCTAATTTGTCGTGCTGCGGCTGACGCGCCCTCAACTTCCTGAATTACTCGCGAAAAACTGCCAGGAATTTCTTCTTCTCTGCATTTATCCTCGAAAAACAGACTTCTAGGATATAAATAGCGTGGAACGTTAACGTTGTACTTGTAAAACGGGGAAAATATTTTCAAACAATCCGTGAAAAATTTTCTTTACGTTGCTCGGATTCGTTTGCAACCCGTTTCGAAGTAAGTCGAATCGTTTATAGTTTCCGAAACGAAGATGCCGATTATCAGAGAGGAAGCGTGCAACCATCTCGAACGCCGAATGATTTAATAAATAATTAGCGAAGTTGTCATTTTACTTTTAAGATATCCATTGCACTAACTGCTACAAGTATTACGTGATCATTCGTTTCCACTTAATACACGGTTTAACGTTTTATTGAATACGCTAACTGTTGCATTCGTAAGTTGGAAATTCATTTCCACTTAGCACTAGAAGACCGATTACTAAAAGCTGGTGTACCCTATATTGCATTATGATTATGGCAACAACGTGTTTATTGAGATTTCATACCATTTTTATCGTAACACATGCTTTAATCAAAGAAATTCATTGCGATTCGTGAAAACACTTTTATAATTTGAGTAATCGTAAACGAATAATCAGAAACAAAACACTTCAACCAATTTAATATTTCTAGTATGCAAACAAGTTTTAATGTTTCTTGTTTCAAATTTTTGATACAGTAAAAATAATATTTTTAGACGTTTTACATTTTTTAACTACCTCAAATCTGACGTTATCTTATTTATATTACATTGTACATTTCACAGATTACAGTGAATAATTATGTGTCGCTGTTAAAGAAATGTTTCTTCTGTATTTATATGTATCGTTCAGAAAAGTATATGTTCGTTGTGAAATTTTTCTGGAAAGGAAAGGATTATTTTCGACGACAGGTTGACAGTGTGTAACAATGCCAAGACGTGTCCTCGTGGGACAGAGACATGCGTGTAAGGAAAATAGAACACCAGCTGAAAATGCGCGGAAGAAAATAATTGAAAATATAATATCTTGTAATCCGTAATCTCTATGTCAAATGATACGAACCATAGAAAAACGGTAAATTTAATTATAATTTTGATTTATATGGTACAATAAAATCTGTTTCTAATTTAAAATTAAAGTTTGAGCTGTTCTTAAATTGTTGATCGAGATTCACTAAACAGTGTACTTTTATATGAATTAATAATGTTCCACATAGACAAAAAAAAAAAAAATTATAATGAAATGAAAATGCATTTCTTCGTTTGATAGTTTTAATAGATTGCAAATTTAAAAAATTCATCCGTTTGTGCATTAATGCATGAAAACATCAATATGTTTGCTGAATGAATTTTTTGAGATCTGCCTAATTAGCAACGTATCACGTTAATAATTCTTAAAGTTGCGTAGAAGTAATTTCAGTTTAGTAAAAACAGATTAGGCACGTGGTTCTTGGTCTTTATTTTTAGTTGAAATATGACCTAAACTTCTTTCAGGCAGATAGTCTTGAAACTTTAAAAATCTTCGATCTTAATGGGTAAAAATGATATAGAAATGGTACGTTTTAGGTCACCGCAAAAAAAACGACGACATCCTAATTATTATTGATCGACCTTTAAAAACATGGGACGCTAAACGACTGTAGAGGAACAAAAGTTTAAGATTCCACATCGCTTTCCGCTGAGACTGCGCTCGTTCCTCGTAAATGTGCTCCACGAAGTGCGAAAATCAGTTCAAGAAGTGTTAATGAAGATCATAGAAATTCCAGATTGCACTCCAGGTTAATATCTGTAGAGAGTCCAGAGGGACCCATATCACCCGATCTATACCTAGACCACTTAATTAACGGCTCCACTAAATTTAAGACTGATAATCGCCGAAACACCACTGTTTAACTGCCTACTAATTAAGTTTAACGACCAATTCGACAGGATTCTCCTCTAATTAGAGTAGCTTATCAAAGAAAGAAATGAAGGATCAATGCTTGAAATGTTTATGCTTTGAAAGTGCCAAGATCTCGACTTAGGCCAGTTTTGGTCTTATTGATAGTTGAATTGTGCAAAAACCATTCGAGCTGCATCAGTAAAATATTCAGAGAGAGGTTTTCAAATATGTTTTGTAAGCTATTTATTGTTACGTTATTATTATATTTTGTTTACTTAATTTTATTTCATAGTATATTTGTCGTATATATAAAAATATAATAAATAAAAAGTAAATAATATAAATAATATATTTACATAATATATAAATATATATGGGTGTTCATGTGTGTTTACTTACGAATCTATACTTTTGCAAGTTTTCCTTTTGTTATATTTAATTGTAAATTAATATTGTTAACACTGTTAATCTTATATGTTGATTATACGTGATTTATTTATAAAGTTCAATGTAAAATTACAAATATTCGAATTGTGAAAGAAATAATTTGTAAAGAATTAGTAAAGAAATTCGAGAATAAGCGTTCAAGTAAAAAGTCTAAAATAAATTTAACCCTTCGCGGACGAGGATTTAGGAAAACGTTGGAAACATTTTCTCGAGAAAGGTGATTCGTGCATTAAAGCTTTAAGTTCTGAGTGAATATAAAAATATTTACTAATCTTACATTGCTACAATAAATAAATTATAATTTGTGATTTTTTAATTATTATATATTTAATATATTTATATATAATATAATAATATATATATTTAATATAATATAATATATAAATTATAAAAATATAATATATTTTTATATTATTAAATATTAATTTGTGACTTGATATCGCCAATGTGACGACATTCGTTGTTAAAGGGTTAATATTTATTATGCACAACCTACAAAATAGTTTACTACGAGCTAAAGGCTAGGTAGACGATGCATGACAGGCGATTATTCCTATTCATAGGACATATATGATCGTGAACTTGTCGGTGTCTCTTTCGCCAGCCGTTTGCCACTTCAGAAATAAAATCGTGAACTAGTGTCCTCCACCACTACATGTCACAGGAGACGTATCGTGGGCTTGACGGTGTCTCTTTCACAACTGAGTTGTCACTTTAACTCACTGAAGCTGCATGTGGCCTCATAAAGGGAGTAAAAAGCACGTGACAAGAGTCTTTGTACGTAACAAGTTTACGCGAGACATAAATTTCTAACGTAATTTCGTTCACTTAATTTCATCAACAATTTACGATCATTACGAAAAATACTTGCACACCCTTTAAAAATGTAACTTTATTAGAAGTTTCAATACAAGCCAAACGGCTTGAACTTTTTTGAGATACCAAAAGTATAAGTTTACTAGCTCGTGTGTAATAATTTAAAAAGTAGCAGTTTCGCTTCACGAAGCTTTTATACCAGTAATGAACATTTAACACTTTGACTGCCATGTCACCCATATATGGGTGACGGAATTATTTGTACTGTTTTTATATAAATTTTTACATTAATATATTTATTTGTAACAACGTTGACGATTATACAGAAAATGCAAGAAGGTAGGGGGACCACTTTACGACATACGTTTCATTTTCTCAATTTTTATTTCAGTCAATCTCTCATTTCGATTTTATAGAAATTTCGAGGCTGCTAGTTTGGCAGTCAAAGTGTTAAAGCCTGCCTCATGTAAATATGAGTAAGTTACGTACACGTACACAGCTTCATCGAAATCGATTGACGCATAAAAAGGCTATAACTATAGTAAGATGTAAAATTCTTTGAATTCAGAGTTTACGATTCATTTGAATCATCATTTCTTACCATTTTTGCTACTTTCAATTCATCGTATTTCATTGCAACATTTTTCGATTTTGATGAAACTGTATGTACGTACAGGATGTTCCAAAAAGACTTTTAGGGGGATGATTCTTGAGATTTTCTTTTCCCCTCTCAAAAATGTACTGCTCAGTTTCGTTTCCCAATTTTCAACAAAAAATACGAGCGAATCGGAGTGTAGCTTAATTTTACGGTTTCTGGTATAGCACTTAACAGCGCACAGTCAGACTACATTGCTGAAACGTGACCAAATACGTCACGACCCACGAACACTTTCGTGAGCCACTGTATTTCCTTAGTTTTCTTTAAACGGCAATAACATTTTAATTAATTATTGATCGTATACGGTCACTGGAGAATAGCCAGGCACGCAGTAACTACAAATTTGTCTTTCCTTTTTGTCATTCTGTGGAGCACAAAGAAAGTCTAGTCCTTGTTATTATAAAATAAGTCATAGACCAAGGGGTTAAGCATAGCCGAGTCAATCTTAGAGGACTCTCTCGACAACCGATTCAACGATATAACATTGACACTAGAACTACCAAACCAGTGTCGAAATGACTGGTCTCCAATTATTTCTTTTGCAATTGTTGAAGTTATAAAAATTATTTTTCTCAGAAATTTTCGGGTGTGCTTTTTTTATGAAGCCATATATTACGATGAAAATTATATAAAGTTCAAATGGGGAGAGTTTCGTTATTGTTATAAAGCAATGTATATCGTTGAATTCGTCGTTCGGTAGTTCTAGTGTTAAACATAGCCGAACTAACTATCTTAGTGCACCGAATAACGAATAAACTAGTTTGTTCTCCGGAGTTTGACTTTGCCCCCATTCTTCGCAATTCCCATCGAATTCAAGTTCTCTATTTCGAGGTGACCGGTTCAATACCCAAACTTGCAAAATGGTGCGAGTACAAATACCACCTCCATCCGTCAGGTAGTTTACGTGGAGCGAATTGCATTGTGGGGATTGGTCAATGTAAGGAGTATAACTTGCTACCCTTTGCCCTCAGTCTACGTTCATTCTACTCATTGCACTCGGTTATGTTCTAGTTTCACTCTGTACTACAGTTTAGACTCATTTGTTCTTATATATTGCACTTATGGCATCTTAGATATTGAATTCTTAGTGTACCAGGTATGTAAATATGGAACAGGAGTTTTCATATAGAAAATACACGTTTAATGTATAAAAATGATAAAAAATATTTTATTCGAAGTATTGCTGGTCACGTGTGCATTACCAAAAGAAAATGCTGTTCGCATTGTTGAATTGATTATTGAAAATCCAACGGTGTTCGCAAAACGTAGTTTCCACAGACAAAATTCGACATGTTCGACGCTATTTCATGCTAATTTCTTATCGAGTCCAAAAATAGCGAATCCTTTTTCATGATATTAATCGTACGTAACAAGGCCAACCTACAGTATAAAACCGATTGGAATTCATGAGTATACATTGAACTTGGTCCTATCGCCAGTTACCCGTATCGAGCTCGGATCTAGGCCAAGTCATCGACTCTGGTACCAAAACCACTCTACATTAACGTTTCACGATTAGATCAAGGTCCCGCGATTTTGAAGCGTCCAGTCAATGAAACGCCAGGATATAGCCTTCTAGTGCAACAATCTCGTGTAATCGCCATAATCTGTGTGGACTAGTGGTGAAACGGTTCAAGTTAATATAATTTAATATAATTGAATTCGGCAGATCAACCGTTCTAAGAGTTTTTGACCATTTGCAATGATCCCTAACCGAATTCCCGCAATCCCTTACACATCAAGTTCAATCAAAAAGTTCGTATCGATTAATTTTTATTTCTAATAAATATATAATAAATTCCACGCTTAAGTTTTTATACACAGAAGTGCAAACTTTATAGGCCGTTGTTACCTGAAAGTCACATAGTGAATATATTACAGTAAAATTGTTTAAACGGAACAACGTTTTTTCATTTGCATATAATACAGGGTGTTCCACATAAATGGGAACACCTAAATATCTTTCGTATTTACAGTTCTATCAGAAAATTTCAAAGGACAAAATCACACTATTGCAGGGGGGCAATATAATGGTGAAGAAAAAAATTTTTTATGTCGTGTTTTTTAATGAAATTTCAAGGTCATCGATGTTTTTTAAATGGAATAGTTGTTGTGGTCTGTGATGGATTTTTCAATCCGTCAGACTTTGGCTGTTTGCACGTGATGTGCCAACTAAATTTTTAATGATTAACTAAACTTCTCGAAGGACCACCTTCCCTGTTTAGGAAGGACTATATATAACAATGTTCACGAGGTTCGAAGTACTGACTGAGGTTATCGTGATGTACAAGTACGATGTATAACACGAAACGTGACAAGATCGCGTCTCTCTAAGTATCTATGTATCTAAATGTGTTTGTATTCAACTATATCGAGACAGCCACGAGTTTGCCCTGATAAAGGCTTGTCCCTACTCTTTCCGTTGATCATCCCTTCTCTCAGAAGAAGTCGATGGACCAACGGAAGTCTATGAATATTTTCTGGGCCTTACGATTCGCTGGGAGGGCTGTACAAGTGACAACAATCGAGGGTAGATAGTGGGGATACTGGAGGCATTTTCAGGGTTGACCAAATTTGCCGAACCAGGAAGTGCACCCACATCTGCAAGTAATTTAGATCAGGTGGTGGAACCACCCGATCGTGTCGAAAGCGTAACTAAAATGGTCACTTGTACAGCGTTCGACATTCTATTGTCTAAGGGTTCGTCGAGTCAAAGGAGGTGTAGCCCCTATGCCTTGGGTCGGCCGGCAATGATTGCCAGATGTGGCGGTGACAGGCCCACACCGTGGCCTTATGAATCTAAAATCAAAGAACCAAGGCCCAGGGTAACAATAGTGACTTCCTGTCATAAAAGTTCGCCCAGCGCTAACCGCCCAATAGTATATTTTTTTTACGTTAGCATGATAGACAATAAAACACTGAATTTAGTGGATATCACCTTTTTGACCTTGAAATGACCTTGAGCAAAAATAATTATGTTGAAGCGGATGAAATGTGGAAGTTTAAAACTTACGTGTTTCAGCAGAGATTGCGCGTTGTTTACGTCGGGTTGACCTTTACATTTCATAATAAATGTTCGAAATAGTTTTCATAGTAAACAGCGTATGTTTATGTTAGAGTATGTATCACTGAGATCGTTAACAGAAGGTTAATCGGTTAGAATAAGTACATTGTTCCTTATGCATTATTCGAGTTCGAAACGTGAAAGTGATAACAATGCGTTATACTGTACAGGAACGAATCGATATAGTTTTCACTTATGGCAAAAGCCACCATTCTTTGAGGCAAGCAGTACGTTTGTATCGTGAAAAATTTGTGAATCGTATTTGTCCTTCCTTACACGCATTTTCCGTCATGGTAAAACAATTTAAAAATACCGGTAGTGTAAACCCACAACGCCAAAGGATATGCGGCAAAGGATTACTGCAACACGTGATTCAATCACGTCTCAGGAAATCGACAATGCCTACAGATCATTTATTAAAAGATTGCAACATTGCATAAATGAGGATGGTCAACATTTCGAACATTTATTATGATATGTAAAGGCGTAAACAGGGGGCAATCTTTGCTGAAACACGTAAGTTTTAAACTTCCACATTTCATCCGCTTCAACATGATTATTCTTGCTCAAGGTCATTTCAAGGTCAAAAAGGTGGTATCCACTAAATTCATATTAAAAAAAAAATACTATTCCATTTAAAAAAAACATCGGTGACCTTGAAATTTCAATAAAAAACACGACATAATCAATTTTTTTTCTTCACCATTATATTGCCCCCATGCAATAGTATCATTTTGTCCTGTGAAGTTTTCTGATAGGACTGTAAATACGAAAGATATTTAGGTGTTCCCACTTATGTGGGACACCCTGTAGGTTTATAATATCTGATTTTTCGTTCCCCCAATTCTTTTGGATTAAAAACAAAAATTCGGCCCATAAAGGGTTAATCGACTTTTGACACAAAATATGGGAAAATATAAGGTGTATCTATCTTTTTGTCCCGGTGTGTACACTATTGGCCGTTCGCATTACCCGAGTAGAGGATGAGGTTTAAAGCAAACCGGCTTCGTTCCCTAAATAGGGATTATTGCACAGGCAAAGAGCAAGGAAGCAGAGCAACTGCAGAATATCCGATTGTTAATCAAAACGAGGAAACGCAGGCGACACATTGTCGGTGTCCGCGAGGCCCATACCCCCGGAAAT
This sequence comes from Agapostemon virescens, assembly GCA_028453745.1. Classification (NCBI taxonomy): domain Eukaryota; kingdom Metazoa; phylum Arthropoda; class Insecta; order Hymenoptera; family Halictidae; genus Agapostemon; species Agapostemon virescens. The sequence continues at coordinate 10,965,998 of CM052094.1, forward strand.
AGCGTGGCCACAAAGCAAATTGAACGTCGTGGTTAAACACGGACCCCGCAGCAACTGACGCACGCAAAGTGAATCGGTCGGTGCCTGTCGGTACGCGTATACCCTGGGGATCGATGCAGTCGGCCAATTTTCGAATGGCGACTATAAACATCGACCTGTTCGATATTCCAGGGATCGAAATCTCGCCTGGAATGATTCACGTCCAGAACAGCAACTCATTTCGGGGGAAGAATTATCGCCGACGCCGAAACGACGCGTTGTTCCACTGGATTCGGCCGAAGCTGTCCGCTTCAGACCTCCTCGATATAATTCCTCTTGTCACGTAAAAATAGTCGACCCGCCCGTGCCACGCGTCTAAGAATAATGCATTCGTACCCTAATTTCCGCCTCGGTCTTTTTGAGTAAACGGAACCAACCGATGGCCAATCGATGAGGTCTATTTATCTTGGAACGGCTTCCATTCACCGGAATTTTTGCTGATATCTCTCGCGAGCATGCCCGTAATGCCAGTGTCCATTGATGGGGATGATATTCATAACGATTCATCGTGAATTGGAGAGAATGCAGAGGATTTAAAACCTAATATCAATTTTTAGACGAAGTTGTCCCTATTGTCCCTGCCTTGGCTGTTGAGATCGGTGGGATTGCACAGGTGTTGGTTTCATGAAAACACTTCTACTCCCATTAATATTCAGAGTCAATACGGTTTCTGTATCCTTAGTTTGTTTAAGGTAACAAGATTCAGGCATCCTTGTCAATGATTGTACAAAACATATTCGCCATGTTTTACCGATAAAAATGTATAATTGTTTTCTCTAAAAGTAACATTTATTAATGAAATACATATTGATTTAAAAGTTTCCACGTTTATGTATCTCACTTCTATTCGGACGTTTGTGTATGTTCTGTAATAATATAGTTCTAGGAAGTTCTAGTAAAGTAGTTCGTACATACGGAACATATTTGTTTTGCACACAAACTGCCGGAATAGAATTGTACCTCTGTACAAAGCTATATTTCAAAATACACTGTCCAACACCAAAAAAA
>CM052094.1:10976395-11006800 GCA_028453745.1 Agapostemon virescens
TCGTTGGATTTTCACCAGCATTTACCATTATCGTTTTCATTTCAACCCGACTGTGGCCCAAGAATTTTTAAAAGCTTTTTTAACAAAAGAAGAGTGCACTCCATACTAAAAAGATTATGATACATACTGTTTCATCTAAACAAATAGACATGACCTTCAAATCTCCTCTATGCCTCCAGCCAGGCAAAAAATGTATGTATCACAATATGCGCCCCTATGCACCGTGCAAGTTTCATATATGACATTTCTTCATATTATTACAAATAACGGCAGTATTCAAGGTGGACATAGTTATTGCCCCACTCAGTAGTGAATTCCGCCATCTTAACTTTTATCTCGTTGGATTTTCACCAGCATTTACCATTATCGTTTTCATTTCAACCGGACTGTGGCCCAAGAATTTTTAAAAGCTTTTTCAACAAAAGAAGAGCGCGCTCCACACTAAAAAGATTACGATACATACTGTTTCATCTAAACAAATAGACATGACCTTCAAATCTCCTTTATGCCTCCAACCATGTAAAAAATGCATGTATCATAATATGCCCCCTTTTGCACCGTGCAAGTTTCAGATATGACATTTCTTCATATTATTACAAATAACGGCAATATTCAAGGTGGACATAGTTATTGCCCCAGCCAGTATTTGTAATTTGACCTAATATGAAAAAGTATTGCAAAAACGCTGTAGAAGAAATAGTATGAGGTTTGCCGAAGAACCCATAGAACGATAAAATGTTCTACGAGATGAAGTTTCCCAGACGTGTGCCATGGAAATTCCAGAAATACGCAAAACAAACACTAGCGAAATCTTGACTTTCCATAGAAACCGCAAGACAACCATCACAACAAATGGAAGACGGGGCGATTCTAGTTGCGTTTAAGTGCGGATGTTCACCGCGAAATTCCCCGCAAAATTCTTCACGATGTAGGTTAATCTAGCCGAGATAGAATCTCCGGATACACATTCCAGGAGCTAAGAAGAAACGGAAGTACAAGTAACCGGAGAATACCTACGTTCCTACAGATCTTTGGATACATTCTAGTAATTCTTCTAGTTGTTAATATAAACGATCAAAACGAAGTGGGTTTCATGATGAATCTAACGAGAAACAATAAATCGACAACAATTGCATTCCAATGATTCGGATTCCTTTAGAAGGAAAATCAATTATTTCAATTTCAATAGATTCCCTTTTGATTTAGCGAGGTAATACCTGTATGCTTTGAACGAACGAAGTCCCGTTAGGTTTGACAATTGCTCAGAAACATTGCCGTCTCTTTTTTCCGGTAATAAAATAACCAGTGCACTTCCGCACAATAAGATCCTGTATACCTCAATGGCGGCATATTTCGGAATATGGTAAGTCTGCTTGCTCGCATCGCTTCAGTCAGCCGTTCAAGATTTCCGGTTATCTGGGCCACTGTACGCTACGTGTCTACTACACTTTCCATGTCATCACTGGCCAACCAGCTTACTGATTATAGGTTTTTGTTTTCGAAAATAAAACCTAAGAACATTCATATTAGGATATTTATATAAATCTAAGAACGTTCGTATAAATTTAAGGATTCTTATAAAAATGTAAGAACATTCATATAAATTTAAGCATATTGATATAAACCTAAAAACATTCATATAAACTTGAAGATATTTATAGAAATATAGAGATATTTATAAAAATATTCATATAAATTTAATGATATTTATATAAACCTAATATTCATATAAATTTAAGGATGTTCATATAAACCTAAGAACATTCATATAAATTTAAGAATACTTATACAAGTCTAAGAACATTCGTGTAAATTTAAGGATATTTATATAAACCTGGGAACATTCATATAAATTTAAGGATATTTAGATAAATCGAAGAACGCTCATACAAATAAATCCAAGATAAAACCTACGAAGTGATTCTTAATCACTCGTAGTCAATTGACAATCAATCTCTCAAGCATAGACCATCGAGTTTGGTCTATCGGCTCTTCAAACTCACTCTTCAAAGTTCAGACACGCAAAAACAACAATATTCAATCGAATTATTCGTACCGATCGAGAACAGGTATTCTTGCAGTTAAATATCACAGAGTTAATCTGTAAATATTTAATTGATTGCAAACGTACATATATCAAGAAAAATAGCTGCTTATCTTCAATTAGTCTATCAATTCTATCGCTTCGCGTAATCGGCTTTACGACCCGAGAGATTTTTTTAGAATCGCGGAATTTAGTATCGGATGCTCGGCCAAGCGAAGGTATTTAAAATATTCACAAATTATACGCTGGACATTGAACATGCCTCCCTAGTAGCGATTATTGCTGACATTTCGTTAAGCCTTTGACAGAGTATTATCGGTTGACCCACAGTTAGAATTGTCATCCTTTTTCGCAAGTGGGTTATCGATCATGCCCGACAAAGGACCTACGTTATTGCGATGCGGAAGGTGAACTGCACTGGTAACACATTACTTTAAACTTTCCTTTTACGGTTGTTTTACAGTATATCATAAATAATACGTTACGAAAAGAAAAATATTTTTCTCGTTAGACTTACCACTCAGGAATATTTTCGAGTTCGTCTCTAGCAAAAGATGACCTAGATACCCTCCATTTAACCGTTTGCACTCCAAGCAATTTTAATAACAAAATATTACCTAGGATAGTTCAATTGTGCATGGTTCGTCTATTATTCGTACGCACAACACTTCAATTTTTACCGATTTCTTAACTGCAAATACGACGATGTAAACGTTATTCTGAATAATAGTGTGGCAATTTTTAGTGTCACCTGTGAGAGAAGCCATTGGAGTGATAAAGGTTAACCTCTTTTACAAAGGACGAGACCGTAGTTTGGATTTCATTGGAAGTTACATAAAATGTGGAACGTGGCCCTACGTGACTCTGGGGACGTCAAGCAAGCAGAACTTCCTCCATTTTTTGAGAGTATATGAATTCAGTAAATTTTAGTCTCGTTGGTTCATAATCGAATAGTCACGCGCAGAGGCACAGTTCCTGGCACATTCGTGGAAGAATAAATTCTACCGAGATCGTCCTTTTTGAATCAAATTTAAACATATAGTTTCCGTGAGCCTGGTAAAATTCTATTTGGCATTTTGTAATTCGATCCCGCATCGCCAGTGCGTTAACGCCGTGAAACTATCTTCAAGAATATTATTGTATTCTAATTATTTAAAATATATTCTATTTGCAAATATATTACTTTCTCTGGTAATGATTAAGATCAAGTATGCAAAGACGATTAGAAGTTAATTTTTGTATGTCTATGAGATAAAATCCTTTCTTTTAGAAGGAGCATATTCGAATTTGTTTCTATGCTACTATCAAGTGGAAATAGCAAGCGTTGGTCAGACACATCGTTCACTGTAGAAGAAGAAAATTGTTCGAAGAGGAAGGTGATAAAAACAATCTAACGAATGAAGCAATCTGATCCCATGTTTCCGGTGTTCAAAATTCAACATGTTCAACGTTATTAAAAATTATGCCGTTCATAAAGTCCAACAGTTTACAATATGTAAAATGACGCTCTTATATTTCGTCAGCTGATAATATTGTTTCCTAGTACATACTAACAGGAGTTAATCCTTTACTGTATCTTCTAACATAGTTTACATTACTTGGGAACAATATTTCACTGTTCTAGTAACTATCGAAGCGAAAGTCCTTCATACATTCAGATAATAGTGAGTTTGTGAAATTATATTCCAGACCAGGTAGAGAGTAAGTTGACAAGAATAACTACTCATTTCACAAATAAAAATTCGCTTTTAAACATATCTGCAATTACTTCGTAATGTACGCTTCTAGTTACCTGTACGAATTGTTTACTTTCACCGCACTGAATGCACAAGAGTTACTATGAGTTATTAAATTATAAAAACGTAATAGAAGAGGAATCTTTTGCACGAACTTAAAAGAGTACACAAAATTTCTTTAATTTTAATGGGTAGACAAATAAAGGCGTCATTATGTTAGGATTCGAAAATGTTTATATTCGTTCAAAAGGATCGTTCACCGATGCTTATTCTCGTCCATTATAACCACATTCTTTTAATGCTCTGTGTATTGTTTGGGGGTGCACTTTCTTTCCAGTCTCTTCTAATAATTCGGCAGCTAATTTTGGCGCACTTAACGTAGGATCTCTCTTTATTTTTCTTATAATTTTTCTTTTATCTCGCGTGTCCAAAATTTTTGGTTGGCCTCTTTGCGGAATAGATTGTATTCGGTATTAATACTTAAATCTTTTAATCATATCTCCCACTGTACTGTTACTAATTTTAAGTATTGCTGCAATTTTTCTTTACGATTCACCTTTTGCATTGTGAAAAATGACAAGTTGGCATACGTTGTATGAAATGTTTATCTTACGTCCGATTGTTACCTGTGAATTTAGTGAATATCTAAACACAACTGACTTTCTAAGGCTCGAGAGAGTTTACACAGACTGCAATGCTTGTAAACATACATCACAATCACATTAAATATCACACTAGCTCGCGCAAATTATTACATTCCGAAGTGTCCGAATATTATTGTCACGTTAAAACTAGACATTGTTTCGTTTAAAATAGAATACTTAGTAAACGTTAGTAATTATATAAATAAAAATTGTGCTTTCATTAACTAGACCCTACACGGTAATGTAATTTAGAATTAATTTTTTTTCTTCATCGTGAATAAAATTACAATGCGGCAAAGTGAAAATTGTATAGTGTCCGAATATTGAAGTGATTTACTGTATAATAGCTCCATTGTATACAGTTTGTTTCCTTTCCTGCATATGAAATTAATTAGTATCACTCGTACTTACAACACTAAAATTTTTAACGATTTCTTAACTGCAAACTTAGCGGTGTAAAAATTGCTTAAATAATATTATGGCAATTTTTAGTGGTGCCTTAGAGACGCTATTCGAGTGCTAAGGGTTAATACTTATGAACAATAGCAAATACGAATGTTTGTAAAGACATGATACTAACAACTTCTAACTGTTATACTACTATTTTGTAGTTCGAACAAGAACATTAAAAGTAAGTCGTCCAGTCATGTTCAATATAGTTTCCAGTTTTAAAACTTAAGGTTAACTCACAATCCACTGGAAATTGTTACATTACAAGTTGACAAATTTGCGTTATCACCAATTACATCATAGTATTAACAAAAATATGCAGTTCTATTTTACTACGTAGTATTATTTTATTATAATATTTTGCTCTCGAAGAAGCTAAACGGTAAATTGTTTGCTTTTTCTTTAACATTGTACATAAATTGAAAATAATACATTGATGTTCATAAATTTCGTTAATTATTTCACAGTATTAAATTTTGTTTTTTTTTCCAAAATATGTTTGTTACAAATAAATTTATTTTTTACAATACTTCTATAAGTAATCCACTAATAATACTATTTTAGGCATATTACTATCTCCAATAGTTATACGTTTTATAGCAAATGTCAATTTCACTAGAATTTATATTTGAATTTAATCATTATGAATTGTATCCGAATATTAAAGTGATTCACTGTACATGTTTGGACGCAGTGCCATGATTTCATGCATTTATGGCAAACGTAAGTAGCTGCAATTTGAGAAAACAGTAAGATTGGAAGAATGCCAGAATTATTGAAGAAAGAACTACTTAAGTAGTTTCGACGTTGTATCTAATAACTATAATGACATAACGAATGAAAAAGGTATCTCGGAAAGCACTGTAAGCTATTGAAAAAGGTTCGAGTAAATTATAACCCCATATATGACTTTTGTCCTTTAATCCCATTGATCCTACGTATTGTGTACCCCGCTTATTTATGTGTTCCCTGCGACCCTTTCGTCCTGTCTGGAATTAATTTTGATTTAAGCCGCAGATTGGCCAGGATAACTTCCTTAAGCGGTGTTATCGGTGAACTACCAATTAAGCTACGAACGAAACGATTAATCTGTGATTTCTCTGCATCCTTCTTATTTCGTCTTAATTCATTCCGTCGTTACGTCGTTAAAAATTATTTATACGCTTCTACCAATCCTTTTGACATTTCAAAAAAGGAAACTCAAGTTGTTTGGTTCGATTTTATAAAAGTTATTCGTTTTCATAGAATATTTTTTACACTGACTGTAATAATTTACACTTCGTATGATGTAAAAAATTTCTGCCAATAGCAACAATTAACGAAATCAATATTTTCTTCCTGAATTGTGACAATCTTTAGTGAAATATAAATTTATCGACGTTCTGAATCAGTGTAACTGGTTGCAAATGATGTAACAGCATTTTTATATTCTTCCTATATTTTTCACGTTAAGATAGCATCTATTCATTTTTACTAAAAATTCATAAAACGTGCTGTTTAACGACTATTGTTTATTTCTATCCTTCGCAATTCACGCAGCTTTGTAACACTCCCGATTACATCCAGTACTTCTGATTTCAAACATAACCAGCTGTGATACGCGGCACTCTAACGCTACAGGAAAACTGATAGGAACACCGAACAGGGTAAATTTACAAGTATGATTTTCCGGCTATCTGGCTGCTATCATTTTGCGCTCTATCGACCAGAAACATTCTTGGAAGCCAACTAGCCGTTGTCAAGAAATTTATAAACCCGTTCGATAAACGACTGTTCACCTCGTAACCTCTTATCAAGTCTCGATTGTGGGTATTACATGCGGTCGATCGGACAACGACTATTGCGAACGAGGGATATTCTGATTGAGGAACGCTGTTTCAACAAGCTTCCCCCTTTATGGAGGAATTTCGTTCTAGCTTGTGAACGACTCACGGTCAATAGCCTTGATCCCCGTATCGGAGCTCGGCTCGGGATCTTCGGTTTTAGAAAAGTTTATCCATTCAGCCAGGGTCCGCCTTTATCACCCTGTCATTCAGGAATCTCTTCTATAAAAATACTGTTCCTCCCTTTACTTACCGGTCACTTGCTACGACTTAAGATTTGCCTTTGCCGGCAGAGGGATAGGAAAACGTAACGCGCAGATACAGATCGCAGGCGAATAGAACGGTGGCCACGGAAAAACGGGAGACACTGGAATACAAAGCGGATCAGAGCAGAGACACAGTGAAGAGAAGGAAATGTAGATGCATAAAAGGCACTGCGAGAATAAAGCGGTGGAAGCGCGGAACGTACGGGGTGGAGAATGCACACGAACAGGGAAAGCACTGCTCCGCATTGCTCTGGGGTGAAGACTGATCTTTAAATCCCGAACAACAGGGGTGGATACAGGGTCAAGTCCATTGTATTTTTGCCACGGCATTCGAGGTAAGTTCACCCAGAATCCACGAAGAAGACAAAGAAGTTTGAAATTTCTCCGAAAAGTCTGCTCCCAAAGTGTTATCTCTGGAAGAATTGACGAGAGCCGTCGATTCTGTCAGTGGAAAAATCTTGCGAATGTTCCTTCCTAAATTTTCACCTAAATATACCCACTTACATATCTGCTACGTTTGTGTTGTTATGCGAAGACGTCACGTCGGTGATACCTTCTTCTCAGCGTGCAAGGAATGTCGCTGAGTACTTGGGTCGCGTAATACACTCCGGAAGAAAAAGATAGCACACCTTAAATTTTCCCATATTTTGTGTTCATACAGTCCGCGACAATAGAATAGCACACCTAAATTTCGTAGTATTTTAAAAATAGAACAGAAGTGAGAGCGGTCAAGCCATATGCTTCTTGAGTTACTTCTTATATATCCATCTTAGTGACTTTGACACGTAAATACTGCCCCTAAATTCTTAGAATCGTTGCTTTGGTAGATTTCATGGAAACGTAATCCGACAAAATAATAGCACACATGCTACACTCTCAGTTGAACACGAGCAAAGGAAGGTGGCTAAGTATTTGATATATAATGTGGTGAATTATTGCGGAAAACTTCTAAAACAAAATGGGTCGTGGAAAGAAGTTAACAGATAGTGAAATGAAAACAATTCTGACACTATCTAAAGAAAATGTTTCTATTTCAAAGATTGCGAAAGTAATTCATAGAAGTCGGAAGGTTGTCATGAATTATTTGAAAAACCCCGAGAAATACGGTAATACAAAACGTCCTGGACGACCTGCGGCACTATCAGCACAAGAGAAACGTGCTATTCTAAGGGCAGCATCGAATACACCAATGATTAGCAGATTGCTGAAGCAGCAGGCGTACAAACAAACGTCAGAAATGTGCAACGTGTACTGCAAAGATCTAAGCACCTGCAGCGAAGGAAGCTTAAAAAAGACCGCCTCTAACCGAAGCGCATAAGAAGGCAAGGCTGCAGTTCGCAGAGCAACATGCTCGCTGGAAGAAGAAGTGGAGAAAAGTCATGTTCACCGACGAAAAGAAGTTTAATCTCGATGGACCTGACAGGTGGAGTTATTATTACCACGACTTACGTAAAGAAAAAATGTTTTTGATCCGTCACCAGATGGGTGGCGGAGGAGTGATGGTGTCGGCCGGTATCGGCTACCATGGAAAGACGGATATTAATTTTATCAGTGGAAAAATGAACAGCGTGAAATATCTAATGTTAATCCGTGAACAAATAACCACACACGCAACCAGAATTTCCGGGGAAAAACACATATTCTAGCAGGATAATGCAGCAGTTCACACCGCAAAGGTTGTGAAAGCATTCTTCGAGACGGAAAATATTCAAGTCTTGCAATGGCCAGCTCGTTCCCCTGACTTGTATATTATAGAAAACTGTTGGGGAGACCTTGCTAGAGCAGTTTATGCTAAAGGGAAACAGTTTAATAACGTAAACGAATTAAAAGAGTGCATTGCACTCGAATGGGAACGAATGAAGCAGAAAAGGATTAAAAAATTATTCAAGTCGATTCCAAAGCGAATAATTTCGGTTAAAAAAAACTCTGGAGGATCTACAAAATATTAAATATTGAGTTTCCTTCGTATGTATGCATAAATGTTAATTAATTGCAATAATGTGCTATTATATTGTCGCACCGGTTTATCAAGATATATACATTTTTGCAGATGAAACAAAAAGGACCATCCTTGTATATAGAAACTTAGCGCTATTTGGTGTTCAACACTTATGTGTACCTGTCTACATATTCAAAATTATATTTTTATACTTTAATAAATAAGAATTAAGAAATTTTACAGGGTGTGCTATTCTATTGTCGCGGACTGTAGCTGATTAAGATACAGTTACTCGTTTTAATATTCGGACACTATAGCTTTATACTACTTACTTCGAATTTTTTGGTGCGTAATGGGTTGAAGCATATATTCTAGTTTACAAATATGTAAAATTAATTACCTTATTTTTTACTGTTTTCCACATAATAAATTATAAACGAAATTAGACCCAGTACTGGTGTCGAAAAAATATTCGGACACTTAACATTACATAACGTTCTTCCTATTTAGAAATACATAAGAACAAAATTATAATAATTTTAATATTTTGTGGGATATCCCTGTTGTCTAATAACATGTTGCAACCGTGTGGCCATATTTGAAATTGACTTTACTCAAGTAATTTTGAGTAATGCGTCTCCACTCTTCCGTCAGTCGTATTTTTAATTCCTCTTTTGTTTTTATAGGCGTTATCGTAATATCACAATCCAATAAGTACCAGAAATTCTCAATTGGATTTAAATCCGGTGATTGTGCTGGAGGATGTAGCACTTTCGAACAAGCATACAATAAATATTCCTGAATTATTCTCGATTTGTGTTTTGGATCGTTGTCCTGGTAGAACTTAAAACTGTCGCGTATACCCATATTCGTTGCACTTTTTAATAAATTTTGCTTTAATAAGTCTAACTATTTATTTTTGTCCACAATACCTTCGATGAAAACATGAGTGTATGTTTGACGTGCGACCGTACTCAGGAGATGTCTTACGTAGAATCTAAGAGCAACTGTTTAAGCGAAATATAATACTTAAATTAACAAAGGTGTTAGTTAACTGCTCCTTTCTCCAAGAATCCTACAGTATTATACCAAATGATATCGCAAGATGAATGCTCCTAAGATGAAGATTAGTTCTGTCGACTTATCCGAACTTAGCAGCGACGAACGAGAATTTGTGGGGATATATATTCTGAATATACAGCGGATTTACATGCGCATGTACATTTTTTCAGAAAAAAAGATGCGAATGTTGAATTAAAATTTACAACATTTCTAGAATATAGAAATGTAGTTTTATTTTATATATTTTGCGTACCACGCGTGCTTTGCACATACACGTTTAAAAGCACGTACAAGTTCCTGAAAATATTCAGCAGTATATGAATATACAGGGTGTCCCAGGGTTTAAGGATCAAACTTTGTCGGTATATTCTATGGCACTAAATAAGAAAATAATGTTGTGTAAACATAGGTCACATAGAGCTTCATTAAACAGTTATAACAAAATTACGGAATTCAAGTAGTATATATAGGGTGAGGCACTTAAAATCGGCCACCCGAATAACTTGACTGCCATTGGTGATAGGAAAAAATCCATCAGGCCAGAATTATTTGGTATGAAGGGGTTGATTATCCGATGTTACTAGTTTTTTTATAGGTGGAGACGTCAAAAAGATATGAAGGTCATCTCTGTTCTTTTTAAATGGATCGATGTTTTTTTACTTACATTCTATTACTTACAATATCAAGAATATTCAGCAGACAATTTCTCTTCAAATCGGTCGAAAAAGTAATGAATTCAAATTTTTCTCTTATTTCGTTAAACATGCTAAATGTTCGAAGAAGTAGAAAAGCATTCATGCAAACTTGGAGCAGAAACAATAGAATTTCCTTACGAATGCCACCGATCCATTAAGCATTTACTGCGAAGTTTGCATCACAATGGTGAAACGTGGAAAAAATGGAAACCAATGCAACATGCAAATACTTTCTCGCATAACGAGCATACGATATAGGTAACCAATTTACGTAAATTTCCATTGACAGACATCACCAATTAATTAAATGCTTCTGATTAATTATGCGAATAACTGCAGTGGCATAATTAAAAACGTATCTGACCTACATGGTTTATTTCCATACAAAGTTATTCCATACATAAAAGTAAAAAACCGTAGAAGAGTTCATTACGTATTAGTACATGGTATATGTTATAACTACTCTGGTTTCCCTTCAAAACATGCATAAATCTTTCGCCTTTTACTAAAGATTTCCGTGGAGGGGAACAATCGACGGGTCTGTAAAATAATTTTTTGTCACATGTTGCATATTTTCCGTTCACACGTTGCACACGCTTTCAGCACATTTTAAGTGCATTGTGACGTTGCGAAAACGTCACTGTTGTTCGCGAAGGATCGATTACCGGAGGATCGAGCTATGCTCGACCGGAAACGTCGGCCAACCGTCAACATCCTCCCTGAAGGAACACCCAAAGTCCCGTACATCATTTACATACATCACGGCTGTGCGAGTGGTCTTTGTTGGATGAGATCCTCGGCTTCGTCGAGAGTGCGGGTCTTTTTCCTTGCAACCACCGTTCGTGGTCAGAGCCTTGCCCCTCGTGGGACGACCCTTCTCCCTTCGGCAGACGAGCAACCTCTCGACGACAAAACAATTCTAGAACACTTCCATCCGATGCATCTTCCAGTTGTGGTCCAGCTGACCGAGAAGAGGCAGAGCTGTCCGTCAGGTAAAGCTCCTAATACCGATTGAGCAACGTCGTAGCATCATTGCTCTGACACAGGGGTTGTTCGTGTCCCGAGGGGCCCCGCGTTTATTGGCAGGGGGCAGACTAGCTGAGACGTCTGCGTTGCACAAATATTGGTTTCAAACAGACACAGAACGCTGATAATTTAGCTTTACGAAACTTTGGGTTTACGCTACAACGTCGCACTGAGCATCCGAATATGCTTTAGGGATCCTTACGATAGAGCAACGCGGGATGTCGAGCAGCGATGACTCGCGCGAAGGTACTTTCGGTTTGTAACGGATTTACGAGCGGTTGCTATCGCATTACGAAAAGCCTGTAACGTCTCGCGAGCGTGCATAAAATCCATTTATCATACCGGCCAACGGCAGTCTGCGCGTTTTAGACCGCCGTTGTACATCATCCTTCCGTCGGGGCGCAAAATGTTCCGTATGGCGGGAGCCTGCCTGTTCGGGCAACAGGAGAAGGTTACGCATTCGCGATTAGAATCTTTCAAGTAGGCGTGATGTTTTCGTCTTTCCACGTCGTATTCCGCGTATATGCTATTGCTTCTTGTCCGCGATGGATTTGTAAAATCTGTCTGACTTTGCTGTGTGTGCAAGACGCGTGCCGATTAGATAACTTATGTTCGAAGGACCAATGTTTCGATGAGTTGTATCTAAACCAACTCTAGAACGGAACTACAAATAATAATGCGACTAAGTATGAAGAATCGAATAACGACCAGAATGAGTGAGCAAAGACTAAGATGGCATAGAAGCAATAATGAGAACTGGGGTTCAAATGTCTAGGATGCCATAGCAGCAAGAATGAAAATATCTGAGCGCAATGAGAGCGTAATGAGTTACTTGTCTGAGAAAATTTGTTTTTATTATAATTTCAAATATCAAGTTTTCCGAAATTCTTTACTAAATCCCAATGTTTACAATCCCAAGTTTACATTAAAATGAACTAACAATAAATAAGAGAAACTGCAAAAGAAAATCAAATTTTTAATATATTGTTGAAACAAAAAACTTTTGTTAAAATTTTCTTGCGCGACTACATTTCCCATTGAAAACACACACAATTTAAAAAAGAATTCAAATTTTTTCGACATCTGGTTTCCAAGATATCTCGAAAAACATGGTTTTGACCCCCAACTTTGATGGCTGTTTACACCCTTTCAAAGTGGAAGCTCTCATAAGTTTCATCAAAATTGGATTTTCGCACCTGAATATGTTCCCTTGTGAGTACTACGCGACATAATGCGGAAGCAGAAAATTTTTAATAAAACGAATAAAGAAATGTTCTTAGACTTTTATTATAATGCTGTCTCGTTGAAGTATAATGCTACCGTTGAAGTACAAACGGCAAATGAGTTTACAAATATTCCTTTTTATTAGTAAAGTGGAAAACTATCATAGTTTTATCAACGAATCATAGTTGAATTGTTCATATTTGCATCGGAACGAATGCATCTGTCCAATATTGTTTAATAACGTGTCAAAAATAAATGAATATGTATGCAAATGATTTAATAAATTAGCAAATATTCTAAGAATGAATGTCGCATTAATATTGATTCCACTCTCTAGATATTATAAGAGGATAATAAAATAATTGTTAATTGACTACAAATTTCAAATATTTTAACTGCCATTGAGTATTGTAAACTGACAGCGAAAATGACTGGTCCCTACAATTTACTTAACTTTTATTTATTAAAATTTAAAAATTGATTACTGTTAATAAGTTTCGCAGAAGGCGTTGGGTTCACGATATGACGTTCCCTGCGGCGTAGTCAATTAATCTTCCAAACTAAGTAATTTATTTACTTGGCTGTTTGTGTTCAAACATCTGCATTCATCTTCATCCATCCCCGATCCATTTTGTTCTCACTTAATCAGTGTCTGCTACCTTAAAAAATTAATCCTTTGAAAGTAAGACGCAATTAAGAAAGCTTTGCTCCGATCGGTTAATTTCAATTCTAAATCACCATGTCACATCACATTTCGTCGACTAGCTAGCATTTGAAGTCAATACATTACGTTCACCGAAAACGCCTTTGCCTTTCAAATATTCACATTTTTATATTTCTTCTGTCTCAGATTGGTGTCGCAAAGTTAATTTTACATGGTCCAGATAATTTCAAAATAAGTCTACGCCTCCTTTTAAAAATCTGTAGTTTAAATATCTAATTATTACACGTCATGCACGTTCGTGTGTGTAAGTCACAAGATCATACATCACATAAGGAACCAACGTTACATACTGTTATGTACTGACGCGATGTCTAGACAATTGGACCGTTTATTTTGAAAGTGGTGTAAGTCCTTTTCTTTAAATAAATGAAATATGACGTAATTTATGCTTAATTTAGTGTAAACTTTTTGTTTATAACTAGTTAGTATTTAATATCTTAAAAAATGCCTATGCTTTGTTGAATTTAAAAATTCTCCGGTAAAAGAAAAATTAAATGATACTTACAATTGACTAATTATGAAAGTGGTGTAAGTCCATTTGCAGCCTAGAAATATATATTATTTTAGTTAAATTCGCCTGAAAGAAATTTATATACTCAAATTACATATTGATAAATTAGTACAAACATTCCCAGACTTCACATAATTAAACTATATTTTTTAATTGTCAGATCTGCTAACATTTAATTCTCTCGAAACAAAAGATAATGGACTTGCACCACTTTCAAAATAAACGGTCCAATTCTGGACACACTGATTTTTTCTTTCACAGTTATTGAAATTATAAGAATGTTTCCACTATAACTTGTTAAATAAACTTTTTCATTAATGCAAATATTAACATACAAGTTTTAGGAAGTTTCAATAATTTCAGCCTTGCCATGATTATAAAACAATGTATGTTTGTCTAATTTAATGCTCGACAGTTCTAGTATGAGAGTAGAATAAGGTGATAAGTAATCGATATATTGTTGAAATATCAACTTCAGTAATCTAAATGGGAGCGGATGCAAAAAAAGCTTAAAACAGAGAAAGCTGTAATATGAACCACCTTCCGTAAATCGATTTCCAATAAAGCGGATACATCCGAAGTAAAATTATCCGCAGTTGCCGTAATTTCCGTTGAAAAAAGGAGTAGGTGTGATTAATTTCTCACTTTCATCTAGTGGGTGGCAACGAAATCCCATCAGTTCCGTGATGGTAACAATGATTTTATCGGATTTAGGGTCATCTGAAGAGGAAATTTTTCGTTTGGTCACAATAGTAATGCCATCTAGGTATATCGAAGTTTATCGATGCCGCTGTGACTGATCGAATCGTACTCAACACTCGGATCGTTCTCTCGATCAATCTTCTCAGGCTCGGCGATTCAAAATAAAAAAAAAATAAAAAGATTGAATTGGAATTTTACGATTTCTTTAAAACGTATAAAGTTTAGTTGTAACGTATCTACTTTGGAGATAGACTGACAAAGATTTTCAACTCGCAACCATAAAAGTTTCATACGACAGCATAATTTTCAATAACGTCGAACATGTCGAATTTCGTCTGTGGAAACTACGTTTAGCGAACACCATTGGGTTTTCAAGTAGAGGATTCATTTTCACTGGAATAAATCGCCGAAACCTCCCTACGTTCAGCATCTTGCGACCAAGCACGACGAAAACCCACAGCAACTACCTGCGAGCGTGTTGTTCGGCAAAGTTACCATCGATGCTGATTGGTGCACTAGTCTAAACCAAAATTTATATAAATACGTCATATTTTCTGCACCCGTTATGGTTCCGAATTCAACCGTCAGCGAGAGAACTTCCAACATTCGTTACACAGTCGCCCGTTTGTAATTTGTAATTTTAAGCGTTAAACTCGTACGCGAGGCTATTAAAGTGTAGACTTTATTTTTATACAAACAGCGTGTTTTTAATCTCATTCGCACCACCTCTAAACATTCGAGCAATATTAAGTTAACTCTCGAAACGCACGAATAAAATTAATGCAACAGAGTTAAGACCATACATTATTCGCGGCAGCTGAACAAGTATTGCAGTCTAATGGCAACTCTGGGACTCTAATAACAATTGCGATAGCAGTTTGCAAAACTCGTCTGTATTCAATAAATTGTTAAAGATTCATCCGTTAACACTTTGGTATACCAATCGACGACCTTAAAAATTCTAGAAAATCAAAGTAATCTATTTAATGAAACAACAATTGAAAGCTTAAAACGTATGACACATGGTTTTCCTTCAACCTCTTTGTATTCTGCAGATATCGACTAAATTGAGTGCAATTTTGTCGGCACAATTATTAATGAATATATTAAGGTAAAAATTTATTTTTAAACATGGAAAAATGATTCTGTCACTGATATATGGGTGACATGGCAGTCGAAGTGTTAAACAAGAAAACAGATTTAAGACAAGGTTTAGAAAACAGTCTAGATTATTTTTATGTGTTGTTAGTCAGTTTAGAGGATACAGTATGCATATACAGAGTGGTCCAGTAAATATTAGCATTTTGTGATTTCCACTATATTTAAAAATATAAAGAAACTTTATTAATAGAAATGTTCGGTTTAAAAGTGATTACAATGTGGCAGCAACGAAATATTTCTAGATGAAAGAGTTTCGGAGATTTCAGTCATTTTCATTTCATTAAATACAAAAACTATGTTTTTCTGTGCACTATTTGATGCAGTTCCTAATTCTCTACTAAAATGTGCTAACTTACGTATGTTTAAAAATGAAAAATATATGATATGTTTCAATCGAAAGACATTTGTAGACACATTGAAAACTGCTGTGAGTTAACCTTTTGCAATCCAAGCAATTTTAATTCTAACATCGAAACATATTTTTATACTTACATTGTACATGGTTCATTTCCTTTCGTGCACATAAAATTTGTTGCTATTATTTGTACGTACAACCCTTCGATTTTTATCGATTTTTTAAATGCAAAAATGGTAATTTAATAGTAGTGTATCGCCTCAGAGGAGTCATTGGAGTGCTACGGGTTAATAAACACGAAAATTTATTAAATAAGATCTGAAGAAGTGGACAAAATTAAATTGGAAATATGCGGCGTCGACCGTCAGCAGATAGAACCTCCGGAGAAATTTAATTGTGGGTCACCGGATATATGAGGCCCCGATGGGTCGTTCGTTGTCGTCCAATAAAAGAGAGGAAATCAGGCCGTGACGTTAATGGCGCTTTTCAACCCCCCCCTTTTTCTCCTTCGCCAAGCCGCCACTAACCCTAGGCTGTATCGCTATCGCTCTCCTTCCGCGTTACGATTTCTGATAATCGATTTCCGACCGAGGCTCTCGCTAAAGATCAGCCACGTTGTCGAGCTACCTTTTTTCCCTGAGACGCTCCGGCATAAAGTGCACCGATCCCAATGTTTTCACCCCTATAGGATCGCTCAATCGCGGCGTTACTTCGATTAACAACGACACCGACCGCCGTAAAACCGATGCTGTTCTGCAAATGAACGCGAAATTGTTTGACGATACGTGAAAAATGTCGCGATGGATGGTTTCTCCTCGCCTTATTGATTTTCATTTATTTTAAAACTGGTCCAAGTCCATTTACGTTAAAATCGAGATAGTTAAGGGTTTGCGTTTTAATAAATTAAAAAATATCAGTAACTAATAAAATGGTGGTCCAATGTGTTTATAAGGGCGTATAATTTGTCATACCAATTCGGAAAATTTGGGCATCAAATTTGGAAAATTTGAACATTCCACGCCAAGCGGATCACTTTTGTACATGAAGTCAGGGATTTTGTTTAAATTGAAATATGTTATGGTCTATGCGAAAATATGGGTTTAAGTCATCATTCTTCTATTTTCGAGATTCTTTAAAAGATACAGAACCTCAAAATTTGCGGTTTTTACAAAACGACCTTCGGAAAAATATTTTTATCTCCGTTATTATTAACCGCAGAAACTTTTTCGTTTTTAATTTTGATCGTAAAAGACGGCTCTTTTTAACTAATATTTTAGTTTATTCGTATTGTCATTTTTATAACGAAAAAATATTAAAAATAATTTTATTTTGCAAATTTAACTAAATGCTCACATTTTAAAAAAATCGAAAAAAATATGTCGATATTCTATATTTCTTTGCCTTTCGATTCCAATTGTAAAAAAGGTGGACACTTTAGAATAAAAGTCAGGACAGCCAATTGAAGGTCGCGGCCTCCAGCAATTCAGTCAAGTAAGCCGTTGCGATTGCTCTCATCTGGCGATCGTAGTAAATCCGATATTTTTTGACATCCTTGATATATCCCAAGAAACATCTTTCGTTCCGAGTCACAAATACAAATGCCATTTTACAATAAACTCTTGTTATAGTTCTTGCTTACCAAACGTGGCGGTTACTTGGCCAAGTCCTACACTTTCTACAAACCTTTGACAAGTCTCAACATTTATTTTCACCAGTATTTAGCCTTCGTTTTCCCTGATGTCGCTGCAATTATTTTATTTTATCCCGCGTAGGTAACACAGCATATAAATGCAATCAGAACTAATTATTGCGTTTCCTTCCTTATCGACTACTGTCGCTCGACCCTTCTTGAACTTCACGCCATAACTGTGACCCGGTTACGTTTGATACGGACTTTGGCGACGACTGAAAAGATGGAGTGATGGGGGAAAGAAAAGGAAGGGAGTGTTTTGTCTTGGGCCTGCTAGGGACTCATTGGCAAGGATATCTAGCAGGTCTTGCCTTGCTCGCTAGGAATCGCGTTTGGAAACATACTGATAGTAAATAAGAATGCTGAATAACAGTACCATTGAAGGACCTTAGTATGTTTACTTTATCTACGACCATAGTATGTGTACTATTTACTACAAGCCTCAACCATGATAAACGTATTCTGCTTTCATATTCTAAATCTTATACGTTTTTTCTGTCGTCCACCTTAAATGACCTTGGAAGAGGATAGTCACTGATTTTCTAATAAAAGGGACTATCATTGTAGGTGTTTAAAAAAGGCTGGTTCCATTTAAAAAAAGTCAAGGTGACTTTGATATCTCTAAAAAAATGACATAAAAACAAAATTTTTTATAGCATCGTGTCAGCCCTATTGTACCATTCAACTTTGTCCTAACCATATTTTACGTATCGTTAAAAACAACAAAGATATTTAAGGTGTAAACGTTTGGTGACTCACCCTGTATACGAATCGGAGGCGGTTCAGGTACTAGCGAGAATGTCGTCCTATATTGTCCATCTGTTGGTGAGTGTAGGAAGTAGAGTGCCGCCACAATTCTATAGGGTGAGGTGAAGTGGCGACCTGAGGCAGACGCAACTCGTCTACCATGTATGCAACAACTTGGCATGCAACAGGATATATACGTTTTGTGTGCCTTCCACTCTCTGACAAACAAGCGTGTCATTTTCATACAAACAAGATATGCTCTAAACCACCCTCCCCCTCTTATCCTTTACAATGCAGAGTACTTTGATACAATAGTTGTATAGAAGTTCATTTTGCTGCATTCCCTTTTCTTACAAGACCTTAATTACATCCGCAACTATACCGTTTCTTGCAAGTTTCGTCTCGCCGAGTATTAGCTCTGGTTTCTTATTCTAAGTTATACTAAAATAGATAATTGTTATGTACGCATTGTTCAAGTTTATGCAAAATATAGGACGCAAACGAGTCTGAGATAATTTCTGTAAGTTTAGGATTTACTTTAATTTAATTATAATATTAATTAATATTATATTAATATTAATTTAAGAATAATGTTATCCTAACTTTTAGACAAAACAATAAAACACTAACAATACTTTCCTGCCCTGAAATAAAACATTAATTCTCTAAATGATTTGGCTGTTGGTAGAAGAAGTTCACTCTGAATATGCAATATTGATTTATTAATTTTTCCATTGTTCTTTGGACAATCTTAAAATCGAAAACGCATGCATACCAGAAAGTTCTAGCGAAGATTAAGATTAATTAACAAGATGTAGAAATGGGTTCGCGCTTATGGACACGAACGGCGACAAAGGGATGTAACAGTGTCTCGACGAGACTTTAACGATGCACATAAATCCATATTTATTCCGCCATAAGTTTACGGTTATCGACGTAACGCTAGTTACGATCGATAGCTGTAACAATAAATTTCGACTGGATATGCAACCGCGCGTACCACAAATTCGACGTTATCTTTTTTATCAGAGCATCGCCGACGATGTGATAAATCATTAATTAATTCGTGGTATTGGCTACTCAGTCGTGAATGGTAATCCTCTTTACTTATAACATGAAATATTACCACAGTAACTTACTGTTCGCTGATTATTATGATGTATTTTAATTATAATTAATTGTGGCGGTATTACCAGTGAACGATAAGCCGATTTGATTCGTTAACATCATGTTGCGCTCTGTACGAATGATAAGATGTTTTATAGATTATCAGGTAGTCAGTGCCAATGCAACGACAAAACTTTTCTACTAATTACTATTTTTTTCATGGAACTTTTATCTACACATCCATGACGATTTTCTGATTAAAATTATGCCAAATACGATATATTTATGAATCATATTTACATGTTTACAAAAGAAATTAACTGGAAGTCGAATAATTGACACACGTCAAAAACATATCAGAATCATAACTTCATTGTACGTGCCTAACTCTGTCCTCGGCAATTTAGAAAACACATAATCGAAAAACAGGCAAGAAATTACCATTCGACACGCGTCGTACGCGAACAGTTTTACCCCGATGGACAGACACCATGTGCGACGCACTCCAAGAAACAGAAACCAGACAACTCTTCAATGAACCATGATAATTCCTCATTGAGGAATGATCATTGACGCTTCCCACTCCTTCAGCCACACTCTTCCCATCATTCCTACAACCAATTAAAAAACGTTACATTCCTCCGCCTCAAACTACCCTCAACCAATCACGATAAAAATCCGAGGTGACGAAGAGCAGAACGTAACAAGACTCAGGAAGAACCTGTAAGATAGAAATCGCAAACAGACGAAAAGAACTATTAGAAGCGAAATCGCGAACAGAACAGAACATCTATAACTTAATTTATTATTAATATTTCTATATATAATTAATTTATTAAATAATAAAATTAATATAATTTTTATTAAATTTATATATATATATATAAAACTATAATAAATATTAATAATATTAAAATATTATAAAAATTAATTTGAAGTAATAAGAAATATGTTTATTATAAATTTATAAATAGAATTAGATTTAAATTTACTAATTAATTAGAAAACGCAACCAAGGGAAACATAGAAGTTACAACACAGAAATCGCGACCATTCCGAAGTTAAAAATAAAGAAATCGCAATCATTATAGTCGTGTAGTTATTACGCGACCCAGGTGCTCATTGACGTGACACCTTCGTATGCAGACCTTTATATGTAATGTACATATAATGTAATGTATATGATATAATTGTTAAGCGTTAAAGCCTATAGAAAATCTAGACTGTCGACAAAGCTCATTATCTTTCAGCTGACACCATTTAGCTTGCCGATTTCATTAGTTCGGTAAGCATACCATACAATACGAAACCCGTCGTAGCTGGCAGCTTCTCTGAAAATCCATTTCTTCGAACAATAATATAAAGGGTGTCCCAAAATTAACGCAAGATTTGAATTTGCCACCATTTTTGCAGTATATTTTTGGGAACCTTGAAAAAAGAACAATTTAGTAAAAATGGAGCGTTATACGATACAACAACGTGTTTTCATTATTGAACAATATTTAAAAAATAATGAAAAGTCAAAATGAAAGTGAAAATAACCTCGTCAACTGTGAAAAGACTAATTGAAAAATTCAGGGAGACTGGATCAGTTGAAGACGCTAAACACACCGTTCGTCCAAAAACAAGCCGTTCAAATGTCAATATCGAAGCAGTGCGTGAAAGTGTTGATGAAAACCCAGGAACGTCTATTCGGCGTCGTGGACAAGAATTGCAAATTTCAAGAAGCTCTCTACAGCGTATACTCACAAAAGATCTGTGTCTCGATGCTTACAAAATTCAATTAACATAACAACTGAAGCCTAATGACCATGAACAGTGAAGAGAGTTCGTGGAATGGATTATTGAACATCAACAAGTGGATGCTGATTTTTCGAGCAAAATCATCCTAAGCGATGAAGCACATTTTCACCTTGATGGCTTTGTTAATCGCCAAAATTGCCGTGTATAGGGTTCGGAGAACCCACATGTGATTGTCGAACAACAAATGCAACCCACAACGTGTCACTGTTTGGTGCGGATTTTGGGCTGGAGGCATCATTGGACCATACTTTTTTGAAAATGAGGCTGATTAAGCAGTAACTGTTACTGGTGCTCGATATTGCGACATGATAACACAGTTCTTTCTGCCAAAATTGGATGCTATTGATGTGGCCAATATGTGGTTTCAACAACACAGTGCCACATGCCATACAGCCAGTGAAACAATTCAATTACTGCATGAGACATTTCCTGGTCGTGTAATCTCTCGTTTCGGTGATCAGAATTGGTCCCCTAGATCGTTTAATTTAACACCATTGGATTTCTTCTTATAAGGTTATTTGAAGTCAAAGGTCTATGCCAACAAGCCCACAACCACCCGTGCATTACAAGAGGAAATTAAACGCTGCATCAACGAAATTCAGCCACAATTATGCAGAAAGGTCATGAAAAATTTCGACAAAAGAGTGCGTATGTGCCAGCAACGTCGTGGAGGCTATTTGCCCGATGTGTTATTCCATAAATAATATGTACTTGTACTCCATAGTAATATGTACCTATCTTATGTACTTTTTGACTCAATGAAAAAATAACAATCTAAAGACTAAAAACTGTGTTATCTATTTGATTGAAAACTTGCATTAATTTTAGTACACCGTTTATAATAGAAATGTCTAACCAATAAAATTCATATGGTTGCGATGATCATAAAAATCTGACGTATCCACATGCTATTGATTTGCCAAATGAAAGCAGAAACCCGGTCTCGAAGCTATGTGACTTTCATGAGAAGACGATCTTCATCGGAAAGAGACGAAGTATGGCAACGGGGACAAAAGTAACGCAATAAATCGCTGCCGCGAGCACGATTTCACGGTATGCAAAGGACGACCGGAAAAACGTGAAACTGGGACGCCGGTACAGTCGAAATGAAAAGCTGCACGGCGATAAAGTGAATTTACATGAAATTTCACGATACTTGATACAAAATTCCTCCCATGCTTGCGTAACTTAGGCGACTGATAAAAAGTATCCAGCTTCCTGGCGAATGCCATTAGTAAACGTTTATGCGAATGTACAGTTTTGTGAATCGTTTTATAAAGACTGGAAATTACCAGACGTTTCTTCTGCTGCTCTAAAAATACAAATTTCATTTTAAAAAATTGACTGCTGGATTCCTCCCCCCTTCCCTTACCCGTCTAAGAATCATCTAAAATTTAAATAATTTATTCATTGTGATGAAAACTGTGGTTAAATTTACCACATTGAGTGCTTCCGACACTAATCTAAGATCGTACAAATTCCAGTGCATCTCAGTTTAAACAAATTATCGTAAATTATTTTTTCTTCCTTTTCTTTCAAAATTCAGAGTGGTCCTTTTTCTTTCTCATATTTGTGGGATCAGGACCCCTCAGACCAAAGAAACGTTAGGAAATCGGGAAAAGAGCTCGCAGGGAGGGCTCCGTGGGTCAGTGGGTAGTCGATCGGCTACGACCCGAGAGGTCCCGGGTTCGATTCCCGGTGCGGTCCCTCGTCTTTTTTCCTGAGATCCTACATATTCGATAGTGTCTTCTGGATAACACTAATCTTCTTCTCTGTGATAAATTGCGAACGGTCTTTTATCAAAACTTGAAAACTTAAAAACTACCGAGGTAGAATTCTATTTCCACAGTTTGTATACGTAACAAATTTGTTTCCCAGTTTCGCGAGCACAAGCCTTTAAAGTTTAGTGACACATGAAAATGTCACAACTATTTGTTTAATGTGTGTTTTATTAATACATATTATTGTTAAAAATAATGTATGTTCGACTGATAAGAAACGGCAAATATGTTTACAATATGTGACGCGTTACTTCAATACAAATGACTACCATATGCAAGGCAGTAGACAAAGAATCGGTATTGTGTCTGACTAATAATGAATGTAACTACTGTACGTACCGTGGGCGAGATGACCAGACGGTCTCCGGGGTAAAAAGGGTTTATCGTTGGCTCTATCTATCCTCACCTATGATGCTCCCATAATCGCCACGCGGTTCCACTTTTTAGGCTGCTTACGTCACACGCAGCATAGTCGTAAGATTTCCGTATTTACGGGGGCTATCGTGTTCCACGATTTACCGTTAATATTCAAAGCCGCGAATACGCGGATCTTTCAATCGTTTATGGCTACGCCTTTGAGATTCTTTTTGCCGCTCGATTCGCACTATTTTGCTCTCTCTTCATATTCTCTCTCTCTCTCTCTCTCTCTCTTCGTCAGACGGTTCGATAAGTGTGTGCGACCGCTTAGGCTAACAGAACGCTATAGTCGAAAATGCGTGCGAGATCTGTCGTGCTGCATCCAAACCAACCAATCAGTTCCATATTATTTCTTACGTCGTCGCATTCCCGTCAGGAACCTTCTTGCTACAAATAATAACAATAACAAGAAACTGCAATTTAAATGAATTCCAAATGTTGAGCGCCCGCGAATAATTTTTAAAAGTCACTCTATCGAATTGAATTTATTCGTACGCTTAGACCATTAACTTAATAATATTCGAATATTTAGGAGTGGTGTCAATGGTTTAAATAAAAACACACAACTCGTTTGATAATAAGATCAGACTTTACTAGTCTCAAGTACGAGTTGTAACACTTACAATCACTGTTACAAACGAGCGAGTGCGAGTTGAATAGAAGTGTTTCAGTGACGGTTGAATATGGAATCCCACGAGTGCGGATAAATATACGGCATTTATACAAAATTTGGTACAGACTAGCGCACCAATCAGAGTTGACGATGGCTTGGTTGAGCAACGCGACCACAGATGGTTTTCCTGGGATTTTCCTTGCGCCTGGTTGCAAGTAGTTGGTTGCGGGGAAGGTTTTCGGCGATTTATAACAGGGGAAAGTACGAAAAATTTCTATGTTTGTTGTATATCTAAATGTTGTTACAACGTAACACCAAACACTAAAGTCAACAATTTTGACATCCTACAATGCCTACAGTGCTTTTTGATGATACTTTGCACATTATTCATCGTTGAAGTATCGTAGCAATATATTCTCTATTTTCTGTGTAATTTATTATAATGACGAAGTGTATGACGTGAATGTATGTAACGAAGTGAATAATTGGGTACTTAGTCCATTAATACGCCTAAAATTAACGGAACACGAAGGCAATAATATTATGAACAATTTCTGAAAAATTCATTAGAACATATAAAGCAGAAAGGACGTTGCAGAGGTTCTTTTTTTATAGCTGTCCAGTCGTTTCATCCCACTGTGCATCGTGTAGTTCTGTCGCTGGTTGCTCGTTGACAACAGCTGGTTAAAGCATACACAGATTCTGCAAATCCAGGGCTATGGTTCGCGACGAAAAGTCGAGGCATGATGCAATAAAGAGGATGTCCCATGGGACAAAAAATTCAGAGCTCGTTCACTTCTTACTAATTCTTTGCTTAAATTGTCCGTTTAATGAAAAATAATCATACAGGAATAATTAAGTAGATTCGTTTGTTTGCTGTTTCAAGAATTCGAAACTTTCGAATTAGAACGAAGAATTAGGAGAACTTCAATGATGAAATATATTTGCAGGGTGTACAACGAAATAATATTAATTTGTTTCATATGAAATTTTGGATTTTTAACAGTAATGTTAAACGAACGTCGACTGTGAATATTTTTGATCGTTCACGTTCTTCATTTACGAGATCATCGTTTTCATTTGTCGATGGTTTCTACCATCGACGAGTAGTACGATCGTGTATCATCATATTTACAATCCACTCGAAAGAAATACATGACGGTCATATCGATTGACAACGTAACATATTATGGATGCACTGCAGAATGACCCACACAGATTTATGAACTGAAATTTTCAGGAAGAAGGAGGCGGGGAAGAATCATAAATTATTAGTTTTTGAAACATTAATAAAAAACTATCTATATGGTACAACAAATGCTGTCTTGCTGTCTGCAAGCGTTTTCGTTGTATGAAGGACTGTCGACAACTGTTGTTTGTTGAAATATTACTGTGAATGATTGTTCGCCGGCATAACAAATGCGCGAAAACTAAAAAATATGCGAAACTATATTAGATTAATAAAGATTAGACTGTATGAAACAAATCTAAATAAAGGCTGAAGGTAGGACCACGAAATTAATTTTGATACTACAAATCGATGTACTAAATATATTTCTAAAATAAATTAGTAGATTATTTGCATTCCAACGTATATTAGGACGTTAACTAATTTCGTAGAAGAAAGTGATAGTACGCGTAAGAAAAAGCTAAAAGTCTGCACAATAAATAATACAATAGATAAATTTCTTAGACTACTTTTCAAGTACATTTAATATCTATTCACACAGCGAATTAAAAAACTTATTAATTGTATTTTACTCAATTTTCTTTCATTCCATAATCATAGAAGTTTTTAACTCATCGACATTATTATTCAGAAGAACGTAACTTAAAAAAGAAATTTAATTTAAAAAAAAAATTAATGTTAAAAACATAGTTACGGCTGTGTCGGAAAGTAAGTTGACATTCTTTCAAGACTAATAACTTTCTTTAAATTCATATATAGTAACATAATTCTATGAAATTTTACGGTCTACTCGGAATGCTGTCTTTGTTTCATTGGATGGCAGCTCGTTCCTGTCTTGATCCCCTCCGTGCTTCACGATTATCCTTCCCTATCGCCGTCAGTAAAGCTTATACTAAGGTCAACGATATAGAGGAATAACGCTGTGAATATAAGGAGGTCGATAAAGCATGATCATAAGAAGCAAATGCTGTATAACGGCGAATATAAACACTTTTATTGCAATAGAATTTTCGTGCAACAGCGTTTTGGAATAGATCACCGTGCTCATACCGTTATAAAATATCCAATAACAACAGCCCTGCAGTATCAGGAATACGAATTTGAAAAATGGATAACCTAGTGACTAAAGCATAGTTTGCAATACATTTAATACCTCTCATATTTTTATTTTATTAGAAATAGAACACCACTATGTGTAAAGTGATATGTTCACGTTCGAGCAACAAAAAAAGGAAACAAAGAATAAAGAAGAGAAATTTTTCATTTTTTGTTAACATCATTTTGCATCATTTGGATTTTATTCCATTATCGATACTATCTTCTATAACCTCCAATAAATCTAACAATAAATAAGAACCAGGGTTACGTATATACTTTATTGTTGATAAGATGTTCAAAGTTGTCACTTTGAAAGGATTTATTGAGAAAGTCAAGATTTCGTTTCTCTAATTAGAAAAAGAGTATTAAGTAATTACTCCTAAATAAAATGTTAAAAACTTTAGACGATAATTTTGTCGAAAGTGAACGCATTAGCCTTGTATTATTTCCTCTTCAATCTGTACATAAGGATATGTACACTGTATACCTAACTGCTTCGTAAGCTATTTGACAATTACTGAGATGGCAATTAATAATCTGATTCTAGAAAACCTTGCAACAGGTGAATGGCTCTTGTGACAATCAATTCGCCTCTGAGGAAAACCCTATGCTATTAATCGCGCTTTACATCGTGACAACCTTCCTTCGCAATCTCGCTTCGTTTTAACACTAAACATACCGAGTATTATATTATACATGACATATGACTACTAATATAATACATGCTATTGGGTTGTTCGGAAAGTAATTTCGTTTTTTTTTGTGAAAACGAAAGACAATTTTCGTATAATGAACAAATATTTTATTAAATTATATACTGGCCATTCTGGTATCAGGTAGCGTTAACTCTATGCACTCGAACGACTACTCCGAGGCTCCACTAAAAACTGCCATACAATTATTTCTACCAATCTTTGCATTCCTTTGCTCGTCTCTAAGAAGCTGTTCAAAATTCAACGCTTTGACTTTTTCAAATTTCAACGCGTCTCCTATTGCATGCATAACGTAATTATTTATACAGTTTTTAAACGAATTTTCATGTTCATATGTTCGTCGATTACTGCCACTAATGTTGAACATTCTAAGTGCCAAACACTAGCAGCCACGACAATTCCATAAAATTGGAATAAACTCCAATATTTTCGCATTATCTTTATCTCTATCGAATTTGGTACAGTTATCATATTAACGCTTCACCAACTAGCTATTATTTTAGAATTCTTCAAGGTCCATGGTTCAAGACTGAAAACTTTTTAATGGAGCTCCCAACGTTGACAGTTATTTTTATTGCGAATCAACTGGGCAGCCTCGGTTACGTCACCTAATAATTTCGTTAAAAATTACAATGTAAAAGCAATGTTTAAGCTTCATTTTGTTACAGCCCAATTATCGAAAATCCTATTGTAGATCTTCGTCTCTTAGTTCTGAACCAGCATCCTTTGAATTATTCGTTCAAACTTCTTTCTTAGATATTATCACGACATTCACTTTTCGGGACTTGCGGAGAAGAAGCGGAAACTTGATCGACCGGATTTTTAGAGGCCCGTAGGTCGGATAACGCATGGCCGCGCACAAAATAGTCCATCCAAGATAAAGGGACTGGAAAGACCTTCGCTTTAAGGACTTTTCACAGGAAACAATTTAAATGCGGTTTTCGCGCAGCCGCGGTTTCTAATCACGTGTTCGCGGTTCGCGCGATCGAACATTCGTATTTTGCTCTCGTCTGCAGAACGGTTGAGAAGAAAATGGCGTTGGCCACCGCTGGAATAAGCAAACCCTTTCGCAGAATGGGTAATCTCATCGTGCTATAAGTGTCGTTTTATGTTTCGATATTTACTCATAAAGTCAGCCTAAATTGTTTCCGTAAACATAACTTTCGCCGTAAATGGCTCTCGAACAGTAGCTGAACGCGCAATTTCCTCCACCGAACAGTGAATCAACTTAAGAGCGCGTCATGGGCATCGTGAGGCTTACCCTGACCAAGGATACAATGAGAGAACCATATAAAAGCCATTCACCGATTACTTTCGTTTAAAGAAACGATAGAATTGCTTCGAACCGGGGCTCCGATCGCTCCATTATCCGCGGAACTCGGTAAAACGGCCGGAACCATGTTCCGTTTCCCGTAATTGTCATTTCGAACAATATCAGTTTTAAACAACGTCTTCGATCAGCCAGCCTTCCCCCGCCCACTCTAGGTGGTTAATTGTGCAAACGTTCTAGCATGCTAGGACAATCAAACGAGGCCATCGCAGACAGATTAGTTTCTCCGCTAAGAGGATTTCAACAATTCAACCTATGCATAAATGACCCCACCCTGAAACCGAAATAGTCCGATAATTACGTGGAAATATGAATCTACCTTATCTTAATATAGTTCACCTTTTTATACCGGTGGAAACGATAGAAATAATTATTTTAACCCTTAGCGCCCGAATGGCGCTTCTATGGCGTCACTAAAAATTGTTATAATATTATTCAAGTAACTTTTACATCACTACGTTTGCCGTTAATAAATCGATAAAAAAACATTAGTGCAGTAAGTGCGAATAATAGTAATTAATTTTAAATGCAGGAGAGGAAATAAACTATGTACAAGGCAGCTGTTACGGGTAAAAATATGGCTTCGATTTGGGAATGGAATTGCTTCGACTGCAAAGGGTTAAGAATTTCGAGTTACGTAGGATATGGCAAATAAATCTGTTTTATGATAGCAATTATAGGGAGTGTAAGACTTGGAATATTTAATAAGTTTATTGCCAACTGGTAGCTAGATATAGTGGTTCACGAAAGTATTCGGACACTCTTTAAATAACTTATTTAAGATTCGACTTCCATTTTTCCTTTCCACCATCACCTTTTCAGGTACCACCAAAGATTACTTTATATGCAAATATTTCTTTGTCGTGTTACGTATTAAATATGAAAATATTCTTGAGAGAAAGTCTCATGAAGAAATATTCTGCATAGAATATAAAATATAAACTGCGTCGCGTATGGAATGTCTATATACTTTCGCGATGTCAAAATTCAGCATTATTTTGTTTTACATTGATCGACGCGAAAAGTGAGCACATTAAATAAATAAAAGATATGTTTTTAGTATTTAAAATAAGTATTTTTATCATTACGAAACGAACAATTCTTTAAGTCCATTAACAGTGGCGATATGCAGCAAGAACTCCTCGTGAATCATGATGTCCGAATATTAACGCAGGCCACTGTAGCAACACGTACAGTGACTCTTATTAATATTCGGACATTGTGCTATTCAAAAAATTGTTACTAGTTTCGATCGTTTGCAATAGTTAATTTGGAGTGATTGGTGCTATTGCGACCGTGGCGCGACTTTGAAATTTCGGGACGTTCAATGGCGAAAATGGAAAAAATAGGGTTGATAAAAGGTAGCTTCCTGAAGTCCCCTGAAACGCTACCCTAGAAAATGAGGGCTCTTCTTAAAGAGGAAGGTTTGAGGAAGATTTTCGCGTTTGAATCATGTCGATAGCTCTAATAGTTTGGCCGGGGCACGACTTCAAAGATTTGCCAAATATTGCCACAAAATCGCTAAATATTGAAGGTAACCCCCTTCTTAAAATCG
>CM052094.1:11006810-11023349 GCA_028453745.1 Agapostemon virescens
CGAAAAATCTTTAGGTCTCCGATTCTTTTGTAATTTTGGTTACACGTTTCTAGATGGGTAGGCAGAGTGTATTCCAAATTTCAGGTCGATCGGAATCGAATTGCAGCCGTGGCGCGACTTTGAAATTTCGGGGCGTTCAATGGCGAAAATGAAAAAAATGGGGTTGATAAAAAGTAGCTTCCTGAAGTCCCCTGAAACGCTACCCTAGAAAATGAGGGCTCTTCTTAAAGAGGAAGGTTTGAGGAAGATTTTCGCGTTTGAATCATGTCGATAGCTCTAATAGTTTGGCCGGGGCACGACTTCAAAGATTTGCCAAATATTGCCACAAAATCGTTAAATATTGAAGGTAACCCCCTTCTTAAAATCACGAAAAATCTTTAGGTCTCCGATTCTTTTGTAATTTTGGTTACACGTTTCTAGATGGGTAGGCAGAGTGTATTCCAAATTTCAGGTCGATCAGAATCTAATTGCAGCCGTGGCGCGACTTTGAAATTTCGGGGCGTTCAATGGCGAAAATGGAAAAAATGGGGTTGATAAAAGGTAGCTTCCTGAAGTCCCCTGAAACGCTACCATAGAAAATGAGGGCTCTTCTTAAAGAGGAAGGTTTGAGGAAGATTTTCGCGTTTGAATCATGTCGATAGCTCTAATAGTTTGGCCGGGGCACGACTTCAAAGATTGCCAAATATTGCCAAATATTGCCAAATATTAAAGGAACGTACTATTGCTTATGTTAATAATTTGCATGTTGAAATATTACAGTTTGTCAAGTGTCCGAATATTTTTGCGACAATAAATTTGGACATAATTTAGTTCACTGTTTGGCATTAAGAAAAGTATGTGCAACAAACAGATATAATTTATGTTATTACAAACTACAATGAATTCTCTGTTATATTATGAAACAATACCTTCAAATTTACTATTGCACACGATAAAAACTAGCAACAATTTTTTGAATAGCACAATGTCCGAATATTAATAAGAGTCACCGTATATAATTTGCATAATAATCGGTGAGGTATAACTGTCGTACTTTCAAGCGTTTTATCAAATTCATTGTGTCATTTTTCCATTTTCCCACAGTTTTGGCCGAGACGATGTACACGGTCTAACAGGTATTTGGAAGGATTCGCAGGAAGGTCGGCGATTTCATACGCTGCATCACTTTGTATTTACTGCGAGGAGAGTTGTTTGCTTTGGAGCGCGCACTCGAGTCACTGGCACGGACCGATGAAGTAAACACTCGTATTCCTTCCGAATTGACTCTTATGAACGTGACACAACGTGACTCTACGCGTGACTATACGATACCGAATCCGTACGGAAGAAAACTAACGGGTTTACATACCCTCAAACATCAGTCGAGATATCTGTATGGAGTGCTTGGTCACGTAGGGTCGCATTCATACTTTTTGTTCTTTCCCGTGGATCCAGACTGCAACTTGTTTTTGATCGAAAACTCATTTCTTTGCAATCGTCAATCCTTCTCCTTACGCTTTAACAACATTCAAATTGAAATAAACTTAAATGCAAGTAATGCAACAAATGTATAAAATTTCTATAAATTAAGAGAATAATCTTAACACTATGCCGTCCGGGGACACCACGTCGATGTCGTGCAAAAACTATCGCTCAAAGCCCGGTGTCACCACGTTGTTGTCGTGCACAGAACTATCAATCTTGAATATATGCAAATCTTAGATAAAAGATTATTTACCTGTTGCTGCAAAGAACTTGGAGGTCGCTACTACATCGCGTGTTTCCAATCATGATTCGATCGACAAATTTCCGAAACCGACAAACGAAAACGAAGAAAGTGCCATGTATGTTCAAAAAACAAAAAAAGAAGGACAACAAAATTAACGTGTAAGTCTTGTGGAGTCATATTACACCTCGGAGATTGTTTTGCTTCGTATCATCTAAAAGAGAAATACTAAGTACCCAATAAAATATTAATAATTAGATATATATGTAATACAAAAAAAAAGGTTACATTTATTTACATATATCCTGAAAATTTCATGAAAATAGCGGAACAGGATTGAAAGCTAATGAGAACTGACGACGATATTAGCACGATTTGACGATTTATGATCTCCAAAACCCTCGGAAAACCGCCGGCGCAAAACGAAAAAATCCTCATGAAACGTGCGGACGGCAAAGTGTTAACACTGTCAGTCACATTCGAATATATCGAATGGCGATTCGTAGCTGTCCATAAAGAATATAGATAAAAAATAATAATAATTGGCTTTATAAAAAAGAAATTTCAACTTAAGTTCTGCTCCAACCAGAAAGACTCAAAACAGACCAAAATGTGGATACATAGTATAAATATCAACAAAACACGTTCGCAGACGAGGAAAGCTAATAAAATTTATAATATTTATAAAATAGATGCACGAAAATTTATGGAAAGTTCGGTCAGGAATGAACCCGAAAGATTCTCGAGAGAAAACAGAACGGTAAATGTTCTACGTACGTGACAAAGGTTAAAATCGATTTACAATGGAATTGGCTCTGGAGACACCTAATCTCATGGAGAATATGGAAAATCGATATGGAAAGTTGATAATACGGTGTAACTTTTCTGGTAACGCATGAGACATTTTCATAGCAACGTGTGCCTGACTTTTCGAGCAGTTTGCTACTCGTGCAACATTCTACGGCTGCCCGGTTCTCTCGAGTATACAGAGGACCCTTTGCTACGCGCGTTTTACCCATCGGCAAAGAAATTTCTGACTTCCATCCGAGCGCTTGTTCTGGTTTTTATTTTTCCTGGTGTTTTCCTTGTTGTAAATACTCGAGACACACACACACGCAGTAAACGCTGTATCAATGTGCAGAGAAGTTTCGCCCAGCGCCGGACGAATCTTCAGCGCGCGGATCGATTGGATTACGACGGGGACTGGTCTTTCGCAGAACGTATCCTTAATAGCGTTAGAGTTAAACAAAGGTTCATTCTTAAGGAAATACGAGGTAGGGACGCTAACGATAAAAGCAAATCGTGTCCCGTGTGTTTGGAAAAAAGCTCGTGGATAATGGTTCCCGTCCCTGCCGAGATTCCAGCTACTGTTAGGGTACATTTGCTGGATATTCTCTAATAACTGTCGTGCTCAATGGCTTTGCCCCAGTTCCTAAAGTGTGTTTAGACGTACCGAAAAAACTTCCTAGTACTATTTGGAGGGAAACCTTGTGAACGAACGAGATTGATAAAAGAAAGGGACACTTACTCTGGGGCGGACTTAGTTCCGTATAACGGTGGTTATTTACAGTGAATCACTTTAATATTCGAACACTATACAATTTTCACTTTGCCGCATTATTGTAATTTTGTTCACGATGAAGAAACAAAAAAAAATCAATTCTAAATTGCATTACTGTATAGAGTCGAGTTAATAAAAGCATAATTTTTACAAAATGTTTAACAATGTCTAGTTTTAACGTGACAATAATATTCGGTCACCTCGGAATGTAACAATTTGCGTGACCTAGTGTGATATTTAATGCGATTGTGATGTATGGTTACGAACATTACAGTCTGTGTAAATTGTCTCGAGCCTCAGAAAATCAGTTGTGTTTAGATATTCACTAAATTCACTGGTAACAATCGGACGTAAGAGAAACACTTCATACAACGTACGCCAACTTGTCATTTTTCACAATGCAAAAGGTGAATCGTAAAGAAAAATTGCAGCAATACTTAAAATTAGTAACAGTACAGTGGGAGATATGATTAAAAGATTTAAGTATTAATACCGAATACAATCTATTCCGCAAAGAGGCCAACCAAAAATTTTGGACACGCGAGATAAAAGAAAAATTATAAGAAAAATAAAGAGAGATCCTACGTTAAGTGCGCCAAAATTAGCTGCCGAATTATTAGAAGAGACTGGAAAGAAAGTGCACCCCAAAACAATACACACAGCATTAAAAGAATGTGGTTATAATGGACGAGAATAAGCATCGGTGAACGATCCTTTTGAACGAATATAAACATTTTCGAATCCTAATTAAATTAAAGAAATTTTGTGTATTCTTTTAAGCTCGTGCAAAAGATTCTTCTTCTATTGCGTTTTTATAATTTAATAACTCATAGTAACTCTTGTGCATTCAGTGCGGTGAAAGTAAACAATTCGTAACGGTAACTAGAAAATATACCATGAGCGCACATTACCAAGTAAATAGTTGCAGATATGTTTAAAAGCGAATTTTTATTTGTGAAATAAGTAGTTATTCTTGTCAACTTACTCTCTAACTGGTCTGGAATGTAATTTCACAAACTCTCTATTATCTGAATGTATGAAGGACTTTCGCTCCGATAGTTACTGGAACAGTGAAATATTGTTCCCAAGTAATGTAAACTATGTTAGAAGATACAGTAAAGGATTAACTCCTGTTAGTATGTACTAGAAAACAATATTATCAGCTGACGAAATATTAGATCGTCATTTTTGTAGCGTTGAACTAGTTGAATTTTGAACACCGGAAACGTGGGATCAGATTGTTTCATTCGTTAGATTGTTTTTATCACCTTCCTCTTCGAACAATTTTCTTCTTCTACAGTGAACGATGTGTCTGACCAACGCTTGCTACTTCCACTTGAAAGTAGCATAGAAACAGATTCGAATATGCTCCTTCTAAAATAAAGGATTTTATCTCATAGACATATAAAAATTAACTTCTAATCGTCTTTGCATACTTGATCTTAATCATTACCAGAGAAAGCAATATATTTCGAAATAGAATATATTTTAAATAATTAGAATACAATAATATTCTTGAAGATACTTTCGTGGAATTTTTCTACATGCTCGTAGTAATTTGATAAGCCACTGCATCGGTAAAAGCTTTCTACAACGATCTGACCGAGTTCTGCAGACTTTGGTAGAAGAGGATCAAACAAAATAAGGAAACCGATCAA
Organism: Agapostemon virescens; assembly: GCA_028453745.1. Classification (NCBI taxonomy): domain Eukaryota; kingdom Metazoa; phylum Arthropoda; class Insecta; order Hymenoptera; family Halictidae; genus Agapostemon; species Agapostemon virescens. The sequence goes on from CM052094.1 coordinate 11,011,735, forward strand.
TATTCCGACCGCCATATCGACGTTCATGTTGAAATTTAAAATTCTGCCCTTGCGAGAAAGGAGGCAGAAGTCACAGAATTTTATGCATCAGAGAAATCCACGTGGAAAAGTCGATCGACTTTTCATTTCTACAACGAGAGAGGCAGAATTCAACAAACGGAATGCTCAAAGCGGACGATTTTAGGCTGCTAGAAGTTTTAACGACAAAATTTACCTTGTAAGTACTCGGAGATCTCTCCGGGGAGTTGTTTGTAGTCTCACGTTTCGAATCTCGCCCCTCAGGCGACGGCCTGGAACAGCTCACAAGGGACTTTCATGCTGCCTTAAGAAAATAGGGATGGTACTTTTTGCCAGTATCAATGCTTTTACGAAAAAGGAAAGAAATACATGGAAGAATACCGACAAATGTTGGTTTATACAGCATTTTTCTATTTTGAGACTCAACCTCTTCCAGTCGAAAGACAATTCGTTCAGCGGATTCGTTTCCTGTTCTCCTTATAGTTATAAAAAGTGCTCGCTGCGCATTTGTCTCCTCGTTCCATAATGTCATAAATACAGTAACAGAGCAGACAAACCAATAATTTCACAAAACTCAAGCAAGAAGAAGGTTGTTTAAAATTAATTTACACTTCATAGTTCATTCACATATGCAGGGTAAAATGTCTCCTTTGGTTTTAGCAAAACGGGAAATGCAGGGTTGTCCAATGAAATGTCCAATGAAAATGTAAACAGATATTATAAATCAATGTTTTTCTATATAAATAGGGCCATACTGTAACTGTAACAGTATTTTTGTAATTAGAAGGGTTCCGAAGATTTATATGTCACTTTTATATTTGTGAGTAAACTATTTAAGTTAAGGGAACATTATACATATTTTCAAAGGAATACGATATAAATCTTTTTGCAACTTTATTTTAGTCGAAGAAAAATGTAGAACAAATAAAATTTCTTTGAAACTAATGATAGCATTGCATTAAATTGTAAATATTTGTAATGTAATGTACCTATGTGTAATCGAGTGTAGACAATATGGTATAATAGAATTACTGTTATGCAAATATCCATTAATATCTGCAAGCGAATAATTATATTCGGTAAAAACTTGTTGAAAATAATTATCAGCGTTCACAAAACTAAGTTTCGTCCTTTAAAAGTTTAGTACCACGTACGATAAAGGCGACCTGTACACTAATGAATTTTTCATGTATTAATTAGAAAACATGAACATACTGTAACTCCTTAGTATGCGAATGACTATGGTTATTCTGTAATGCAATTTTCAAATCCATTATTGCAATGGAGTTAGAGTGAAGTAATTCAATGAACACAATTCACAACCAAGTGATACAAATTAGCTGTGTCTCCTTGGTTTATGGACGAGCCAACAAAGGATTGGGAACACTAATTGAAGCAACTTAATCCGACACGATGATAGTGGGAGATTTGACAAATTTAAGATTTTAATCTTTTCATCGAATTCGAATTTACTATGGGTCTTCGTGGTACCTTTTTATCTTGATGGCCTTTTTAGCTTTTGGGTTAGGAATCTCCCTAGTAGCAATTATAGCTGGCATTCTAACGAGCCTTTTGATGAAGTATAATTTGGAATGGAATGGAATTCAAGATACATGGCGTTAATTACTTTCTCGATGCATTAACATTTTACACAACACAAGGAAATTCAACTGTAACCACCATCGCAGAAATTAGTTTTCGAATCTTGAAAAATAATATAACGTACATAGGTTATTTAGCAAACAAGTTATTAACTATCGCATATAGAATTAAACAAAAAAAGTTACTCGTGCTAGCACACGTTTGCAGTAAAATACAGTGAGTAACTTTAATATTCGAACACTATAAAAATTTTTACTTTGTCGCACTGTAATTTTGTTCACGATGAAGGAAAAAAAATTAATTCTAAATAAACATTCCTACATAATGTCTAGTTAATAAAAGTATAAATTTTATTTGTGTCCGAATATTAAAGTGATTCACTGTAAATGCTCCCAAAACTCTTGATCGACCTTTTTACTTTACGATGTAATGTACATAGTACTTTAGATTTACGATTTAGATACGAAAGGTACCTGTAAGTGATAATTATCTTCGTGCGATCACATTATCCTTTCTTTCGCAATTTCGTAAACCTATCACTCGAGACAAACGTTTCCCCCACTAAAATCGAAAGTTTATAATTACGAATCCGAGAGTCTCACGACAAATTCACGCCCCACCAACGAAGTTACCTTAGAACAAACGAGACAACTCTCCAGCAGTTACAAACCAGACCTCAACTTGTACACCCTATTTTAACCTAGTACACTGAAACTCCGCTGTTGGTCTTCGACGAGACTTAGCAAGCTTTAAAAATCATTGTTACTCGCGTTTTGTATTTCACAAATTAATTATTGTATAAACAGTCTTTTCGCATCACGTGTATCGTATAACAATCATTCGGCTGTCTACTATCCGTGTCATTTGTTAGAGTTAGATGGAATTGCGTAAAATCCGTATCAATATTGCTTGAGTCGTAGACTTATGGTTTTCGTAGATTGGACAGTTCGTTGTTTGATCTGATTATGGTTACAGTAGAAGTACACACGCGACTTAAGCTTGGGCGAGTTTCACTCGAACGTTAGACGAATAGATTCGGATCTGTGATCCGATCGATGGTCAAAAAGATGCCGGCCTTGGTCAACTCGAACGATAGTTGACATGGTTCTTTACAACTCTGCAGTTCCAACGATTTTAGTATTTTGAACTCGATAGCCTAAACGGTTGTAGTGTTTTCCACTCGATAGTCTAAACGGTTCTATATTCGCGACTCGACCGACAAACCATTCTCTCTGATTTTTCCGAAGTCCGTTTTCTTCTTTCTTTCGCATCACTCGGATCGTAGAATTAACACTCTAACTGCCCAATTAATGACCTCAAAAATTTTGTAACAACCAAAGTGATTTATTTAATGAAGCAACGATTGATAACTTATAATGTACGACACATAGTTATCCTTCAACAGCTCAACTAAATTTAGTGTAACGAATATATTAACGTATACATTTATTTTTTAACATGGACAAATAATTCTGTCACCCACATATGAACAACATGGCAGTCAAAGTTTTAAAATGAAGATCAATCGAATTTATCATAAGTACTAATTCTTTAATATTTCCTTTAGCAATAATAGTAATTTTCTCAAGATTAGTAATATTATTTCATTATTTATATTTTAATAACTGTGGCCAACACGATGCACGTAACTCTTAATTCGTTAAAGTATAGCCATATAAAATGGTCAAAATTACCGTTCAGTCGAATTTTTTGACCGATGCGTCAGTCGATAGGGCACCATGAGAAAACATACTGGGTGAAACCTCAACCCTGTATCTCAATCGGGAGAATAGTTATCGGGTAAAAACGAGAAAACGGTTTTTGGCCTATTTTCCTTAGTCAGCGATGTTTAAAAATTCTAATAAAATACCTAAGACACGTAAAAACCCCAAATACATACTTTGAAATTCGTGACAGACTTTTCAATTGAAAAATCTGCTTGTGCAAAATCAAAAAAACTCAAAGAAATTGAAAATCCTTGGAGATTCTGGGTGGAGAAGGAAACCATTCCCTTAGATCGCCGATGTCAGCGAAATTTGGAAAGAAAAAATGGCAGTTTGGATTACCGTGGTGGTCCGTTGTCCACGCAAATGGTTCGCAGCTGATTTATGACCATATTGTCCTGCAAGACGATTGTCCGACGACGACCACTGACGGCTGCGTCGAAGGGTCTCCTTCCGGATCGATGCCGACTACAGAGCGACCTGATCTCTCGAGTGTCTCGCGAAAAGACATTGTCTCGGTTTTTCTGTATATACTCATCGGAAACATTTGGCAAGCAAATGACCTCGTGCAGGCTGTTCCTCGTCACGGACGGAAAAAGGAGCGATGAGCAATAAGCAATAGGAGCGAAGGACTGTGAGTTATGCTCTAATATAGGGGTTCTTCCTACTCTTCTGCATTCTCCGCCCTTCTTCGGCAATCGCGGGTGGGCTAACTAAAAACTAGACGCGGAAAACGGGTCCGATGATTCGTTGGGGGCTGTATGATGCTAGTGGGGGCATTCGCGACGTTACCAAGGGTGTCGAAATGATACAACCCGGGGGAAATTGCCTGCATCTGGTAACGATCCTGCGCAAAGCGGTCTAAATTACCCGACCTTCTCGAACTGAGAAATGCGAAAGTAAACTTCTACAGTTTTCAACGTTTCATATAGGGTTGTCCAAAGTAGACAACAAGAAATTCTTTTAAAATAAGAAACGCCCTGCTTTTAATTTTGTTCACACGCGAATAGCGCTTTAAGAATATTTTTAAATGAACGAAGAGGTTTATGGTATGAACGCTTGTGATCCGCTATTTTTCAGAAATTGTCTATTTGAAATGCCAGATGTTTTAATTAGTAATTTTTGAAGAACTAACTTATGTCCAAATTTATCGTCGCAAAAATATTCAGACACTTGACAAACTGTAACATTTCAACATGACAATTATTAACATAAGCAATAGTACGTTCCTTTAATATTCGGCAATATTTGGCAATATTTGGCAATCTTTGAAGTCGTGCCCCGACCAAACTATTAGAGCTATCGACATGGTTCAAACGCTAAAATCTTCCCCAAACCTTCCTCTTTAAGCAGAGCCCTCATTTTCTAGGCTAGCGTTTCAGTGGACTTCAGGAAGCTACCTTTTATCAACCCCATTTTTCCCATTTTCGAGATTTTCACCAGCCCTAATATTTCAAAGTCATATATGGAAATGGTCTAGTCAGGTGTGCATATAATTATTAAAGTTCACAAGTTTAGAAACAAGGTTTGTATATCGGTCATTTGATTATCGTTCTTTCCTTCTTTATACCACCTTACTAGTCACGGCGCATAACAGATTTAATTACATATCTGGTATCATCTATGACCAATCGTGTGTGAAAAACGATATCTGTCAAACGACCGTCACGACCACGTTTACGAACATCGATTCGAACATCAACATTTCCGATGATTATTTTTGCATATTTACTCGTTTTATTCACCAATTTCATTTTTAATGTTGTTTAGCAGGTAACAATTGTTAATGTCTTCTTTAGTTTTAATGTAATATTAATGTAATTTCTACGGATTACAATTGTTTCGAAATTATGTTTACATGCCGTTTAGTAAGTCAATGGTTTTCACTGCTCAAGAAAAGTCAAGTCGTTTGGTTCAATGTTTAGAACTTTTTAATACTTTCGCGAGCTACTGTATATCATCGAGCATCGCGTCGAACTCTCTGGTTTTTCTTGTCGCCTTGCCTTCTTGCTTCTGACGGTCTTTCTAACACTTTTGAATGAACTTTGAACAATCCTCTGCAACTTTGAATGTAACGGACTCTGTGCCCTTGCATACACCGTTTTCGAGCTCGGCTCTTAATGATTATTTTCTGTCATTTTGTGTTACGCGTTCTGTGGCGAATTACTGTATTTATTCGTATGTAATATATACATACAACAATACCTAACATAAATTCAGAAATTAATTGTCAACTCAACTTGAGAATTTTCGGATCGCTCTCTAATAAATTCCATAAGAAATCTTCTTTCTCTCAATAACTCCTATAATTTGAAAAGTATTACAGGCGATAATTTTGTTTTAGTGAACAATGTTTAGTGAACATTACTCGTTTGTTCAACATCTATGTTTTGGAAAACGATGGCGGCGATAATTTTGATCGAGCTACCCTGTAGAATGGAAGATGTATTACGAATTCTTTTTATCAATCACGAGACAGGAATCGATCAATATTGGCCGTGTCAAGTGAATCAGCTTCTCAGCTTTCTAGGCGATAGTAGCTGAAACAGCAACTGGCGCCTCGCAGTCGAGACGAATGCTTATTACATTAACATAAGGATGGTTCCTGCGCAGAAATGCGACAGGAAGTCAGAATGAGCTCCTACCTCGACATTGTCAAGGCTCCCCTGCACAAGTCTCCTGTGTCTGTAATTTACTGAATCTGAAATGCTGTTTTATATCGATTTTCGTGGAACCGTAGGGCTTGACAGTAGCAAATAGAATTATTTCCTTTCACATTCTTCACTCTCGGTTCAAATATTCTTCCCCTATTTCAAATACATTTTTAGAGTCTTTGGAAAAATCATTTCGTTCATTTGATTATTCGGTGAATATCATTTTCATCATTATCTAACATATGTTTGCCAATTGGATTCGGTAAAATTATAATAAAAATTAACATACTAATGAACTTTTGTTTGTATACATTTCAGAGCTATTTTTAATTATGCTTGACCGTACTTTTTCTGTTGTCTACTAATAACTATTAACTAATAATAATTAGCTATTATAATTAAATAACATACTCGTTTAAATAATTTTTAGCAACCAATCTGCAGATGCTGAACCATTAAAATACTGTTCAGTGTTTGTACCATTGCTACCATAAAAGTGTTTATGCATTTCATTTCAAGAATTATAAAATTATATTTCTGCACCTCCTAATTATTAGTATGGGCACAATTGAAAAATGAAAAAATCATGTCCAAATCGTTTTCTTCACAATCGAGACGAATAGCTATTTACAATAAAATTCTTTCACACATTAGCGAGTATACTAATCCTTTGAACTTGTCATCATCATTGTCAGCCTACTAATCATTTTGAGCATGTTATGTGCACAGCTGCACCAAACACTAGTTAAAACGTTATAAAATATATTTTAACAGTTTTCAAAAGGATACTTTGAAAAATGCTGATGTGCAATCTTTTTACGACACCGTTTCAATCTTTACAGTTTGTTTACAGTAGTGCCACGCGTAAATTACAGCGCGTAAAATTACATACAATTATTCCGATATTTATTGGTAAACGACGAAAGTTTATTCGAGTATTTACTATTTCAACCATGTTGAAAATTCTTTCGGAAAACGTAACACGGCAAATATTGCAAAAGTTACACAACTCGGCAATCCTTTGGCATGGTCTACTTTTGTTTCTCTGCTTTCAAACACAACGAGTTGTTCCTTTTTAATCCTTTGACGAAAAATACGTTTCTCTCGATGGTTTTCCCCGTTCTATCCCACAATTCATTTAAAAATCACGGGAAGTTTGCCGAACTGGCATTAACGTAGTTGCAACAGGGTCGAATGTCAGTCGGGTTAACAAACTCCCGTCGAATTTCTCCCCGAATTCGTTCCGCAGTGAATTTATTTCATTTTGTTTTTTATGCGAAATTAGTGAATTAATTCGCAACACTTCGAAACCAATTTCGATTGTGAAACTTTTTCCCGTGTTTTAATCATAGTTCCGCTGAAATTTTAATTAATATTCGAAACAATATTAGGTACAATATAAGCTTTGTAATGGAAAAATAAGTATAAACCACGTTTACACGAATATTCTCCTATTAAACCACCTAATTTTCCCTTGCAACAACAGATAGAAAAGTGGCAAGACTCAATGCTTGCTTGTTGAAAATTCCTACAGGGGACTTTAAATTGTGAAAAGCAAACCTTCCTTCGATGGAAGATCAAATACTTGTCACAGTTTGCCTGGCGAAGTCAGTCCACCTTTTACATCCGACATTCGGATACAGAGCCCTTAATTATGCTACAAATGCGACTCAAGGTAAATAGTCACCGACCTTCTGTCGCCTTAAAAAACACAGTTTAATAAAGCGGAAGATTCCGCAAACTCAAAGTACAATATCCAGGGCGAGTAGGCTAAAACTTTTACCAAAACTATCATCTTCGTTTTTAGTGATATGGGAAATATTGGGTTGCCCGGAAAGTTCGTGCCGATGAAATTTTATTTTTAATAAATATATAGCAAAACTTAAATGTGTTGCGTGTCAATCTTCCGTTAAAATCGGCACGAACTTTCTGGACAACCCAATATAACGAGAAAAAAACTGTTGCATTAAAAAGTAGAGAAAAGGATTTCGAAATTTTCACGTCATTGTTGATTTTTTAAATGGGATAATGCACTTTGGTTAGTTCAATGTTACAGCTAATGAAAAAAAAATAAATTCAACTACGTTTAACACGTTGAATGAAAGAAAAAATCAGTGTGTCCAGAATTGGACCGTTTATTTTGAAAGTGGTGCAAGTCCATTATCTTTTGTTTAGCGAGTCTTTTGCTTATGCACAGTTGCATTATTTCCGTTTAAAGGTAAATAAAATGTGACGCGAAAACGAAGCAAAATGGCTCTGCACTCAACGTGTTAATGTATTGCCCTCTAAATGACCTTCGGAAGAGTTATTCTTGAAAATATTAAAAATATACTTGATTTGGAAAATGTTGATGAAACAGAAAATTATTAAAATATAATCTTATTTAAGAACAATTTATTTATCTGAACGGCCAACTGAAAATTAATTCCTTTTAGAACGATTTAACGTATTGCTGAGCACGTTTCATCGTCAATCGCGATTTCTCTTCTGGTCGAGACAAACGAAAAAAAAAAAACGATTATCGGTCGGATTAAAACAATTAGCGTCGAATTCGATTAGTGTGCGTATTGAAAACGATTGGCGGATGAATTGTTCCTACAAAAGAAATAATAGACGAACGGTCGCATTGTATGGACCCCTACATTACCCTGAGCACGTATGTACAAACAATAACCAATTGAATAGTATCGATATTTTTCGATGATATCTCGGAAACCGAAGCTAACTGCCACTAATAGACAATGGACAAATTTAATGAAGACATTGAATTATATGTTATATGCAATAATCATCGAAACCAGTGACGGTGTCATACGTCGAAAGCTTGACCCATTCAATGTAGAAGAAATTGTATTAGTTACAACGAGTTCTAGGATTTGAATGACATATAAACAAATATCGTAGAATTTTTTTAATAATTCTGTAACACGCTAGGAGCGGATAGCGACGGTTATGGTATTTTATATTTCAACGAGATGTCGTTTCTCTTTTTACAAAACGATACCGAAGAGATCACGTTTTTGGCCGTAACGTGTTTATTTCGTCAAGTATCCACTCTCGAGAATAACGGGACAACGTAGCTTGAATAATTCCATTTTTGTAGTTTTTCTCGTGTACTGATTTTTTGATTGCGTATGAGATTAATAATAGCTCTCGCTATACGCCGAATTGTTGCAAAAATTTAAATACATACCGGAGAACCGATCAAATTGACACAAGTAACTTTTCAGCGATGGTTTATTGGAAAATCATGATTGGGTTTACTGAACGATCGGTATTTGATATTGTCGTAACGAATGTTCCGGATTTCGTGATATTTTCAGTTAAATTTAAGCTACACGTATTTAATGAAAAATGTACACGAACTAACCTGTAATAATTGTTATTGCTACCCGAAATGATTGAAAAATTTATTCACTTTAGAGAGAACAGTAAACCTTTCTCGAGCGGATAAATAGCGTGTTTCAGAGTTTTTACTTTATAAGTGTTAGAATTGTGATACGGGAATATTTGGGCACCCATTATATAGTCTTAAGACTTTAGGTACATTTGGGTCTATTTCTTCCCTTCTCATAAGTATATAATATATTATACGTGTTACTATAAAATTATAGAAATTCTAATTAACTAATGCACAATGAATGCACACACAAATTTAATGAACAATACTGATAAACGATTGTACAAAAGCACATTTAAACGCTTATTGTCTTTTTATATCTATATAGACTTACAAGCACCAGTCACATATATCTATTCATGGATTTCTTCTTCCCAGATTGAATGGTTTTGGAGAACCCACATATGCGTTCATAGCCAAAATCGAATGGTTATGGGAGAACGCATATATGAGTTCATAGCCAATATCGAATGGTTATACGAGAACGTATATATGGGTTCATAGCGCTTAACACTTTAACTGCCGCAACAAACAGCCTAAAAAATTCCACAAAATCAAAGTAATTTATTTAATGCAGCAACGATTGAAAACTTAAAATGTCTGACACATAGTTATCCTTCAACCTTCTTGTAGTCTCCAGATGTGAACTGAATGGAGTGCAACGAATATATTAGCGTACAAATTTATGTTTAAACATGGACAAGTAATTCTGTCACCATATATGGGTGACATGGCAGTCAAAGTGTTAAAGGGTTAATAACTTTAACCCACTCTTGAATCGTATAGCACTCCATTGTTAGACTTGCCTATCGTTGTAGATTAGAAATAATAGAAAGTGACAGAAAACAAACATGGCGTTTGACAGATATCCTCATTCGATATCCTAAAGGTATTTTCGGTTAACCCTGTGGTTAGCAAGCTGGAGGAGCGTTCGCTTTCAACAGGCGAAATTAGGCGAAATCAGGCGAAATCAGGCGAAACGCTCGCACAATAAAGACTCCAGCAGACTGGAGTGCTTGATCCTTACTAACCGCTGAAATCAACCGCGTACTGCATCAACATGAAAACGTTTCTGCACTTACGCGAGAGAGCAACGTGAACAGGGTAAACCACAACGGCGAGGGCTGCTGTCACTGGCATGGGTCACCCTCGTTACGGCAAGCGATGGGAACGACGCGATGCATAAGTAATTTCCGGAACGTTCTGGCATCTCCGCTACCCGCTTAAGCAACCTCTAATACTGGATACCGCGTAATTACCGACTCCGCTTAAAGTGTCGTTCGGTCGTAATTAAATAATCCAAATGAGTTCTTAATTGTTGAACAATCGACCGGTCGACCCTCGATCTAGGTAATTCATAATAAAAGTAAAAGCACGTCTCCAACGGGTGCATCAAGAGTTTGATGAACAGCTGGTTCCGTTGCCACGTGGCTCAGGTCCCATCCGAGCAACTAAGCGATAAGAGGTGATCACCGATGCTGCTGAAATTCCAGAACAGAGCTATTTCTTCTACGATTTCGACGATGTTTCGATCAATTATTAAATTTAACGCGTTGAACGTGTTGCGGTCTGTACGTTTGATTTTTCAAATCCGTCAGACTTTGGCCGTTTGCATGTGGTCTGCCGACTAAGTTTAATGATTTGACACTACCTTTTCGAAGGACCACCTTCCCTTTATAGGAAGGACTATATATAACTATGTTCACGAGAATAGAAGTACCGACTGAGGCTATCGTGATGTACAAAGTACGCTGTATAACACGAAACATGATAAGATGCTAATTCTATGATTTTTGTGTGAAGAGACAGCCGCGAGTTCGTCCTGATAAAGGCTTGCCCCTACTCTTTCCCTTGATCAAAACAAGAAAATGACGTCAATGACGCAGTTCGACAGGTAGCGCCACGTATTGGTAAATACCGATTTCGTATTTCCAGAGCTGGAAGTTTCCAAGCATAGAATTCGACATATTCGACGCTGTTAAAAACCATGCTTTTGTATGAAACATGTACGGTTGCGAATTGAAAATCTTTATCAGATGTCAAAACAAGAAAGCAGCGTCAATGATGCGGTTTGACGGTAGCTACATTGATAGATAGCATTACGTATGTGCAAATTCCGGTTTCATAATTACAGACCTGCCAGTTTCCAGGCAGAGAATTCGACATGTTCGACGCTATTAAAAACTGTGCTTTCTTATGAAACTTGTGTGATTATGG
>CM052094.1:11040031-11101327 GCA_028453745.1 Agapostemon virescens
GAGTTGAATAAACGAGTTTGATTCTCCGGAGTTTGACTTTACAATCATTCTCCGTAAATCCTGTCGACTCCAAGTCCCTAAGCAAAGGTGACCGAGCGACGCCACACACCCTATAAAAATATAAAATATTTTTTCTTAACACTTTCAAATGGTGAAAACGGTATATCGATATTTTAAAATTCTTTCCTTTTTCTATTGTTTCAACCACCTATCTATTTCTACCATAAACGAGTAAAAGCCATTGTTTATTCATAGCTACAGATTTATAATGAAAGAACGTTTCTCGATTCGTGACGTTAAATAATTTTGGTAGAGTACGGGGTCGTTGCAAGACGTGCATTTTTCCCTGTACAACAGAACCTTGCTCGTTGTGTGAAATGAGACCGAAAATGCGTGCAATAATAGAGGTCGTGAAACGAAAGAGGTAACCAATCATGCGATTTGTTTTTCCACTTTTCCATTTCGTATTGACTCTACGTCACCACCACAATCCTTACCACAAGTTGTCGGAAGTTTAACCAACTCGAGGTAGAAATTGCCAGCATGCAACGAACGAGGGATTCGGTACAATAAACGAGGTCGTACCCAGCGGTGTTCTACCGTATTTATACGGTAAATTGCCTAATTATAAATAATGAAATAAATAAATAAAATGGCTTGATTATAAAAAGCTATAACAAACCAGATATTGGTCACTGTTTCCTTCAGGCTGTCCAGTAACTTTAATTATTCTAGAATCGCTGAACCAGATTGTTTATGAAATTAACTAAAAATTTATAAAACACCAAAATACAAAGGGTAAGGTTTTGCTCCCATTGGGGAGCATTGAAAGCGAAATTGCATATTCTACAGAGACCCGATTACGGATGGTTTATCGCAGTATACAATTCTCATTACGGATTTAGGAGCCAATGCTGTCAAGTCTGAATCATGATCTCTAATTCACATACAGTAGCGCACGAAAGTATTCAGACACTCTCCAAACCTAAATAACTTTTTTAAGATTGGACCAAACGTCTTGACTTTTCTTGAGCAATTAGTTGTATTGATTTAATAAATGATATACAAAATAAATTTTGTAAATATTAGAACTGATGTGAATTACATGACTAATAAAAAAGGAACTTTTTAAATATTTTTTATTTTAGCCACGCACAAAAAATTTTAAAGACGCGTCTGGTAGATTTATGATAGTTATACGCATGCAGAAAAATTCTCTAAAATCGATCGACGTACACACGAGTTACGTGCCATCGAAAATGGTGAAAATCGCAATTTTTCACGATTCTTGATCACTTTCTGCTTAAACTACAGAAACTCTTACATCTTTCTACGCGTGCCATTTTTTCCCGCGTCAATCGATTTCGGTGAGATTTTCAGCATGTGTATAACTAACACAGTTCTGAAAAACGCATATTTTAAATTTTCATTACGAGTTGAAATAAAAATGTTTTAAAAAATGTCTTTTCTACTTTCCCACGTAATTTCTACCAATTAGAATTATTTCAAAATTATTTGTGCATATCATTTAGTAAATCAATGCTGCTAGTTGCTCCAGAAAAGTCAAGTCGTTTGGTTCAAGTTTGAAAAAGTTATTTAGGTTTGAAGAGTGTCCGAATACTTTCGTGCGCCACTGTATATAATATAATGGTAATAACGTAAACTCCTATAGCGGCTGAATAAATTAATTATCTTAGTGTACTTTGTATAGACTAGGCGTCGATTTACTTGCGTGATCAATTTTCTACAGGAAATAGAAATGGAAAGATTTCTGAAAAATTAAGAAACCATGTGATTAATTATTACGTATATATACATTAAAAATTCTTTGTACTTACGTAATACTAACTGTTCGATTAGCATTTTATAATAGTTATAAAATGCAATTATAATAATAGCAATTTATTATCAGAATATAATTCTATAATAGAAACTGGTCAATAAACTTATTTTAGTCAATTACAAACTATTTTCTTTATTACATACAACAATTTCACATTGTAAAATTATTTCTATCTCTAAGAAACATTGACTCTTACATGAAAAAATTGTAACTTTACATCGTAACAATATATTACTTATCCTTACTTACGTACAAATCACGAACAAATTGACAGATCGAAATGATAATAATTCTATGATTTTTGTGTGTCGAGACAGCCGCGTGTTTGCCCCAATAAAGGCAGTGAATCCTGTTTACCAGGCATGTAAATATGAAACCGGAAGTTTTTGTGTAGAAAATACTCGTTTGTTGTATTTTGGCGGCTGCTGAAAATAGATTGGAGAGAGAGGACTCGTCAGTAAGGCTGACTAACGAATCCTGCCTTAGACGTTGGGTTACTGGACGGCAATTAACACTTTGCTGACCGGCAATTTTACACAGAAACTATGCTATGTCACCGGCTATTATTTTGTAATTGAATATGGAAGTAAAGTAAAACATTCTAAATAAACTCCAATAAATTTTATTTATACCGAATGAAATGAAATTAAACTGTGGACATATTTTTTATATAACTTATAAAATATTGCGCAAAGCTTTTGCAATATTCTATATCGCCCTGGGTTTCATAAATTGAAATTGATAATGCAAGTGCAATGACGAGTTAACTCGTCACCGGTCAACAATATGTCAAGTACGGTATACAGGGTGGTCCACGCAACTGTTTCAAGTCATAACTCCGTTATTATTGCATTTACAAAAAAATGCCATAGGAGAAAGATAAATGGTTCGAAGAGTACTACATCTGTAGGCGTTAAAATTTTTTTTAGATGCAGCAGTGCATGTGCAATTAACAATTGCATCATTTCTTTAAATAGAAATGCATATTTCTTTTTACACAGATCGATTCTTCTGTTCATTCTACGTAAAAAATGATTAGGGTACCATGGCAAAAGAATTATTAGGTCTCTCTAGCTATATATATGAATCCTGCCATAAAACTTCGCCCATCGTTTATCCTTCCACAAACAATTCAAACACGGTCGGCGAACATCAATATTTCCGCGTTCCGACGATTTCGGTGAACCGCGCAAACATTCTAATAATCCCTTCAAGACAAACTTCTTTCGATTTAACTTGCCAGAAAGAAAAACAGTTTCTCCGAGAGTCACGTGCACCGAACTGGTTGTAATCCTGCCGCGGCACCCTCTTAAAGGCCACCGGATATCTCTCCTATCCGTTAATTTTGTATTTCTGACTCATCGGTCGGCGGAGACCTCTCGCACACGTCCCACCGAGAAAATAACCCGGCAGAGCACCCCCATAGGAGCGGCACGCGAGGCTAACCGTGTCGTCCATGAGAAGAGCATCCCCCCTCCCCCCGCGCACAAACGCAAAACCGAGAGAGACCGTTTATAAGGGTGGTAGTATCATCGAGCACCGCTAGAGCGTCAGTCGGCGCGCTTGGGCGCGGTAACCAAGGTTACCATGCGCATGGGCACAGCCAGAATTCGGGACATCCGTTGGTGGTGCACACCACGGGGGTGGTTTTTCGCGTTGGCACATCCGGGCGACTAGCTGGGGCGGTGTCTGCAGCCTTCACTTTCCTCCTGAAAATCGAAGGCTGCAGGGGTGGTGGCCGTCTTTTTTTTCCTCCCTGTCGTTGTCCCTTTCTCCCACCGTCGTCGTACCCACCGTTTCACGCGTCTCCGCTCTTTTAATCTCTATCCACGCTCGATCCTCCATCTCCGCCACCTCCACCTCCTCCTCCGATCTACTTTCGCCGCGTTCGTCCCTCCACCGTTCCCCTTTTTCTCCGGCTGGTTCCCAGTGACACGTGTCACACGGGGAACCGCGAACACCCGACAAAAACATCCCCCGTGGTTCCACGTGCAGCCACTCTCTCTCTCTCTCTCTCTCTCTCTCTCTGGTACACGCGGCGAAACAGGAAAAAAAAAGTGAAAGTGTTAGAACCGGGTAGCAGGGGAGGATCTCGCGTGGATTCACAGGTAGCATAACACTGTACGGGGTGCTGCAACCGGAACAGCTGTTCGCAGACCGCTCCCGCGTTCTCTGATCCCGTCGAATCCCGCGATCGCCTGCTAGCCGAACAGAATCTTCCAGGGATCAGCTAGGCGACCGGAACCACTGGGTCGCAGGAGGATATCCTTCGTTTTCTCTCTGCGCCAGTGAAACTTCCCGGTCACGTGACCGAGAGGGGTTGCGGAAGAAGGGGCGAGAGAGCAAAGTGTACCGTAGTCAGCGATATTCCGAAGCGACCGAGGGGTGTCCCGCTCCTCGTGCAACTGCCTGGCCGATAGCAGTCTCGGTTTCTCGCGGTCGGTTCCGCAGGTCGGTGATAAGACATTCGCGGTGACCGAACTTGATAATGTTTCTCGGGAGTGCGAGCGTTCGTTGTGACTGACTGTTGTTGCTGTAAATCTCACAGTGGCCGAAGATGACGATCCTCGATTCGCAGGAAACGTCGTTCGACCGGGGAACACCGACGATGAAACTCGTCGGATCGAAGGACCCTTTCGATCGGCGTCTCGGATAAACAGTGACACGGTGAATTCTCTTTTTTTTTCAATGTTTGCCCGCCGTTCGAGCGCGACTAGACGTTAGCAGGCTGCTGAGATATCAGTGTTTACATAGACTCGACCGACGCTCCGGGAAACGTGGACGGTTTCGTGTTTCGATCGTGAATGACCTGATTCGGCAACGAGGAGAGAACGGTTTTTCAGGAATTGTCTGTTAACCTTGGCACGCATCGCCTAAACGCTTCGGGGAGAAGGATCTTTTGTCGGGCGGCTGACGATAATAGAGCTGTCTCCCGATACCGCTGCCAAGATAGTTCTCCTCAGCTACGTCGCCACGATTTCACGATTGCGGTTTGCCGGATGCACGAGCGTGAATCGAGTCGGTTTTCGTCCGGGAAACAGGATAGACGTTCCATTGGTTCTCGCAACAAGTTCTCTGAACCGGTGATCGCACATCAATCATGCGACGCACAGGTGTGGCATAATTTCTTGTTTACAGGTTCGCGTTCGTCGATGGTTGAAGCCTCGAATAGCAAAATACACTGTGGACGGTGTGTTGCCCGTTGAATAACGGCCATGAAATTCCTTGGAATTTTACGGTAATTCCATTAGAGCTTCGCGCAGCGTTAACGCGGCCAGCATAATGGAATAGTATCGAAATCGCGAATGATTTTCCATAATTGCGCCCAGCGGAAAGCTGAGTGTGGGATTACGCGTTTTAAGTGACAGGAGAAGTCGATCCGGTTGATTAAGGCTGGGGTGAGCAGAAATTCGGTTACGTTGGAATCGTAGGTTCTGGAAATCTTATGCTATAGTTTTTCATTTACAGAATTGTCTGAGTATTAAAAAACAGTTAGTGTACAGAAGTGTTTTTTACACTTTTTTTTTTTAGACACGAATAACCTTTTGAAAATGAAAGAAAAAGTTTTGAATCTTATGAAAGTATTTTGAAAATTATTTACACGTTGGTTAGTGAACTAATCCTTTCAACATCTCAACAAAATTTAATCGTTTGTTTTATATTTAAAGAAGTTATTCATTTTTATAAAATTTACGAATGCTTTTAACAGTAATTGTATAGGATTAAAATATCAGAAGATTTTACTGAGAGGAATTACATAGAATCACATTTTGTGATGTACAACGATAGAGCTCGTTAAGCTGAATAAAATATTGTCGGACCAGTTTCTTCTATTTTCACTTTTCCTTCATGTATAAAATTTTTGAACTCTCAACAGAAAAAAGAGAACGTTTTAATGTTCGAACGTGAAAACGCAGCAAGCAATGCAAGCCGATATTTATATATTTACGTATTACATAGTGCAATTGAATAATCATTTAATTTAATCTTAAAGGTTGGGAGGTAAAGCATGTTTCTCTAAATATTTCAGAAATTATTAATCGTAGCATAGAATTGTTCGTGTATGATACAAAAATACGTTAATAACTTTCAGTACAGTGTACTTAGATAGTAGCAGCATTAACATAATTATCGAACACAAAATGTGAGTACATTTCATTCACAGAACACCTTTATTCTCCGAAATACAATCTACAATATAAGTGTACAAAAATGCATAAGAATATTTTAACATACTGTAAGAAGTCTTTGGAAAATTTACATGCTATTATATAGTATAATCTTTAATTTAATTAAATTAGTTTTCAGATACTCTGTTCAATATAAACTTATAGAAAAAACACAATCTCAATACACAGCATTCTTCGTTACTAATACTTTCTGAGATATTTGATCATGTTTATATTTCAACCAGAATGCACTCCATATGTATTACACAATAATACAGATGTAACTAGTTAACGTTTACTTCAAAGCTGAGACTGAAATGATTAATTTGTCTCAGTTGAAAAAATATCTATGAAATTTTTAGAAAAACAATTGTGTCCCTTAAGAACTATAATAAAAACTATTTTCATAAATGCTTTTGAATCTGTGGAATAAAAGTTCTACGGAAACCAATTATTTAAGAACATTTATTAGAAATGGTTTTATACAAGAAATGTAAAGAAACGTTCGACTATAAATTAACTACGTAAACATTAAAACGAATATCATTAATAATCATTTAATATTGTTGTAATACCATTTAAGTAATAGTATTCAGTACTTATACAATGATGGATAAATTTTTTAATATTAATCAATAGAATATCTCTCTGTAATACAAAAATTTATATTTAACGAGTTGTTTTCAAACTGAAACTTTATCCGTTCTAATCAAAACTTATAAGCTAAGAATGTTTTACACAAATGTTCTACGGTCCATGGTTTAAGTAGAACCTATTCAAAAGTTGCATAACTCCTCTGATCTCTGCTTTAAAGGGGTGAAAATATCTCTCAAATATTGGATAAGTTATGCAAGAAGTTTAACACTAAATACCGGATAATTCTATGTACACATAAAATATATAATGTGGTCTGAAATTCGTAGTATGATCGACTCGGTGAGATTTTATGGTTCGCAATAAGACGAAGATTAAGAATAATTAATCAATTAATCAATAATATTATGAATTTCATCAAATTCAGACCGCTACCAACAGTTTCTACTAAGAAACAATATCGGTTAATAATGTTTACTAAGAAGTTCACTGTCATTTCGCATTCGAACGAAAATTGACAGTTTCTATTAAACGAGTGATAGTGTAAGATTTTATAAAATATAATTTAATAAATGAAAAGTTCATTCATTGCGGTCGGTTCAACAATCTGCGAGCCGTTGACATTTACATATGATCTCACATATCTCGGATGGTTTGGTGACAACCATTGATTATACGCCATTGTTATAGTTAACCCGAGTATTTGTCCCGATTGGTGAGCCTGTTCATAGTAATGTGCTTTCATATTTAAATAAGCAATGGAAATTAACTGGAAAAAATAGAGAATCATTTCTTAAATTACACTTAGCTATGAATGTATACGTTACCGAGGAAAATATTGCATTTTTTAACTCTTGAAATATATTCAAGATTTTTCTGTACATGCACATTACGTAATCAACAATTTTAAATGAATACCTTATTTAAAAGGTAGTGAACGTTTGTTTAACCTAACTGAATATACAAATAATTTATATGATTTATATTGTACAACGGAAATACTATATGTATTACGTCATAAAACTGTTTAATTCCCTAAAAAAGCAGTAAAGTAAGTAGCTTTCACGTGGTTTTGTGATTTTTAAAATAAATCCAGTAATACCACGAGATTTTGAAGATTGTTTGTATTAGTTTTTGTCAAACCTATATATATATTACTAGGTAGTCCATACTAGGCAATATATTTATATTTTACAGTATATTTCACGTTTGTACTTTTACAACGAAAAATTCGTAAAAATTCTCGACTACAAATGTTGTAAAAACAATAATAATTTTTAAAGGAGCCCAATTTCGACAGGCGCCTTAATTGGAGGCAAATAAATATGGATGAGTGCATTAACTGGAGCAGACTAATGAGTTCAGGGGGTTTGTAGAGCCACATTAACTGAGATAAAAACGATTTTGTTTATTTCAATCAAATTGATGTGAAATATTAACGTTTTTATATTGACAGAAAATATTCTGGAAAAGGAAGAAAGAATTTAGGAATGAATATAATAAGTTTTGAACGGCTGAAATTAAAATCAAACAATTCATTAATCGATACCTGAATTAACAAGTAAGATTAATGGCACAATAATTGGGCTATGTACTCTCCCAATTAGCACGGAGACATGTTATGTACGTCCTGTGTACTTACATGAGCGACGGACGTACTGTAAGTTCTGGGCACGTCTCGATAATGTCGATACGTTCGCTGTACGCTCTCGTTATGTTCTATAAGTCTCCTGAGAAGGTTACTTTTACAAAGCGTCTGCAGCTGTAAATGTCTGACAAAGTTCCCATTTATAAAGTGAGACGCCTTGAGGACGTTCCGTGTTGACATCCTCGGAACGTTCTCTCAATGTTTGCAGAACATTTAAGTCCCTATTCTCTCCAAAGGCGTGTAAGAAACATTTTCCAAGTATTTCAAATTGCTGCACAATGTTTATATACGTATTTAAGAGCAATTAATACAATTATAACAAATACACATTTCATTACATATTTGATTGAATAAAAACACGCAGATTATGTATATACTACACTATAGTTACATATCGCTAATACATTATTGATACGTAATACCTTATTACACGTACAATAATATATTATTTTATCATACGATTGTTACGTAACGATGAAAACGGACAAGTATGTTTAACAAATACAGACCGATGAAAACGATATGATTTAAATGATAACGTTTTAACATTTTAACTGCCGAACTGACAACGTCAAAAATTCCACAAAAGCAAAGCAATTTATTTAATAAGGCAACAATGTCAAAATTCGAAATGTATGACAACTGGTCACTTTTAACCTTCTTGTATTCTCCAGATATGAACTAAATTGAGTGCAACGAATATATTAATGTAAAAATATACTTTTAAACATGGACAAATAATTCTGTCACCCATATGTGGGTGACATGGCAGTAAAAGTGTTAAACGATACGACTTACCACGTTATACTCTACATATACGTACATATAATACGTTATTACTATCTATCATACTTTCGGAGTTATTATAGGCGGCAATAGTTACTGCCTCACCCTATACAACTCCAGATTTACGAAATATTGAGAGAGACTGATCGCGTGGTAGCCTTATAAAAGTAATAAAAGTACAGCCACTAAGAGTTTCAGTGATCTTCATTAGAGTGTGTATCAAACGAAGTAAATTCATCGAATAATTTCCCACAAATGCGTTTTCACAGTCGTTAGCGTTGTGTATAAAGACATTTGGAGCCAGTGATTTTAATGGTTCTCGTGAATCACGTGCTAAAGTGTACGTGAATACTTTTGTCCAGGACTGTACACGAGAAACGCCGTAGTCGAAGTATTAATTAACACTTAGAAATTCGTGTTCGTACGGTACGAACGTTCAAGCTCGGTCATTTTTTACATATCCTTTCTTTCGTTTATGCAACGAGATCGGATAAAAGCTGCGCAATTTTCCGAGAGCTGAA
Source organism: Agapostemon virescens (assembly GCA_028453745.1). Taxonomy (NCBI): domain Eukaryota; kingdom Metazoa; phylum Arthropoda; class Insecta; order Hymenoptera; family Halictidae; genus Agapostemon; species Agapostemon virescens. The sequence continues at coordinate 11,049,593 of CM052094.1, forward strand.
ATTTGTTGGCGAAAAAAAAGAAGAAAAAGAACAACGGGGTCACTTGGAGCTTTTTCGTAAATGTGAGGGAGAAATTCGAATCGTCCATGCGCACGGCCCGTGTGAATGGTTACGCGGAAAATATGAAACAGACGGGGAAAAGTCAAAAGGGATGCGTCGGTCCCAGAAATCCATCGCATCAGATGAAAGGGGTAACGAAGGATAATAACGGAATGGTCCTCTGGCACATAGCTTTCAGTCCGAGTCCTCTTAATCGTAAATGGTATGAGCATGAGTTGCGAGTGGACTCGTTAAATCGTCGAATTATGGTACATCGCTTCTGTACATCACACTCGAATGAGCGGAAGTAGCTACACACGCCCAGTTAAAAGCACTTGACCCTTAATCGTGCCTCGTATATTCCGGCTATAAATCACCCTAGAGAGCCGTTAAGCGTCTCGGTCACGCTCCAAAAAACGATCCTAAATTTGCATAAAAATAGTGTTCGACGTTGCCCAGTGGTCAAAATATGCCTTTCAACTGGACAAAGCTATTTCCGATTTATCTATGAAACACGATTAATTATTTCGTTGAAACGTACGTTTATGTTGGAAATCGTCCATCTACCAGGACTTTAAATGTGAAACCGCTATTTACCGTCAATGTGATTACAGATTTTCACATCTGGTAAAGATTTTCAACTCACACCCATACAAGTTTCATGCAACAGCGTAGTTTTTAATAGCGTTGAACGTGTCGAATTTTTTGCCTGGAAACTACGATTTGCGGACAGCATTGATTTTCTGTTACCATTTGAGGAAAATTGTTGCGGAATCGTATCGAATGCTTGTCGAAGCTTACGGTGAGCATGCTCTTGGTAAATCACAGTGCTTTGAAAAATTCAAAAATGGCGATTTACACGTGAAAAAGTTTGAAGACAGAGAATTGCAAGCATTGTTGGATGAGGATGACGTTCAAACACGACAACAACTCATGGATACGTCTCCATACGTTCGAAAGCTATGGGAAAGATTCAGAACATACGAAAATGGGATCATGTCACTGTTAAATGGGTGACAGAATCATTTGTCCATGTTTAACACTAGAACTACCGAACCAGTTGAAATTATTGGTTCTTGATTTTTTCGTTTACAATTACTGAAGTTGTAAAAACATTTTATTACAAAAATTGTACAAGATCTTAATGGATGCAATTTTGTCATTATTACAAAGCAATATACATCGGTCGGATTTATTATTCGGTAGTTCTACTGTTAAAAAGTAAATTTGTAATATATTCGTTGCACTAAATTTAGTTGAGATCTGGAGAATACAAAAAGATTCAAGGATAATTGTGTGTCATACACTTTAAGTTCTCAATCGTTGCTTCATTAAATCGATTATTTTTCATTTTCGTAGAATTTTTTAAGCTGTTGGTTAGTCAGTCGAAGTGTGAAAAGGCAACACAAAGTGATTTTGCTTTCATATTTCTTTCTATACAAGTTTCATTTAGTACTAGTACATACTAGTTTGAACATTGAATTCCTGCGAAAATCATCTTTTCGGTAAATATTTTATAACTAAAGGACCATTAACAAATTAAATTTTACGAAAATATATACCTCTTAATAATACTAGAACAGTAGTATTCAGCATATGTCGTGTCCATTCACTGTCCATACAAATGTAAGTGTTTAGTGAAAATTCCAATATTAATTTTCTCGAAAACGTAGCATTGTGTAAAAAACATTCAATCCGACTTTTATGTTATTGTTGTCTATAGAACTATGGTGCTAGCTCGACCATGAACATTGCATTGTATTCTAGATATTTTATTTTCGTTCAGCTAACAAAAGGTACGAAAACATTTTGTGCTTCTTTTATGTTATTGTTGTACATAGAACTATGGTTCTAGCAGGACTATAAACATTGTATCGTATTCTAGAAATTTTATTTTCGCTCAGCTAACAAAAATATCAAAAATTTTTCATTGTACACTCATATTTGTTTAATCCTTCGAAAATGTTCTAATAGAAATCTATAAAACTAGATCTATAAAACGAATCCGATGTTAACAGTAGAACTACCGAGCACTAATCGAGACTAACATACATTGTTTTATAATATTGACTAGATTTGCACTTATTCAAATTTCGTAAAACTTTTACGTTAATGTGTGCTTTTATGAAAATATTTACTTAAAAAAATTTCATGCAAACATTCTTATAATTTCAATAACTGTGCAACAAGTCATTTTGACCTAGTTTCTAGTATTAATGTTAAATAATAATTGTCCGAGTTATTTAACCATCATTTTGTAAATTTCACGTTTCATCTGACGCGCAGATACAAACAGAACAATAAAATATTTTTAAAGTATAAAAATATATTATGTAAAACAGAGTACAGCGAATCAAGTGTTCGTGCAAAGTATATAGTAATAACTTGGTAAAAATTGTCCTAAATGATGATGCTATTCATGACAAACTATATAAAATATTTCTTACAACATGAATTCGCTTAAAAGCGATTTCAACCGCATAAGATGCATTCTAGTATCTGACATGTGAAACAAATGGTCTATTGTGTTTTGGTATAGCCTATATAGAACATACCTATAGATGCTTGGGCGGTTTATAGCTGTTTCCTAAGTGGAGATAGAAAATATTGCTAGGGTGGAAAGGTTGCTTAATGGAAACTACACTTTGGGTTGAACATATTTTTTTTTTCTGCGCAGCCTGTAATGTATTGAAAAATTGCATCTTACAACGGCTTTTTTGTTCGGAGAACACATTTTACACATTGTTATCTATTCATTCAAGCTTCCATTAGCTTGTCTGCGAGAGCATTAAAATGGAGACAGGAGAACTTTGCTTTGATCCACTATCTGCTGTGCCTGAGTTGCTTTTAAAATACGAAAATCATCATTTCAATACTCGATTTGCAGCAATTAAACCAAATATGAATAGCTCTGTTGCCCTGAGGCTATCAAACAGGTGAAAGGGTCTGCACAAAATATCTGTGATAATATAACAGGGTGACTTTTATTACGGGGCTGATTGAGTTTATTCAGAAATGGACAGACATACGAAAAATTCGATAAATGAAAAATGTTTTATTCGGTGGACATCTTATGTTTACGTCGCTGGTCTGGATATAGATCAATTGAATTTTTTAAAATGAAATCCCATACTCTGACAATATCCTATGTGTAATTATACTTTTTAATGTTATTCGACAAATGGAGCCCATACAAATTATTAATATGGACGTAAAACGAAAATAATTGTTGGATTTCAGTTTAATTGTGAAATATGCAACTGATTTTATAGCGTATTTCCTTCTCTGTGATATTATATTTCTGTTCTTTTTCAAATAAGTGGTGTATTTAGTTTTTGAAACTGATATATTTACTTTGTTTAATTAATTGCGATGTGATACCAGACACAAAGTTTTCATTTATGTGGAATAATAATATGAATTGATAAAACAATACGGTAGCTTATTTTATTATTATTTGTATTATTATTAGTGTTGTAATCAGTCTGTAACACAATCTGCTACTTCGTGCACATTAAAAACAATTGATCTCTGCTCTTTTGCGATAGCTAATACCTAAACGTAGACTTAAATGTAGCTCTCCTTTTCAACAGTTCTCCAACAGTTTCATTCAACAGAACTATTGAAACTGAATTTCCTATATCACAAAATTTAATGTTTAAAATTTAATATGTCACAAACTTTAAATGACTTTCACAAGAATTACTTTTCAGAAAGCATAATTTAAGGCATAACTGTAATAATCAAGTTTAACATATTCAAGTAAGATTCCATTTGTTGTAAACTCTGAAACATACGATTAAACTCATTCTTAGGTCATGTTGGAAGTCAACAAATTGCTCTTGATTGAATTTATTTTTTCTTTCACTAGCTATAACATTATGCTGATAAAAATACATCATCTCACGTAAAAAATCAATAACGAGTTTTTAAAAAATCTCTTCTAGAAAAGGAAAATTACTTCTACCTGAATAATTATCACCTTGAATCTAAACGTTCTTTTCCTTTTATATTTTCCTGTACCGCTAGAAACGAAGGAAATATTTTACTTGAAAATCTTAAGTGACTTTCCCGGTGGCTTTAAAAATTGACCGATGTCCAAGGAATAAATGAAAAATACACATTTTACATAACCAATATACGGTCGATCGGTTCACGATTGCATTCGATCATATATTTCCAACTGAACCGCGTCTGTTTGTGATGTTTAAGGAAGTATGTGCGACATCTGAAACGCTTTAATACTCCTCCAAGCATTTCCCGTATTTTTGCGGAAATGTTTTTAAAAGGTGGGATATTAAAATCATGATAAAATATTTAGCTCGACTTGAAAAAGGAAGAGAGACTCGCGAAGAAACGTGCCAAAGAAGCTGTCCGTATTTTCCTAGTCTCGCTCGAATAACCCGTTCTACCGTCGCGAGATATTTTCTGTTTACTAAATGTTCATTTATTCCTGAAGAAGGTACCATGTACAGCGAAGCGAATAATATTAACGGAGAGAAACTGATCCCGTCTCTCTAAACACCGGAAACTTGGGATCAGATTGGTTCATTCGTTAGATTGTTTCTACCACATTCATCTTCGAACAATTTTTTTTCTTCCACAAGGGAACGATGTGTCTGACGAACGCTTGCTATTTCCACTTGAAAGTAGCATACGAACAGATTCGAACGTGCTGCTTCTAAAATAAAATTCGTTTTACGATGAATGTTACGTCGGAGTATCCTTGGTAAATGCACTTCGGTGTATAGAGATCTTCACACGCCGGCTTAACCTTGTGTGAATATTTGAAAGTAGTAGGCTGTATATTAAAGAATGGATTAAAAACGTTCCGAATAATAATGACCCAAAATTAGTTGCGGAGAGGCGTCATTGCAGTGCTAAGGGTTAAACATCGTTAACACATGTTTATATGTTTAAAATAATCTTTTTATGTAGCAATCGTTTGTCCAGTTTCTTCGGCTGAAGTAAACAAATTTCTGAGAGACCTAGTTTTTACTGTCTTTTTAATATAAGCGTTAGAAAAGTATTCCTAAAACAAATTCACATTTTATCAAGTATCCTTACATAGTTAAAAAATATTTCAAATACTATTTACCGCAAGGTTAAAATATTTTATTTTATCATTCAGATATTAAAGATGGCAAAGAAATATTACTGTCATCTTAAAACGGTAAATTTTATTTAAATTGTCGAATAATGATTACGTAGTTTAACTTTGAAAATATGTCTTTTACAATTTTTCATCTCAATGTGAATGTGTTTGTATTGAAAAATTAAGAACATTCATTTAGGATACTCAATTTAACTAATTATTCATTATCTGGGAACATAATTCCAACGCGAACAAACTTATGGTCAAATAACGAGGAATAATTATATTTTCTACGTTGCAATTTAAAATAAAATTACTACAATTACATGATTTCATGATTATGGCTTGTTTTCCCTCCGAAATAAGATTTCCAACCGAACGCAATCGGATGGTTGAACTGCGAATATTTGCGTGGCTTTGCATCAGGATGCCCGAGTATTTGCATGTCACGGATACCCATTCGAGCTGGCACGTGTTTTGTCGATCCGACCCAAACCAGTAATATCGGGTACCCTCGCATCTTTACCCAGCACTGATTCACATTTACCCGTATACATTTCGAAAAATTATACTGTGTTCAACAAATGGAAATGTACTCCATTACCTCTGATTGATGATGGATATTAAGTCCTAAAAAGACTACCTACCTATCTATTTTCAAACCTATTGTTCCGCATTAGGCGACGGAATTTTACAGTTACAATCGTTTCCGACCTTGCGAGATTACTCCTACTCGATCTTCTTCACTCTCATTCCGACTTTTTGGCATTTCACCACTGTTTTCGACACAACCCACAGCCAATCGTATGCAATTTTTCACCGACCATACCCTTCATTTCCTAAAACCAAGCTTTTCTAAGACATTACGCGACTCCTCAAAATCAGAACATTTTCGATCTTAACCCTATATGGACCGAATTTTTGTTTTTAATAAAAAAAAAAAAAATTGAGGGAACGAAAAATCAGAAATTATAAACCTATATATGCAAATGAAAAAAAATTTTTCCGTTTAAACAACTTTATTGCAATATATTCACTATGTGACTTCCAGGTAACAACGGCCTATAAAGTTTGCACTTCTGTGCATAAAAGCTTAAGCGTGAAATTCCATAAAACAATTTGTACTTGACGTTAAACATTTTCTTTTTGAAATCTCTTTGCTGGATCACATTGCAGTGCATACATATTGGTACAGTTAACTGTATTGCTTATAATTTCCTTGTCAAATAGTTTTCGAAAATAGGTCACAGGAGAATGGGGTGTTTCGGGGACATTAGGGCAATCTCCTTTCCAAGGGCGATAACAACTGTTATTATTCGTCTGGGATAGTTGTTGCCAAACAATTCTTTGTGGTCCTGCATCTTCCTCATCTGACGAGGATTGAGTACTAAATTCTTCGTCACTGTCAATGACATTTATCCGTCGTCAGGGAAATACTATTACATCTTCATCGGACTCGGAATCTAATAAGGAATCATCGGATCTATTACCGCTAATGCGTCTAATTCTAATTCCTCTGTTATTTCTATCTGATTTTGTATTCATATTTTGGGTATATGATGTATAAATCTGAAAACAGGAGAAAGCACAAGCTTTATTCTAAATGTACCAAAATCTGCCATAATAGCCCACTGTAATCTCAAAGTTACAAAACTGTATCATAAAAAAACAGTAACAAATTGAAAATTGAAATGCAACCAAATAGGTTGTTATTGATATACGAACCCAGAGCTATTATGTGCACTATTTTTAGTTTGGTAATCACTGACAAAAGCACCAATAATATCAATTGGATCAAATGGTTTCGCTTATTTTTACTTCAGACAGTTTGCACAGTTTATTTTGTTATTTCAGGTTGATGAGCCTAGCAACGGTCATAAATATTAATATTGGTTATCTTGGCAACGTTATAGAATTAAGATTTATGCGCCATCTCATGAAAAAAGCTATAATTATTTGGTAAAATGTCGATAAATTAAAATGTGACCTGAAAGTTACACGGGATCATAGAGGGTTAAAAGAGTCAGAGAATACCGACATTGTTACGAGTAAAAGTCGTGAGCATATACTGAGCCAAATTGGAGAATCATGTGGCGTTTTCCTGAAAAATCAACCTTCCCTGATCGACGTTTATTTTAAACGTCTTTGGACATTAAAAACAAAGCAGTTAATGAAATTGAAGAAATATTGTATTCTTTACGAATACTTGCAGTTGCACGTTTCGAAGATACATTGCATTTGAAGAAAACTGTTTCTCTTCAAAATGTTCTGATTATCCTGCTTGGTAGTTTATTTCGATTTCTCGTTTGTTAACGAACAGCATTTATCGTAGTAACAAATTGTACCTTCATACGTATGCTGTAAATTTCATCAAAATCGGTTGACGCAGAAAAAAGCGCCACGCGTAGAAAGATGTAAGGATTTGTGGAATTTAAGCGGAAACTGACCAAGAATCGTAAAACAATTGCGGTTTTCATCATTTTCGATGGCATGTGGCTCGTGCGTACAATTGTACAATTTAATAAGTTCCTTCTAAAAGTTATTTTTAAAAACTTTTAGAAAGAATAAATTTTTTTAATTCGGCAATATTTCAAAAGAAATTACGTATCTTAATCAGCTTTTAACATAAAATTATTTGGTAAAATGTCGATAAATTAAAGTGTGACCTGAAAGTTACACGTGCCCATAGAGGGTTAACCCATCTGTAAACATAGCTGAGCCTATCTTAGATGACACTCACAAACACTAGAACACCCTAAGCATAGCCGAGCCTACTTTAGTGCACCGTACTACCAATAAATGAATTTGCTCTCCGAAGTTTAACTTTACAAGCATTCTTCGTAAATCCAGTCGAAATCCAAGTCCCTATTCCGAGGTGATCGATTGGTTACCATAATGGTGAGAGTGAATTAATACGCGAGCAAATATTTAATCAAGCAACATACCAGCACAAAATTCCAATCGGTTCGTTGAGATTTCTATTGAAACGTCTAATACCATTACCTCGAACCTACATAATTCGACTACCACCATAATTTCATGCTTAACATTGTCAACGGGAACGGTTTCGCGTCACCTTCCTGACATTTCTATTATTCAGAATCGTTATGTAAAACGGCTGCAAAAACGTTCGAAATTATTACCCTCATTGTTCTCGACGATCCAACGACGTCACGTCACATTCAGGGCATCATATTGTTTGAGCAGCAATTTATGGCTCATTGTTGAAATCGATTTTACATTCGAACGGGAAGAAGGGGTCTTTAAAAATCGCTTCCTTGAGAAACTGAAATCTGTGTTTGCGTGAAAAGTAATTCGGAAGTACAGCCGGTGTAAAATGTATTTGTACATCATTTAAAAACGAACAGTTATTTTAAAATAGGATGAAATAGTTTGTTTTCTTGATTTTTAAACTTTTTTTTTTAATTGTTATTGTTCGAAATTTAAAAAAAAAGCAAACAAAAGCATTTATTATGATATGTAAAGGTCATCCCGACGTAAACAACGCGCAATCTTTGCTGAAACACGTAAGTTTTAAACTTCCATATTTCATCCGCTTCAACATGCTTATTCTTGCTCAAGGTCATTTCAAGGTCAAAAAGGTGGTATCCACTAAATTCAGTTTTTTATTGTCTATCATGCTATCGTAAGAAAAATATACTATTCTATTTAAAAAAACATCGGTGACCTTGAAATTTCATTAAAAAACACGACATAAACAATTTTTTTCTTCACCATTATATTGTCCCCCTGCAGTAGTGTCACTTTGTCCTGTGAAGTTTTCTGACAGGACTGTAAATACGAAAGATATTTAGGTGTTCTCATTTATGTGGGACACCCTGTATACACATAGAGTGTAGGTGACAAAAACCATTTGAAACACCAGTAAAACAATTTATTTTTAATTAATTGACATAATGGGTCCAATTCAATCGAGAACGCAACAAGTTTCTCTAAAGCAGCTGCTAGAGGCACACAGTATTTACCCGTTCTTTATTCAGACAGCTTTTATCATGCTTAATTACTGTGAGACTGTGAATGTTTTCACAGATACGGGCAGCTTCGACTGCTTAGAATACGATAAAAGAAATTTCAACGTCAACTTCCATAGAAAAGTTTGTGTTACCTAGAATCTATTAAAGTCCTTCATTAAGAGAATCAGTTCTTATCGAGTATCGGCCATTGGAAATTCAATAACGAAAACCGAAAGTTTTCTAAGCATCAGAAACCTATAAAATGTACTTAGCTGAAACTTGATTCTGCTAGTCGTTCCGTCTGTGTCACCGAATAGCACGTAACAAGGAGGATTCGGCTGCCAAACGTTTACGATCAGCGTAAAATAAAAATGTAACAAAGGTTATCCGAACGGGATTCGAACGTTCATATCGCTCTGCAGTCGGTATCAGTCTATAAGACGATCGTTAAATGCAATCATCGATGATCGTTGCCAACTTTTCGGACACCGTAATCGTACAACAGCTTCAAAACATTCGTGCGGACTGCGGACAGCCACGAAAATCGAAAATATCGTTTCTTTTTTAGTGGCTCCATCTTTTACAGTGAAAAGACGTTTAACCTCTTGCTACGTAATTTTCTAATTTCCAACGGAAGTTCTTATAACGTCTTCATCATTGGAAATGTTCGACAATTGCAAAAGATTCAATATTCCTTATTCGGTTGTTCTCTTTAACCGTTTCACTGCCAAATCAACAACCTCAAAAAATCCCACAATATCAAAGTAATTTATTTAATGAAGCAACAATTGAAAACTTAAAATGTGTGACACAAAGTTATACTTCAACCTTCTTCTATTCTTCAGAACTCAACTAAATATAGTGCAACGAACATATTAATGTGCAAATTTATTTTTAAATACGGACAAACAATTCTATCACCCATGTATGGGTGACATGGCAGTCAAAGTGTTAAAGCGTGTAACGAATACAAATAAATATTATTTTGTAAATATCTCGGAAACGTGACATTTGGAAAGCATATTTCAAGTTCATCAAAATCAGTGAGTGGTTTCTTTTTTCTTTTTGTAGATATTCAAAATTTTATTTTGTATTTTCTAACAATTTTTTATGTATAATTGTAGAATTTTTTATTGTACCATCAATTACTTGTCAGCCAGTGCAGAACATCGATAACCTGTTAAATATTGTTCGAAAAAGTTCGTCTCGATTTACTCATCGGGAATCAATTATTTGTCGATTCGTCAATAATTGAATCGATTTGTCAATACATTTAAATGACGCTAGATGATTAAAACTGTAACCTTCCGTCGGCATCGGAACCGTAGTTAACGAGAGGACTAATTAAAAGGTGCATTGACTAAGCACGGGTCTTGATGTAGTGGCAGGTAAACATTCTTAATGGATGGTTGCCTGCTCTTGATGCATTTTCATCACCTCTTGCGGCACCACACTGTCATTTTTTTCCCTTTTGTCGTCCGGCTGGCGGTGTCAGCGTTCATTGTTCACCGAAAAGTCGGTCACGTGACGAGCTACTTTAAACTCCTGTCCATTTTTTGTGCTCGGTGAGGTTCGTTAAATGAATTCCTTCTTATGCGAGGTGAGACCAATTCTTACTGCCACCCTAGCTAGAATGTCTCGTAATGTCAGCAGAAATTCCAGAGTCGAAGTCTCTCTGAATATTCTGTTCAGGCAAACTTTCTACTTACGCGAGAATCGATAGTCCGATCTGTACTTCTTTTCATCTATATTCAATTAGATCATCAGCTTTGACTATCCAGAGAGGCAGACTAAAATTAGCATGCAGATGAACAATTTCGTAATTCGTGTTCGAGCGACTCATTGAAACTTTTTCCCGTTCCATGGCATCTAAAACGTAACAACTCTGCCGCCTCGATGGAACAATTACAGAACACTATACAGAGTGGCCTATTTTAGTCTGAAAATCTTATCCCGTCACGGAATTGTTTATTATTCGAGTCACACTTTCGACAGAATTTATTCTGTTTCGTGGATGAAATAATTTAATGTACCGTTCAACCCGCGCGAATAGTTTAATTGAAAGTGACTCTATCGAGTTGAATTTGTTTACGCGCCTCGAACGTTAACTTAATAATAATAAAAATCATTGCTAATTTAATATAAAAATAAATAAAAATATAATCATCGTTACAACGTAATATGTACAATAAAAGAGGAAGCCTAGGAATTATATGAATAATAAATTTCGTCAATTATCGGTTTGTTTCTGTCACTGGTTTCGTCAAATTGTAAACTGACAGAATTTAGGTCACAATTATAAAGCCGTTTTCACTTAAATTCGAGAAGTCCACAGTGATTACGTATTCTGGAATACAATGTTATCAAGATGAAAGCAACGAGTTCAAAACATTGCACTCATCGTGTAGAGAAACAGTTTCTGGGAACTTCTTTCTCTTTTTGCGACCAAAATAGTCAAACAATGTGATTACCGCCAAATCGCGTCATTGACGCCATTTTCTTGTTTTCACATCCGATAATGATTTTCAACTCACACCCATACAAGTTTCATGCAACAGCGTAGTTTTTAATAGCGTTGAACGTGTCGAATTTTATGCCTGGAAACTACGATTTGCGGACAGCATTGATTTTCTGTTACCATTTGAGGAAAATTGCTGCGAAATCGCATCGAATGCTTGTCGAAGCTTACAGTGAGCATGCTCTTAGTAAATCACAGTGCTTTGAAAAATTCAAAAGTGGCGATTTATACGTGAAAAAGTTTGAAGACAGAGAATTGCAAGCATTGTTGGATGAGGATGATGTTCAAACACGACAACAACTCGTGGATACGTCTCCATACGTTCGAAAGCTATGGGAAAGATACAGAACATACGAAAATGGGATCATGTCACCGTTAAATGGGTGACAGAATTAGTTGTCCATGTTTAACACTAGAACTACCGAACCAGTTGAAATTATTGGTTCTTGATTTTTTCGTTTACAATTACTGAAGTTGTAAAAACATTTTATTACAAAAATTGTACAAGATCTTAATGGATGCAATTTTGTCATTATTACAAAGCAATATACATCGGTCGGATTTATTATTCGGTAGTTCTACTGTTGAAAATTAAATTTGTAATATATTCGTTGCACTAAATTTAGTTGAGATCTGGAGAATACAAAAAGATTCAGGGATAATTGTGTGTCATATACTTTAAGTTCTCAATCGTTGCTTCATTAAATCGATTATTTTTCATTTTCGTAGAATTTTTTAAGCTGTTGGTTAGTCAGTCGAAGTGTGAAAAGGCAACACAAAGTGATTTTGCTTTCATATTTCTTTCTATACAAGTTTCATTTAGTACTAGTACATACTAGTTTGAACATTGAATTCCTGCGAAAATCATCTTTTCGGTAAATATTTTATAACTTAAGGACCATTAACAAATTAAATTTTACGAAAATATATACCTCTTAATAATACTAGAACAGTAGTATTCAGCATATGTCGTGTCCATTCACTGTCCATACAAATGTAAGTGTTTAGTGAAAATTCCAATATTAATTTTCTCGAAAACGTAGCATTGTGTAAAAAACATTCAATCCGACTTTTATGTTATTGTTGTCTATAGAACTATGGTGCTAGCTCGACCATGAACATTGCATTGTATTCTAGATATTTTATTTTCGCTCAGCTAACAAAAGGTACGAAAACATTTTGTGCTTCTTTTATGTTATTGTTGTACATAGAACTATGGTTCTAGCAGGACTATAAACATTGTATCGTATTCTAGAAATTTTATTTTCGCTCAGCTAACAAAAATATCAAAAATTTTTTATTGTACACTCATATTTGTTTAATCCTTCGAAAATGTTCTAATAGAAATCTATGAAACGAGTCTGAATACATATAGAATCCGATGTTAACGGTAGAACTACCGAGCACTAATCGAGACTAACATACATTGTTTTATAATATTGACTAGATTTGCACTTATTCAAATTTCGTAAAACTTTTACGTTAATGTGTGCTTTAATGGAAATATTTACTTAAAAAAATTTCATGCAAACATTCTTATAATTTCAATAACTGTGCAACAAGTTATATAGACCTAGTTTGGTCAACTGACAGAATTTAGTTCACAATTATAAAGCCGTTTTCACTTAAATTCGAGAAGTTCACAGTGATTTCGCATTCTAGAATACAGTGTTATCAAGATGAAAGCAACGAGTTCAAAACATTGCATTTATCGTGTAGAGACACAGTTTCTCGGGATTTCTTTCTCTTTTTGCGACCAAAACAGTCAGCACTAGCGTGTTGGATCAGGTATACGAAAAGACGATCAGAACGAAACGAAACGAAGAAGGTGGGTCAAGTACTAGCGGGAAAGTAGGAGATAAAACGCTGCCATAGGAATAATAAGGGTAATTAGATGATGAGGGAACACGAAGACCGTTATTCACAATGTTTAATGTACTCAAACCACTCAGCCTGTAAATCTGCTAGAAATTAACAGTTGCCATATTATAACGAAGTTCATTTAATATTAATGAAGCCTAACAGTAACAGCTGTCTATTTAATTTAATAGCCAGAAACCGAATGATTAAATGTGGGTGTTAAATAGTTAAAACCAAAATAAACCCACGCTTCGATGCTGAACGGTTAGCTCGTTGCTATGAAAAAAGAAAATAAACATTAATCTAGGAGACACGACAATAACAACAGTGCGAAACAGTACTATTAATACGTGTGTGTGTGTACTCGCGTAATATAAATATAATACGCGCGTTCTATATCAGCGTCTTTTTAGGAACAGTTTTCGTTGCTAAGATGATATAAAATATTATCACAGGCGAGTTAGGTTGTTGAATATAATGCCATCGACTATAATTTTTTATAATAACGATATGAATCACATTAATTTATTATTCCTTATTTAAAATATAAGTTACAAATATGTAGTAACTTATTGCGAAAATGCTAGAATAATTTTTGAACGTAGCACATCGCATACTCAACATTTCGAGGTATTTAGAATATATGCAATAGTCAATTTGTGATTTAATAAAAATGTGTTTCGTAATTATATAGTTGGACAACGCTATGGAAACAATTCTATACTCTATATTGTAAGAATACAGCTGTTGCCCTTTCGTTTTTATTGAATTTTCTTGAAATTTCTTAACAACTGAAATTATTTTTTTAATCATACCATCTTTATGTCACATGTAAAGAAATTTATACGTATTAAAACAATTGGAAACGAAATATTATCTAAGTTCGAAACGAGCATTACTTGCGTCTTAATGGTACGTACATTTGATTATGCGATATTCGATTAATAGTAATATAAAATTAATTACGTTTCCGTATATAAATTCAGAGAATCTTGGATTTAGATGGAATTTTACTTTTCCAATAAACGATACATTTTGTTAAAGTTTATTGTGATTCTCGATCGGTTTTGAAGCATTTCAAATGCTACAATTAATATAATAATTTTCTTATTTATGTTACAGCGAGCAAGTAAATTTATTCACAGCTGACTAGTATACATTTTTTTTTAAATGTGAGAATAACCCTATAGTTTTTGTTTCATTTTCCAATTAATGCCGTGTGTTCCTAATTGGATTAAGACCCGGGCTTTGGGGAGATGTTTTCGTTATTACATTGTATATATAGCGTGTTATCGAACTATGTATTCAACGCGCGCAACTGCGGTATCCCGTTGAGAATAAACACTGGGAACTAAATTCAATTATTTCGCGGTTTTCTCGCACGTCTTTTTTCTTAAAATGGTAATACAGCGTTTCGCATAAACTGTTCTATTAATTAATCAAAACAATTTACATGCACATTTCACTACTTAGATATGTTACATTTGGTCGCATGTTTTTCTAATTTATATTTCTAATGTTGGATCATCTCATTAAAATTCGCAGCTGAAAATAGAATTTGATATAGAAAATTTCGAGAAATTTATATCATTGAATTTCTTCATTGAGAAAAGTCGAACTTGCTACTCGTTGTTGCCATAATTTTTTAGAGACCGTTCGTTTGCTCTTCTGAGTTCATAGAAAATCAATGAAAATGTTTGATACGTCAGTATTGTTCATCTTGCGTTACTTGTCTTTCCGATGAAAAATTAGCAGCAAACATAAAAATTCTCTGCATCAGTTGCAAGAGTGGGTAATTGCATAAAAATGAATCCCTTCTGAAATAATTTTTGCAGCTTGTAAATAACGTATCTGTTACATTAAATTCATCCGATGTCTCTTCTATTTTGTTGTTTCGCCCGCAGATACGTTAAAATTCGAGCATATTGATATATTCAACCAAACGAAATTATAACCCAATATTTGCATAGCTCTGCTTTTGTGCATAAGCAAATAGAATTCACAGTTACCTGTCGAAAAAACCGATTCGAGCAACATTTCAATGGCTCTAAATGTATACAAATAAACCGTTGTATGCAGAATCGCGTACTACGTATTAATCGGGGACACGTTTGTTCAGCAGTCTAATAAATTCGTGATTGCAATTCGGTTTTCGTCTTTTCGTTGAGCAATGTCGCCGCAAGCCTTCGCAATGCGCCTCATGAAATCCGGCTTTGTTTGCGTCGGCTGTGTGTGTTTACGAGAAGCAATCTGGTGTTTTTTTACCGGTAAAAGGAGCCAACGGGTTTATTAGATAGTCTTTCAGTAGCGAAAATGAAAATTCTCTCGCGGGAATGAAAGGGATGCGCGCGGCATCGTTTCCTCGTACGCCATCGATCAATTCCGCGATACGTGCTGCGAGAACTGTCCCGCACGCGCGCGCCCCTTTGTTCCACGCTCTTTGATCCTCTTCTGTTCCTTTACTGGTGTCGGGTATTCGTCGCAATTTCCCGAGCCTTTGTTTGCTCGGAAAAAGGGTTCTCGTGGTCATGGGTGAAAAGCTAATCCCGTTCGGGCGCCGATCTGCTATGATTTACGAATTAATTTTCCTTCCCTTTAAACCCTTGCTGCACAGTGATCGGAGACCGCGTTTTTTATTGGCCAAAAGTCAATTTTCGTAGTTCGTTTTCAGAAACTTTCTATGCCGTAAGATAACAAGAGTTCTAACCTTCATAATCCCATTTTATCACTGTTATTATCACATTTTCGTATCGTCGCAACAATATTATTCATTGTGGATGGATCTTCCTGGTGTGGACATATGAAACCGGAATTTGCCTATACGTCGCGGTAGCTGTCAACGTGGTAACCGTCTAACTGCGTCATTGACGCTATTTTTTTGTTTCGACATCCAATAAAAATGTTCAACCCATAATCATACAACTTTCATAAAAAAAAGCACAGTTTTTAATAGCATTGAACATGTCGAATATTCTGTCTGGAAACTACCAGGTGTAACTATAAATGTAGCTACTTTTAAACTGCATCATTAACGCCATTTTCTTGTCTCGACATCTGCTAAAGATTTTCAGCTCACAACCGTACAACTTTCATATAACAGCATAGTTTTGTTAAATCTATGGTCTCCCTTT
The DNA here is from genome assembly GCA_028453745.1 of Agapostemon virescens. Classification (NCBI taxonomy): domain Eukaryota; kingdom Metazoa; phylum Arthropoda; class Insecta; order Hymenoptera; family Halictidae; genus Agapostemon; species Agapostemon virescens. The sequence continues at coordinate 11,066,210 of CM052094.1, forward strand.
TTTCGTTGTGTAACATTTTTACTGTTTCACCAATTAATTCAATATTGAACTTATCGTTTTATGTAACATAACAATTCTTTGCTGTTATTTCTTTAAACCCTAAGAATGGCATCAAAGATCCGTGCACTGGTTTCGTCATTTGTCTGTGGCAGACAAGTGGCAACGATGGACCAGCGAATTGTACAAAGCTCCGTCCGTATTGATGGATTGTTCCGAAATTGATGAATTACCTGTTCTATTATTTACCTGCATTTTATTTACATAAAATGTATTTACATAAAGTCTCTATAGTTAGCATACTAGATAATGTGTAAACAAAATTTTTGCAATTCCTCTGCTTCAATTCCTTTTAAAATTCCTTATTTTATACAATTATATGTATGAAAAATCAATGGATAGAACACGAAGTAGTAAAGACATTAGATCAATTACAGAATATTGCTACATCGTTTCCAACTTATTGAAATGATTAGTAAAGAGAATATTTCCATTTAACCACTGCTTTGTGTAACTGAACATTTTTATTTTGCTTGAGAATCCGCAGTCTAGGCGTAGACTCTCGCAATCCAATTGGAAAGAATTGTTTACTATTGCACTCTCATTGGAGTGTTTGTTGCAACGCTTAATTGCCAGAGAAACTTGCTGTTTACTTTCATCTTCGTTGTACTGAATTCTTTCACGGGACTAGCGTACCCGAATGGCTTAACTAGTAAATGCCCTCGAGAACCTCTTCTAGTAATCCTTGAATTGCCGTTTTCAAACCGTTTGAATGCGCTGGGTTTTGATACCTGGCAATGTCTTGTTTATATCTCCTAGTTAACTGTGAAGTTTCTTTTTGTTTATTCAGCAAAAAGTCTTTCTACATTTCTAAAGCAAGATGGAAGAGTTATGGAACTCTTAAATAGGTGGTACAGGTGGTACACGACGACACAATGCATTAAAAAGATTTTATAATAAGTTTATGATTACAGAATTTACTTACACTAAAAGAACGAGACATTATAAAACATGCAAATAAACAAAGAATAATAAGAACAAAGCAAATAAGTTTGTAATAGTATATCAATCTTTAGTCACACGTCAAATGGTCTGAATAGCACGAAACGTGTTAAAATATGGACCATAGAACTTTTTCAAATAGAACCAATTCAAATGGAGCTTATAAAATGAAAAACAGTCTTTTATGTACATCTTGACAAAGTGTCTCAAGATGAATACGATGATTTATTATGAATGTCATTGAAGGTCATTCAAAGTCACCTGCGATAGATAATAAATTACATCAAAATACTTTTCGATTACTTCGACGATAGTGATACGAATAATAGCAATGCAGTATGTCATTAACATACTCGCTGCTAGTGTATTGGTTGACATTGATAAGATTGGTTAACAAATTTCATTTGTATTTATTGCAGTGCAAGCTCTTTTTATACGTTCCTTCATGTCAATTTTGGTTGTTCGTTTTTCGTGGTGCACTTGTTCCTTCAATCTTCCCCAGAAATAGAAATCTAGAGGTATCAGGCCTGCAAGACGTGTCAGCCATTTGTTACTTCCTGATCGATTAATCCACCGATCTCCCAATTTCCTGTTCAGAAATTCTGTAACGTTTCGTGTTGAATGAGCAGGACATGTGTATTATTGGAACCGCATGAATTCTCGCGTGTCCAGTGAAACGTCCACTAACAATTCCCTCGTATTGACAACTATTTAGCGTGCCATCAATAAAATATTGACCAACTATTTAATTACGACGAAAACTATATTAGAAATTAAACCATATTTATATTTATATTAAATTATATTAGACCACATTTATATATTAGACCAAGGTCTCTGTTTGTTCGCTTCTTTCAACCATCTTGGATTGTCTACTAACCAGTAGTGCATTAATTGGTTAACACGTTGACTGCTGAGCGAATTTTGCGCACGTCCGATCAGTTTTATTTATTTCATTCACAAAAGCAACCAATGTTATTAACACGTTAACTGTCGAACTGACGACCTTAAAAATTCAATCGAATCAAATTAATTTATTTAATGAAGCAGCGATTGAAAATTTTCAATGTATGGCATATAGTTGTCTGTCAACCTTTTTGTATTCTTCATATATCAACTAAATCGAATGCATCGAATGTATTAACGTACAAATTCATTTTTAAACATGGACAACTAATTCTGTCACCCACATATGGGTGACATGGCAGTCAAAGTGTTAAAGAGAACTGTTAGTTACTGGATAATGAAGTTCTCACCTCGTACTACAATCTGGTTAATTTCAATAGGAGTAAATTGATGCTGGATGTTGTTAATTTAACGGTAATCATTATTAAACAGCACAACGGTGCCGGTCACCGGTGACCAACATGGCGTTCAACTTGTTAACTTTCACGTGGTATGTAAATGTGACTTCATTCGTGAACGAAGTTTTATCGAAGAATATTTAATCGTCCTTCAGTTGTGATATTTGTTGATATTTTATATTTGTAAATATTTGCAATATAACAGTAAATATTTGCAAAATTCTTCGACGACTGATGCGACTCTCGCGTGTCAGATGCCTTGCATCGACGTGCGAATCTCGTATTGCTGATGCCATAGTGTTTATTGTGTTTCCATCTGCGACTGCACTTTTCGCTTGATTGCGTGTTTTGATATCCACATTCCCGATACCTGGAAACATTTTTGTTATGTTTGCGAAAACGAAACGAGAAGATCTATTAAGATCGAGACATTTTATCATACATACGTACCGTTTCCCGTTAAATTGTAAACTTTACTTTCTTCTTCGTCATTTGCTACCAATAGCAATTAAAACAATTAATTATTTATATATTGCCTACCTAGTTAATGTTTTTAAGATCTCAGGAAAGACTGAAACTGTTTGGTCCACTCTTGGAAAAGTTATTGATTTTTAGCCCTTTGACGCAAGGAAGGTTAGAAAATAAAATTGCACATAGCGATTGCAAAATTTCGAGAGTGGATCAACAATTATCTCACCGTGCGTATTCGCGCATTAAAAAGGTGGAACGATTTTAATACCACCGTGCGTCAAAGAGTTAATCCTTAGCACTCGAGTGGCGACTCCGAGGCGCCACGAAAAATTGGTACACTATTATTTAAAATAATTTTAACATCGCTATCTTTATATCTAAGAGATTTATGAAAATTTAACGGTTGTAAGGACGAGTAACAGTGAAACACCTCGTATACGTAAGATGAAATAATTCGTGTAGAATGAAACTATTCTCGGTCAGAAGAAGTGCTTTGGTTTTCTAGTTAAAACACAAGTTTCGAGTGCAAAAGGTTACATGGTGTACTAGTACCATTTAAGTTACTTGTAGGTCTGCTACTTACAGAATTTCCTTCGCTTCTAATCTAAAATCTAGTGCCTGCAGCACTTCCAACTTTCAATTCTCAAACAGTTTAAAATTAACGAAAGATAAAGAACTATATTACGTGATTTATCAACCAATTTCTTCAACTGTTTGGACACCAACGTCCGAAACAGTGCCAGCGAATTTAAATCTGGCGGAGAGCCGAGATGAGTGGTGAGGCTTTTGGCAAATATTTCAACAGCTCGTTAATGGAACAGACAGTTATTAAATGAACGCTAGGGACAAGAGATGCGAAAAGAGGTAATTCGATGCGCTCGATTGAAGTCCCACACTAACGAGCGTTCCATTGAGGTTTAACTGCGCCAAAAAAAAAAATAAAAAAAAAAATAGATCACACAGATACTCTTTATATTATAACTAAATGATAAACGAATACGCAACCATTTTTTATCACCCGTGATGGAAACAGTAAGCGAACGAATAACTACAATTCAGGTTAATCGATTTTGCGAATCGATCAAATTTTGCAAATTTTGCGCAAAAGCTACGACCACTGGACTGTTCAAACATCCTTCTCGTTTTGACAACGAAAGAGTAACGAATACGTTGACAAATCACCATTTGCATCATTCGACTTTTTGGCTTGTCATAAATTAAAGTATTCGTTGCAACGTAAAACGCGAGACGAGACATCAAATAAAAATGTACACGAAGCCGTTAGAGTAAGCAGACTCGAGAGATTAAATGTTTCGGTGCTAAAACGCTGAATTCACAGGGACCCTTGATTGTTTATATTTCACCGCAATTTTCCTCTGGAGGATAATAAAATTTTTAATTACAGCCGGTCCAGGATCTGATGAAAGCTTAGTATATATTTTTCTTCAGCCGGATAACACACGTCCAGTGACTCCAGCGACCGTAACGTCGTCGCAGAGGGAAGAAATGTTAATTTCATTTCGGGTGGCTACAAACGTTTTCTCAAATAATTAATCTCCTTGTCAGAATAGAGATTTACAATGGTGGTGCATTGCTTTAGCATACGCTTTAGGTATGTACACATGAAACATTTTCGAAATATTTTAATCGAAGTACAAGGCACAAAATTCTTATCGATTAGTTAAGAACTACTTAGTTTCTAGTAGTTTCCAAACAGAATATTCGACATGTTCAATGCTATTGAAAACTGTGCTTTTTTATGAAACTTGTATGATTATGGGTTGAACATTTTTATTGGATGTTAAAACAAGAAAATGGCGTCAATGAGGCAATTTGAAGGTAACTACATTAATTGCTAGCGCCATGTATGGTCAAATTCCGGTTTCATATTTACAGACCTGGTATAGCCTTGTTAATGGATTTTACAAGGGGAAGATTACTTTTAAGATCCATGTTGATTACACGTTTTTTCATCCTTTCGATGGTTACTATAACAGCTACGATTATCGAGTATTTTCTTCAATCACCTGTCTGATAAACGTGTAGATTGCATTATTTTCTTGAATTGAAACGTTTCATAATTTCCATTTTGAAATCGAACATGTAATATACAATGATCAGTGATACATTTGAATGGCCATCCGAGATGAGGTCGATTCCAGCCAGTGATAGCGAACAGTTGAACCGGAAACGCTTACACCAACTCGCAGACGAGTCGCAGTAACACTGTTTAACTGGGGAAATCAATTTCGCGGAGTGCGGGTAGCTGATGTTCCGATAAGAGTAGTTCCACTGTAAGTTGTTTGCGTAGCCGCCAAGCTAAAGTTTCCGGGAACTCTGAAGGATGGTTTGGAACGATACGAGATTTTGAGGGCAAAAGCTTGAGAGTAATTCCACGTGAACGCTGAGCGATTATGGGAAATAAACTAGTGCGTATTGTGAGCAAGGGCGACGCACCCAACCTAAGCCGTGTACTTAGTTACATGCACGCACGACTTGATTAACGATGTAGCCAGCAGTTAACGTTAAATTACGAACCTTAGCACGCCAATAGGAAATGTTGCTTAACAAAATTTCGGCGCACCAGAATTTTAGTAAATTTTTATTTAATCCTTTGGGCTATGACGTCGCGTTATATTTTCCGCGGCTGAAAATTCGAGTGGAGAGTGTTCGTTCGTATCGCATTGCGACGCGGATAAAATTCCTTGACAACGCGAGTTCGAAATGATTCTCTGCTATCCTTTCAGATGATAGGGATGATACTTTGTTAAATGACTGGAGAGATTTTAAGCTGTAAAAGCTTTTGACGAGTGATCGAACACTACACCTTTTCTGTTGATTAATTCTGGCCTTTTCTGTTAAAGTGCATCATTCAGTTTATCCACCTGATGACAGTAGACTTCCGAATTAATTGTTGTGTTATCCGGTAAAAGCTCAAAAAAAAAAACGATTCCTTTAAAGTCCCACCAAACAGACAGCATCACCTTTTCAATGGATATTGGCTTTGGAAATGCTTTGAGCCGGTTCATCTTTTTTGCTTCATGATCTCTTGCGTTTGACATTGTTATATACAACCCATTTTTCGTCCTCAGTAATGATGAGCTTCAAAAATGGATCATTTTCGTGACGTTTGAGAAGCGAATCACGTACATCGAGCTTCGGGGTTAAACCCAGGCCTTTCAAGTGGTCATAAACAGTTGAATTTGATAAATTTAACCTCTCACCGATCTCACGTGTTGTTATTCGTCGGTTTGCATCAACTAATGCCTTTGTCGTGTCTTTATCAGCTTCAACCGGCCTTCCAAAACGTGGTGCATCTTCGACATCAAAATTGCCGGATCGAAATTTTGCAAACTAGTTCTGGTACTGGCGTATTGTCAACGCATCTTCTCCATACACATCGGTTAATTTCTTTCTGGCTTGAACAGCATTTTTACCTTTTCTATAGTAAAAAAGTAAAATATGACGAAAATGCTGCTTATTGCTCTCCATATTTAAAAGGGCACCAACCAAAAACTTCTGTGTAGCATCAATTGGACTTTTTCGCACACAAGCCTTGCTATATCAGCTCTCAAAACATATAATGATTATGCGGCTTAAGTGTGAACATGGGTGCAAAAAAATACAATTAAATCCTCTGTCGGGAAAAAACGAAATTACTTTTCGCTCACTGTATTGAACGACTCCTCTGAATATTGCACTTGATGCCTACTGACTTCGAAGGACCACCCACTGATGTGGGACTGAATGACTATGAACTCGTGAAAGGCGATCGACTTGTAGGGTTTAGTTGAAGTTTATTCTGCGTTTCTGTACTGTACAAGCTGTTTGATCGAATCTAATTTGTATGGATACATTTTGCTGCTTATATACTATTTTCATGACCAAGTATTGGCTTATTGGCCAATGGTGGTGCTGGAGTTTCGTTCGTTGTTTCGAGCGTTACGGGTAGTGGGAGCGTGGGTTTTCCCGATCGGTGGTGACGTCGGCTCGGCGACGGGTGTCGGCAAGTAAACCGTGAACGGTCGAATATGGTTGGACTATCTTGTCTAAACACCAGTATTATATGCTTACCGGACTAATGAAATCGGTAAGCCAAATGGTGTCAGAAAAAAAAGGAAAGGAAAGAAATTAAAGGAGAGCGATTCGTCCTAGGTTCGCTAAAGGATTTGTCAGTAAGGCTGACTAGCGGACCTTGCCTTAGACACTGGGATACTGAAAGTATCTAGTACTTGCGGGAAGTACAAGTACTAGCGAGAAACTCGTCCTATTGTCCCTCTGTCGGTAAGCGCAGGAGGTACAGCCACTACACATTTATGATGACAGTGTCGCACTAAATCTAAGTATTATAAATATTGTTATTATATTATTATTATAGGTTGAAACAATGAATATCCGTTTGTAGTTTTTAGTAAAATACTAAGATAGAAATTATATTTTGAGATATTGTACCAAGGAGAATGGCGTCCGGGAATTAACCGTTTGTGGTCGTACGTCTACCGTCAGCCACCAAAGCTTTCTTACTGTTCCAGTCGTACGTCTGCTGTCAGCCTCCACGGCAAAGAATCATACTGATCTTATATTATACTAAGTTGACAAGCTTCTGAGATACACCGTTTCAACAAGCTTCACGGCGTACTTTTTATTCCTGTAGAGGTACAACTTTCATCAAGAGTTTAATAAAATAGACTTGAAAATTATACAGGTTTTCTACGTAGTTGTAAACGAAAGACGTTTTACGTTTCGAAAATGATTCATGACGCAATGATAGAGAAAGGTTGGAAATGAAATTTACGATGTCGTAGAAAGTAAGAAAATGGCCTCGTTGGGATTGAATTAGTAATGGATTCACTTTTAAGTGCGCAATGTAACAGACAATTATCATTCATCATCACGTTCGGCCGGTTTCCTTTGCGGTAATTTCATCTCCGGGTCTTGTTCCGTTTCGCTTTCATTAAATCTGTCCATGTCAGGAATAACTGTTTTCCCTCTTTATTTTACCGTCTCATAATTTTTAATTTCGTCCTTCCATCCTTCGACGAAATATTTTTAATTGAATCCTTTTCTTCTCCTACTTAGGCATCCCCTCCTTCGTTTAAATGGAAAGCCCTCTTAATTGAAACTTTTTCACTTCACGTTGAATTTAACATTTCCAAAGAATGCGAAGAGTTTTACCTCAAATCTCCAAGATTTGCATATACACATTTTGACAGTTTCTTCGGAACGACGGATTGTGTTAATTTAGTTTATACAATCATAATCGATACAGATAAATTAATAGCGGTTTAAAAAATTGTAAGGAGATTCTGAAGCTTCGCTATGGCAATTGTTAATAAGTAGACCGCAATTTTATGCGAATGTAAAATGCTAAACTTATCGCACAGTTTTTAACTTACTCAAATTGCTAAAAACGAAGATTAATTTTCGTTTGGTACGATTGTCTTGAATAATCGATATTTACAGAAATATCCGCAGTGTAATAATAAATATTGTTCTTCATTTGTACGCTAGAAAATGGCTGAAAATCTTAAGATGTTTCTTAACCATTGCCATTTCAATGGTGTCTCTGAGATGGCAATAAAAATTGCCATATTATTAATGGAAACAATTTTCACATCACTATGTTTGCATTTAAGAAATCAGTAAAAACTGAAGTGTTGCACGTACAAGTAATAATTATAAACTTTATATGCTCTAAAGGAAATTAACCATGTAAAATGGAACTGTTCTAGGTCTATCTCGATTTAGGGAATTAAAACTTGGTGTTTATTTGCTTTTGAATTTAATTGAGTTGAATCGCTTTGGAATTAAAATTGCAGAGTTATACTATTGTAAATCAAGTATCTTCCGTTCAGTGAGAAAGTAAACAGGAATTTCAAGTATCGTATAGGTGACAGGAAACGGTCGTTTAAACAGAAATTATGGTCACTAGCATTTCAACAATAAGTGTTACTTAATCGAAACATTTTTCTCACAATCAATGACGCTTTTAATTAAGTATCCTCTACATCAGAGTTTCAACTATGAACTCAAGCTTCGTACTTTTGCGAAGTTCGAGTATTCTCGCGGTGAATTTTCATCTCCTTCGTTTTGGAACACTCGCTGCTCTCCGAATATTTCAGAAAATTCTGGTTCCCCTCGTGCTACTTCTGGCGTGTAGTTCATAGAAGTAGAATCCAACATGTAACTGTGTAATTGGTCTTGTCTTCGCTGCCACCGAGTTCGGTATGATATATTTCATAACAGTTTCTACTACCTCGCGACGTTTTCTCATTTCACAAAGAACGATGACGATATTTCTGTTTCACATGTGCACACGCCAGACAACTCGTTCCGCGTACACGCTCCATGCATAATAACGTATCGAAGTATAACGTTAAGAAAGTAGCATTAACAGCACTGCTAAACGATAGTGATCATAACAGGTATAATAAAAGTGATATTAGTAGAAATATAACTATAATATAATATATTGTATACAGGGTGAGGCAATAACACTGAAAGTATGATAGTAACAGAAAAGTTTTGCAAACAAAAGATGCATGGGACAACAGGACCTGTAATATGGCGCTAATCATTTTTCCCTAGGTGGAGTCGCTACAGAGATGTGACGGTCACGTTTGTTTGCTGTATAATATAATGAAAGTAACAATAATTGTGCCCATAATTATGAAAGTGGTCTAAGTCATATATTTCTTGTTTCGAGATATTTAATGAATTGCATTTGCATAAATTAAAAAATATTATTATATTATGCAACATTTTAATTTGGAATTTTATTAGTCTTGATTAACGAAAACTTATTATGAAATTCAAATTCAAAATTAACTGAATGTCCGAGTTTTATTAGAAACAATAATTTTAATGAAATAATTCATTAACGTTTATTAACTACTTTTAAAAAGTAATCCATTTTTATCATTTCAGGACAAATAATTCTGTCACCCATATATGGGTGACATGGCAGTCAAATTGTTAATATTACGATTTTGGCCTAAACAAGCGTCAGTGTACGCCATTACGTGTTTTTATTGTCATTTGTCGGTTTATTATGTAGTTAAAAAATGCGCCAAAGAGGCGTTCTTTAAATTCTTGATTTAGACCACTTTCATAATTAACACTGAATGAATTCCATATAATGTTGAAATTACAACCACTAATCTAATGGTTCATTTTTGACAATACCATAAAAATTACATTGAATCAATTTAGTTTAAAATAATGTGGTGTGAAATAACTGATAAACTCATATTTTTTTAAATTTTGACTTAGACCACTTTCATAACTATGGGCTCAATTGTTAGAGGGTATTTAGGGGGTAAGATATAACACTGATTTTGTATACTGTCCGTAGCCCTTCTTTTAAAAAATTATTGTCAAGGTAAAAGGCAAGCCTACCAACTTATGAAATCGTAAAAAAATGTCAAAAACCACCGGGTAACTTTGCATTGAGATTAGTTCTGGACGGCTTAAGAAACTGACGGAGCGGGAGGAGAATACAAAATTGGCTGGAACGATCGCTGATATGTTTGGAAAGAATGTTCACCCTAAACTATGCCAAAGAATTTTCATAAGCATGTTATTTACGGTCGTGTACCACGCAAGAAGCCGTTCATAAGTGCAGTGAATAAACAGGAGAGATTGAATTTTGCTAAATTATAAATTAACAAAGACAACGAGTTTGGGAAACGTATTATATTCTCAGACGAAAGGAAATTCAATATATTGTGATCTGATAGCTATTATAAAATTTGAAGAAAAGCGAATAAAAACATGGATCATAAGAATCTGCGTCCAACAGTGAACCATAGAAGTAGTTCGGTAATGGCGTTTGAAAATTTCTTGTTTTAAACGAGGTTTTTGATAAACATAAATATTTATTTATTATTACAATGTAATAGACAATTATTATTTCAAACCGGATAGTGATTCAAAACATACCGTTCATATTGTAAACAATTGAATTACACATAATTTACGTCACATTTTCACAATTATTATTAGCTTCTTAAATAAAAATATTGTAATTTAAAAATTGCTTTGAATAACAGTCTGACAATTTCTAGTGTCGCCTCAGAGGAACCAGTGGATGCCAAGGGTTAAAAATAAAAATGAATCGGCACGAACTTTCTGGACAACCTAATATATAAAGAATTTGTTTTTAAAAAGATTAGAATCTTGTATTTCTACTTTCTCACCGCGTTCCTTTCGTTTTTTGCATGCTCGGATCATTTCGTTAAGCTTTAAAGATTTGCTTGGCTTTGGGTAACCTTTGCGCACATTTGGCGATCAAATTCTCAAGAGCCTCCCCTCGCGTACATCTAGATTTATGGCTTTACCACTTGCTCTCGGTTTCCTCCTGGTTTCGCCACTTCTTCGTTGGCCAGACATCTATCTCATTTTTCATTCCTATCTTTCGTTTTTCTTTTCTGTAGTTTCAACCTCAGATAAACTCTTGCTACTTTGCTTGTAATCAGATATCCATCTTCATTCGAGAACGTCTTACGTTTCTTTGTATTACACGTGTTGTGCAGGGTTACACGAGTTACATTTAAACAGAATATTCCAACTTTGTTATGTGAAAAGAATGAAAATTTCTTTTCTTTGAGTTCCACGCATCTTAGCCCCTTGGTTTACAAGTCAATTCCGAGGCTTTAAATTAAAACATACCATTATCGTTTCGGAATAAAAATTTTACGAACTGTTTGTAGTCAACGATTTGATTCTGCTTTGTTGAGAAATCAGAAAAAGATATTTTATAGAACTTTTGCTATACAGATTTTAAAAGATCTAATTCGTAAGAACACTTTTCAAAGCAATTCTTACGAACTACAATTCTTTCCATAAAAGTTCGACGCGAATAAATATTTTATTAAATATTTTGTTGAAACAAAATTTATTTAGAAATGAAATATAATTTGAATTCTGGCTTTTAACACTAGGAACTACCAAACCATTCATTTTGATTGTTCCCCAGTTTTTTCTTTCGCAGTTATTGAAGTTATAAAAATGTTTTCATCAGAAATTTTTGGATGTACTTTTTTAATAACGTACATGTTACAAAAAGAATAATATGAAGTTTCAATAAATGGCAGTTTCGTTATTATTACAAAGCAATGTATATCGTTGGATTTATTATTCTTCTTGTTATTGTAGTGTTAAAGCTTATGTTATGGTATAAAACTTGGAGATATGAATATTCTTCATATGATCGTACTCACCTGTAGATAGTGCTACAGTTAAATTTGATTAACTTCGATGAAACTCGATCACAGAAAAAATGATTACTCTGGTATAAGAAATTCAGTAAAATTTATACATTACAGTACAATTTAACCGAGGAGTATGCAATTAAACGCCTGCTCAAAGCCCTAAAGTGAACTTCAATCGAATTTCCTCCTCTAAATGATGTTTATTCGTCAGAAGCGCAACGCCGTTCGTAGAACTTCTCGTGCAATTACAAATTGAAGTCAGCGCGATACGCAATCATCGTAATTATGACACTTCTAAACGAATTGTTCAACCACGCGTGGCTTGCCAATTAATATTGGATTGATCAAACCGTAATTTCGTTTTTCATGTAGAAATAGTATTACTTCTACAGATTATTACTGAATACTCTTCTAATTCGCATACTTATCGTATATCTTGAATACTGACATATTGGACGTCACTTCGAGCCTCATAGTTTTTCATAATCTTTCAAACATTCATTTTCATCGGGTCAGATATGATGAAATTCGAAACAAACATTTCTGCCACAGTTTGTTCTTCTTTTTATTATCGCAACGGTAAAAATGCAATGCATGCAAGGGAAAAAGTCGATGCTGTTTACAGAGAGAATATACTATCGGATTATTATTTATTGGGTCTTATTCAATACTTTTTAAAGGGATATAAATCGATTCTTTGCTAACAAGAAAGGGAATTCTATATACACCTCTATGTTTTCAGAAAAATAGCAAAAATTGGTAAAATATCATAGAACAATATGTTTAACACTTTATCGACCGGCGATTATTTCAGAATTTTTGTAAGGCCTATGATACATGACTGAAAACTTTTTAATGGGTCCTTCAAGGCTGACAGCAATTTTTATTGCCGATCAGCAATGCATCCCCAATAATATTGTCTAATAATGTTGTTACAAATTGGAATGTAAAAATAGAATTTTAAGCTTCATTTTGATACAGCGCGAATATTGCGCGATAAAGTGTTAATATATAACAATATAATATATTTGGTGCGGTATCGGGTACTACGATAAAATAGAAATCGAATTTATAACAGGAAGAATGAGTAGCAAAATGTATTTGGAAATGATTAAGGAACAAATAAACGCGTATGCCACCAGAACTGCTGGAGAGAAGTATATTTTTCAGCGGGATAATGCCACAGTGCACACTGCAAAAGTAGCAAAAGGGTACATTTCTCGAGAAAAAATTCGCGTTTTGAATTGGCCAGCAAGGTCAACCTACCTTAACATTATTGAAAATTGTTGGGAAAATCTTGCCCGAGCTGTATATGGAAATGGTTGACAATATGGAAAGAAAAAATTTTATAGTGTCCGAATATTAAAGTTACTCACTGTATGTGATGTTAACTAAATAAAAATAACGTTAATTTTTTAACGCCGGTCTTTTTGTGCCGGTGTGTAGGAGGGACATATTGTACATCGAATTCTATAAAATTCTATCAAAGCTTCGTTATCCGGCCACCCCTCTGGAACCACTGGGCCAAATAAAGCAGTTAAGGGTTCATACACAATCTTGTTCCCGATCGAAAAACATTAGTCATCTATCAACGTCCGAGCAAATTTTTCTCGAATAAAAAAACTGTTTACGAACAGCGCTGCTCGATCTTCGTCATCAAAAGAACCGCACGCACCGTAGACGGACGGGAAGCGTAAACCCTCGATTCAGGGTTAGGTAACGGGAAAAGTGGCCAGTCAGGTCGGTGAATCGGCATAAACCTCGATAACCCAACAGTGATTTATCCCTTTTACACGCGCGCTACCCCCTGTTCGCGGCTAATCCCAACACTATCGAAGAATTCCTCGGACTCGAGAGAGGTAGAAGAGCCGGAGGAACGTTCGATCGACGGCGGATGTAGTTGGCGAACGGTATTTTGCGAGGGATAAAATGAGCAACGGAGAAAGCGGGGGGTAGGAAGAGGGTAGGTTCTCCGACTGACTTGACGTTTCTATTCCCGGCAGAAATCGAGGACGAAAAAGGGAAGGGGAAGTATGGTCCCCAGATAATTGAACCCTTCGAATTGACCCGCGATCGTTATCCTTTGCCGGCGTAATCCGGCACGGCCACGGTTAGGATAACAAGGGGGATGCTTCTTTCGGTCTTCTTACAGCCAAGCCTAGACGAGCCAGTATATAATGCGTCTGAAAACACGTTTCCTAGACTAAACTCCACATTTTAAAAAAGTTTTGCCAGTGAAAGTTGCAGAGTACAGAGAAAAGCGAATGATGACTATATTTATTTGATATTGCAGTGACTTTGAGAAGCTTCGTGGAGGTCACTTTTAGAATTTCAAAATCAAAATATTTTAGATCGCATTTTTCTGGATGCATTTCTAATTTTAAAAAGGGATCGAAAATTGGGTGGTAGTTTGGATCAGAAAATTTTGTTTAGAAATCTGTGAAGAATAGTTCTGCAAACAATTTCCAACGAGAACTTGAAAACGTATTTTACCTTCTTTAAAGAAATTTTTGTTAAAATTACAATGTCTTATTTTGCCTTTTAATAAACAGGTCTGCAATGAAAGATTTAATAAAACCGTGAAGGAACGATAATGAAGTGTATATACCTTGAATTAAATAATCCACCTCGTATTAATCAATAGTCCACTTTACCACTCTTCGTGGCAGGTCTTTCTTTTAAATATGTAATTTAGATTACGACAAAAGAAAAAGTGATTCTTCTTATTTACTTTGTTTTATCGAGTGTTTAACAACGAACGATGTTTTTTTTAATGTATTCGTGCAGGGATGTGTGTAGAGAATGAAATAAAGTTTTTATTTTTGTTCCCTCGGTTGACGCACTGTGCAATACGAAGGAAAGGAGAGAAAGTCGGGAGGAGAGAAAGTTGATCACTGGAACAACGGTATGTTAAAAGGAATTATTTTGGACCACGAATTCCGCTTGCGTAGCCGGATACGCGGAAATAACGTGATATATCGCGAAAATTCGGCTTTGCGAGCCAGACTCAATTGAGATTCGTTGCGGTTCATAAACCGCTCAAAACTGTTCCGCTCCTGTGTGTACTTTACGGAAAGAAGTTCTAACCTGGACAGATAATTGTGGACTGTGTATCCTCTTCCACGATGTACCACCATAAATAGCTTTTTTCTAGCGATTTTTGTTATAAGAAACCATAAATCGATGAAACGGTCAAGCGGTTTTCGACGATTTTACTTCATCCGTAATTGACTTTCTGTGCCTCGAGTAAAATAGAGCATAATGTAGAAATATCAGAGTTAAAGTATGAAGTTCGACATACAGGGTCATTTGAAGTGAATGGTTATATCTCTGGAACTATTAATGGCATCGGAAAATGTTACCAACAAAATTATATGGTTTCGAGGAAGACATAATTCTGTGTTAGCTCTTTCTGCCCTAGTATAATTCCATTGCACGTAGTTCATTTATTTAGTCAATGTGGTTGTAGTGGCATTCGTGGAAACGTTTATAAGTAAATTGGATAATTTAATACGTAATTAAACATAAAGCTGGGATCTCATAAAATTCTATTGCATAATTATTTTCCATATCTATTTGAAACTCTTACAATGGGACTTACGCCACTTTCAAAATAAACTTTTCCATCGCTTCATCAACCAGCAAATTTTTGTGTTACAAAATCTTAACGATTTTAAATATATTAATTAACAAGTTGCCTCAGAATGAAAAGATCATGTAAAAATGTAACTATTATGGTAGCTGACTCGAATTTTTTTAAAACGGACTTACGCCACTTTTAAAATAAACGGCTCATATGGTTCTTTTATAAATTTTATTTCTGTTCTTCCCGAATATTCAATACCCAAATCATCATGCTACCAACTTCCAGTTGGCGACAGTTTAAAGACTATTGTTCTTTTCTCAAAACATGATAGTAATAAGCTAAGCAGTTTGCTCCATTCGATATTAAATCTTGCTCTCGTCGGTAAATATGACTCTTCGCCATTTTGTTCCCATATTTATATGCTTTTTGGCAAATTGCAAGCATATCGCTTTATGCAGCTTCTTTAAAATGCTTGCAGTTTTGTGAAACGCGACGTATACTCTCTGCGTCAGTGTTTACACGAAAACTTTTTGCAATTTGTCTCGCAGTCATTCTCGAATTTAATGCTGTTCTCAAAAATGTACGTTTTTCTGCGAGCAGTGTAACTTTGTGGACGCCCAGAATTCTTCTTTGCACCGTAATTTTCAGAATTTTTCACGCAATAACTTTCGACCTGAAAAATATCAAATGTTGTAAGCAGTGTAGTCGAATGTTTTCTTCCATCAACTTTGATATCCTATATGATAATTTCATTGATTAACAGTTTCCTTTAATGACCCATTCTTGACGTGTTATTATGTTATGTTGCCAAATAAACGCGAAGAAATGTAGTATACACTTTATCAATTACTTGTACTATCATTTTGTCCTGCTCGCGGATCACAATATTTACGTTTTCATTCATGGGAATGCTGTTCATGTATATATACTTGATCAAAATCGTTTTAGTTTCTTTTTCATGCCACCCTTCAAAAATTGTGACACTAAGTGTGAAAATGTCCCAGAAAATATTTAAGTCCTATTGGATCGGGGAAATTAGGCGTTCATAAAATTGAAAAATATTTAGTTTTTGCAAATTGTTTTTCTTCAATATCGAGTGCATCGATTTTACACTATTACACTGTGCTACTTCTAGGAGTATACAATTTAATAATTAAAACCAAAACAATTTTGACATTCAACTAATACTGTATTAGTATTCTGAACTTTGTTTTGCTACGAATATAATAACAATTGAATATTATAAATTATAGCATCTTTTCTATATGCATTGACAGAAATATTTGTATCCTAGGCAGCTATAACTTTCCAATACTCTGAAAACGCTTTGCAGGGCACAATGTTACAGTAATCAGAGCGTGCACAGAATAATCGTCGTTTATGAATCGAAAACTCTAATTCGTAAAATATGGGGGCGGTAATAACTGTCGAAACAGTGCGCCAGAAAAGTTTGCAGAGATCATTTTTCTGCCGGCCGAGAGTTTCCGGTGGCTCGTGCTGCGGAAACAGCTATACATCCTGAAATATCGAAATGGATGTCTGTCCGTGAACTATCGATTCGCGATGTTTAATTTCTTAAGATCGTGACGTATCGGCAATCCCATTTCCAATTACCGGAGCAAACTTGTCGCATTCCGGACGAACAAGTTCTGTTTGAATTGGAAAATCCTGTTGGCCAAGAAATTGATTTCACCCGTTACTAAATCTAACACGTTTCTCACACGTTCATACACAACGGAATCCTTTTTCCTGTTACTGAATAATACCTACTTTTGCAATAAGTGCTCGAATCAGTTTCTGCCGTTCTTTGAATAGAAAACAGTCCTCTGGTTGAATAGACAAACATACGTTAATTAAATCGAAGTATTTTCCATTGCTAGCTGTAATCCACATGTAATTATACATATATATAATTATATATATTATTATATATTATATATATATATATATTATATTATTATATAATAATTATGTACATATATACAATTATATACATTTATAAAATTATACACTTCTATAATCATACAATTATACACTTGTATAATCATACAATTATACACTTGTATAATCATACAATTACACACTTGTATAATTATAAAATTATACAAAGTGGTCCACGCAATTGTTTCAAGTCATAATTTCGTTATTATTGCATTTACGAAAAAATGCCAAAGGAGAAAGATAAATGGTTCGAAGAGCATTACATCTGTAGGCCTTTAAATTTTTTTTTAGATGCAGCAGTGTATGTGTAATTAACAATTGCATAATTTTTTCAAATAGAAATGCATTTTTTTTAACACAGATCGATTCTTCTGTTCATTCTACGTAAAAAATAATTAGAGTACCATGGCTAAAAAATTATTGGATCTTGAGATATTTTCAGAAAATGTCTTTATTGAAGAAGATGCTCAAACGCTTCTCCATTACATTCTAAACATTTCTGATAACGTTTTTTTATTGTTTGCATAAGTGCGTTTAAATTATCTGCAGTTATTGCTGCACATTCCAGTATGGTACCCTAATCATTTTTTTACGTAGAATGAACAGAAGAATCGATCTGTGTAAAAAAATATGCATTTCCATTTAAAGAAATGATGCAATTGTTAATTGCACATGCACTGCTGTATCTAAAAAAAATTTAAATGCCTACAGATGTAGTGCTCTTCGAACCATTTGTCTTTCTCCTTTGGCATTTTTTCGTAAATCCAACAATAACGGAGTTATGACTTGAAACAATTGCGTGGACCACCCTGTATATAACCACTATATGTAACCACTTTTGTTTTATGTTTAAATTGGTCATCAACTTACGCAATCACCAAGTAGTTGCTAGAAAGTAAAAATTTAAATGGACCTATCCTGTTGCATACGTTAGCGTACGATGTAACGAAGATGATTGCATACAGTATAAATAATAATGAAAAAGCGTTTCAACATGGTTTTCAAAAGAATAAAGATTGATGTCGTGAATGTTTCCGAGCAATCTTCTCTCCCAAGTATTTTTGTAAACATATCCTCTCATTGCTATTCATAGAACTCCCTCGCGCGAGTCGGTCCATTCGATTTAAAGACATCCTCTACAATCGTCCTATTTCACCTGTACCGAGATTACACGTCGCACCGTACAATTCGCAGCCACGAAATTCTACCGCAGTCGAAAACTGGAAACAGCAGAACACCGCGTCGGTATACATTTTATCGACAGCCTGTACAGTTCACTTCTCCCACCAACTAAAACAAAACAAGACACGCCCAGTTTTTAACAAATGTCTGCAACATCATACGAAACCTATTTCAACGTTTCATGAATATTGAGATCTGATTTAGTAGCATGGCTAAACTCCAATAGAACGTAGAAGTTGCAAACTCGAATATTTCATATTCTATTCTAGCACCGGAAAGTTCGCGCCGATTGTGACGGAAGATTGAAACACAATGCATTTCCGTTTTGGTATATATTTAATATAAAATAAAACTAAATCTCATAAATCTATCAAAAAGTCCTCAGTTTAAACAGGAAAATGGAAAAGATTTAATTTAAAGCATTTACCGTCGTCCGATACAGTCACATACAGTAGCGCACGAAAGTATTCGGACACTCTTCAAACCTAAATAACTTTTTCAAAATTGAACCAAACGATTTGACTTTTCTGGAGCAACTAGCAGCATTGATTTACTAAATGATATGCAAAAATAATTTTGAAATAATTCTAATTGGTAGAAATTACGTGGGAAAGTAGAAAAGACATTTATTAAAACATTTTTATTTCAACTCGTAATGAAAATTTAAACTATGCGTTTTTCAGAACTGTGTTAGTTATACACATGCTGAAAATCTCACCGAAATCGATTGACGCGGGAAAAAATGGCACGCGTAGAAAGATGTAAGAATTTCTGTAGTTTAAGCAGAAACTGATCAAGAATCGTGAAAAATTGCGATTTTCACCATTTTCGATGGCACGTAGCTCGTGTGTACGTCGATGGATTATAATGAATTTTTCTGCATGCGTATATCTATCATCGATCTACCAGATGCGTCTTTACAATTTTTTGTGTGTGGCTCAAATAAAAAATATTTAAAAAGTTCCTTTTTTATTGGTCATGTAATTCAAATCAGTTCCAATATTTACAAAATTTATTTTGTATATCATTTATTAAATCAATGCAACTAATTGCTCAAGAAAAGTCAAGACGTTTGGTCCAATCTTAAAAATGTTATTTTGGTTTGAAGAGTGCCATGTTGAAGAGGTTTTTCATTTTATTAAAATAATAATAATAATATGTCGAATATTGGCACAAACACACTTACTATTTTCTCAAATTAATGTTGCAATAAACAATTTTATTCAACCGTAAATTAATAATAAAATTAACAAACATTTTCTAACAAGCGTCATGGTTATGCTAGAGAATTCATCGTTGAGGCTACTTAGCAGGCCCTGCCATGGACGTCGAGTTGTCGGAAGGCAGTTAAGGACTGAATATGCAGAGTTTCTCACCTGATTTTGACATCTTGATTTTCTGGCTATTATTGCTCGTAGCGAAAAATGTTTCAGCAGAAATTCGAATGCTATTAAGTAGGTCATTTTTCGGTGTTATTAGTTTTGTCGTGAGTGGAAGTGTAAAGGTTTTATATGAACGTCGAATTTGTTTCTTTAAATGGAATGATGGATTTTTTTAATACATCGATAGATGCATCTTGAAGTTAGTAATAGAGAAGCATTATCCTACTTATGTAGAAAATTTAATGGGTTAGAAGGTATTTAAATTCTTCGTACAGAAAGTAATTTACGGATAGATTAGTAGGCACGTACATGTAAATCATTCCATATTTACAGCAAGTATTAATTTCGTAATACTCGCTCAGAAGGCAGAAAGTCAAAAGCAGTGTAGTTAAAAAGTGCTTTTGAAATGCTGGATCTAAACGAACTCGAGTTCTATCGCCAAACGTCGAGTTACAACTATATAGACGATTGTGAACAAATAACAATATTGGTATTGATAAACATTTTTTTATAACAGTAATGCGCGGATTATAATGTCGACGTTAGCAAATAATGGAATAACACTTCGAAACCCGTTACTACCCTTTGGGTGATTAATAATACCTATGCGAGCAGTGATGCATTTGAGCTGTAACGATCAATGATAATTAGCGGCCATTTTCCAAATTACGTCATCTCGCATTTGCAATAGCTATTCAAGAGCAGATACATCAAAACGCTTTTATGTCGAAGGCTCGAACATACAGGGTGTCTCTGAAATCAGAAGTTAGTTGAAGTATGATATTCTCGTTGCCGATACAAATTCAAATTTTTGTTTACGGTTTACTAAGACAGTTTTAGAGATTTCAATATTAGCAGTAAACCTCGTCTTTTACCTTAATTTTAATCCATTACTAAAACCCCTACTAAAAAACTACTAAAACTGATTTTAAACTATGTCATCGTGGTTAGAGAACATACTCAAATAATTATTTGAGTATGATGAAGTAAAATGATATGATTGAGTAAAATGATGAAAACCGCAATTGTTTCACGATTCTTGGTCAGTTTCCGCTTAAATTCCACAAATCCTTACATCTTTCTACGCGTGGCGCTTTTTTCTACGTCAACCGATTTCGTTGAAACTTACAGCATACGTATGAAGGTACAATTTGTTACTACGATAAATGCTGTTCGTTAACAAACGAGAAACCGAAAGAAAATAGCAAGCAGGATAATCAGAACATTTCGAAGAGAAACAGTTTTCTTCAAATGCAATTTATCTTCGAAACGTGCAACTGCAAGTATTCGTAAAGAATACAATATTTCTTCAATCTCATTAACTACTTTGCTTTTAATGTCCAAAGACGTTTAAATAATATTATTATTCCTCTTTATTATAGGAAGGTTTGAGGAAGATTTTCGCGTTTGAATCATGTCGATAGCTCTAATAGTTTGGCCGGGGCACGACTTCAAAAATTTGCCAAATATTGCCACAAAATCGCTAAATATTGAAGGTAACCCCCTTCTTAAAATCGCGAAAAATCTTTAGGTCTCCGATTCTTTTGTAATTTTGCTTACACGTTTCTAGACGCGCGGTCAGAGTGTATGCCAAATTTCAGGTCGATCGGAATCGAATTGCAGCCGTGGCGCGACTTTGAAATTTCGGGGCGATCAATGGCCAAAAAGGGAAAAATTGGGGTTGATAAAAGATAGCTTCCTGAAGTCCCCTGATATGCTAGCTTAGATTTTGAGAGTTCTGCTTAACACGTTAAGCGCATTACGTTACTCGACTGTTTATACTCTGATTCGTTTATCGGCGACCGGCCCGGCAAGGCCCGCCTGACGGCTAACCGTGGCTTGAACGGAACGGAACAGAAATTCGGCGTGGCGCTTAATGTGTTAAACAGGGCTAAACAGTCCTTCAGGTTGCTCTCTGCTCAATGTCCCTCCGTTAATCCGTGTTCTATCCGATAATCTAGATAGGAAGTCTAAACGTCGAGCAGCGGCGAGAATCGGACGGGTATCGACTACACCAAGATATTTCCACGAATCGTGTTATCGGCATTTTGCCCGGACGCGGATAGATCCAATCTGATCTATCCTAGGGAAATTGCGTTTCACGAGCTTAGCTCTCTGCAGGGGGAGAGATTTCATTTGACGACGTGGAACATGAGCCACTGCGATCTTTCGAGCATGGTAGCCTGTCAAAAATGAACGTCGCCGCGTTAGATGAGAAAATTGATTATTACATGGTAACGTTATACCGTCGGCCGATACGTGTACATGTATCCCCAAATATTATTCGGCCATAGGACGTGAAACTGTTCGCTCAGAACGACACATCGCACAGTAAGGCAGCTGCACCGAAAAGCGCGCAGAAGCTATTGCAGCGTTATTCGTGGGCTCGAACTCGTAGCATTCGGTATCGTTGAATTCATCTTAATATCAGCGACAATATTATCCAATAAAACGTCTAAACAGTTCCATAGAACGATGGAACGGAGGTCCAACGAAGTCGAACGTACAGCCGTGACTAATAATTTTCTGACAACGGTGACTAAATTTTCGTTATCCATCGCAGAACGATAAAAAGAAAAGTGAAAGTTATAGTTACCGCGTGCGTAGCTATTTTCCACCGATTGTATGAGATCAGAAATTAAGTAGAATGTTATTTCGGTTTTAAAAAAATTAAGGAAACGCATGTTTAAAAGATTCTGTTCGAAATCTTGATCGCGAGTCTGACTCGTTCTTGTAGGGCAAGTGGTTAATACTAAATTAGCTATAAAACTTAACCCTTAACGGTCCAAGCAATTTTAATTCCAAAATCGAAACATGTTTCTGACGTAACATAATTCCATCGTACAGGGTTCATTTCCTTTCAAGCTTCGTAAAGCAATTGTAAAGCATTCGAGCAATGTAAAAGCTGTTTTAAATAATAGTAAGGGAATTTTCAAATGTCGCCTCAGAGGAAGAATAGGACCGGAATTAAATTTCTTTGGGTTTACCGAATGTAATGAGACCACAGACCGCTTCATCTCATGACATACTTTAGGAAAATAGTTGATGAAATATTGTAATCGTAAAAGGAATGATAGTTTCTTTATATTTTCAAATATTGTATGCCACCCAAAAGTGATGTTACCTTCTTCTCAGTGTGTATGGAATGACAGTGAACACCTGATCAGCTACATATAGGTGAAAAATCGTACTCGATGTTAGAGACAATACTCTGTATAATGTGAAAAATTACGTTCTAACCAGATTTTCGGGAAAAGGGACCACCGTGCGTCGATCGTTCCGGCACATTTCCGTAATGCTCTCAAAAGATATCGCACCGTACCGTTCGAACTTTCGTCCGAGACAGCCATACTTTTACTTCCAAATTGCCTGTTGCTGACGTGAATCGATTTCGTCCCGATGAACTCCCACCTACCGTGATTTATGGCACTCTGTGTTCGGCTTGGAACAATTTCCGGTGATCAATGCACTGATTGAATTGATCCGGCGATCTGGAAAGTTCATTACTTTATGCGCCCTCGAAGATTTTTGGGTAGAGGAGATTTTTCGTGACGGGCGTAACTTGAGCCATTCAAATTTTAATAAAATACAGACGTCTAAAATGACGGTTATTCTTAAAACGTCTGTGAGAGAAAACATTCAGCGAACATTAACATTTATTTGAATGAACTCCAGATAGCAATACATCTGAAAGAAATTTTTCAAAAGAACGTTCATTCGAATTTACGTTTATTTTCTTCTAACAAATTATACTACAATAGTAGTACTTTTCCCGTTCTTTCCATTAACTATTCAAATTACAGATTTTTAGACCACAAAGAGTTAAATCACCGTTTTGAGAGCTACCGAACGAGAGTAACGGTACTGTTCAACGTTAAAGCCTATAGAAAATCTAGAATGTCGACAAACCTCATTATCTTTCAGCTGACACCATTTAGCTTACAGATTTCATTAGTCCAGTAAGCACATCATACAATACGAACCCCGTTGTAGCAGGCAGGTTCTTCGAAAAGCCATTTCTTCCCTTAAAATCTTAAGTTCTTTATTTCTTAATGATCCACAGCTGGTCACAAGATATCGAGTCACCGTCAATAACTTATTATTTTCGTTCGAATTGTAAGACGAGGTGCTCTTCCGGGTTTTTTACCTGCTACCGGTTCACAATTCGTACTTTCGAGTGACCTTTAGTCTGGGCGGTCACCTTACCCTTTCCCCGCAATGCTAAAATCAATCTAAGCTAAGGTGATCGTTACCCTCGCTAACCTCGAAAAATATAAAATCTACGAATCCGCTGGGATCATGTAATATTCCCGCCTACACCGAGGTTGCTTGCAATCGAAAAGCGATACTCGGAAACATATCAAAAACATCTCTCGACCAGGAAGCCTCACCATTAATCGCATACCTCACTTGTAGTCGTTGTGAAGTTGTTGTGTTTGCATTTAAAACATAGAAATGTGACCGCCTCAAGTTAATATTCACTTTTAGGTACGACTCGTACCTGCGAGTGATGCGCGCGAGGAATCCGCGTATCTCTAGGATTAACCGTTCCAGCCAATAAATCCGGTAAAGAGGCCTCGTCTTGGGTAAAGTATGCGGAATAAGGACTCGACGTAAACGTGGCGACAGCTAGACTTTTAGAGACTAGGGTAATCCCTCAATAAAATGGTAAATTCGAAGGAAAGTAACGGCGTCTCGGTGAAACTACATACTATTGCCAAGTTCGCGTCGTTTGTTCGTCGGAAAGTCGGCTACGGGACAAATGTGGTCATTTGGACATTTTAACGATTTCGTCTATCGTTCGTACGTACACTGCCTCTTATTAATATTCGGACATTGTTCTATTAAAAAAATTGTTGCTAGTTTCAATCGTTTGAAATAGTAAATTTGGAGTTACTGTTTTATAATATAATAGAACATTCAATGTGGTTTGAAAAAACAGAAATTTTATCTGTTTGTTGCACATACATTTCTTAATACGACACTAAATTATGTCGAAATTTATCGTCGCAAAAATATTCGGAGGCTTGATAAACTATAACATTTAAACATGAAAATTATTAACATAAAATAGATATTGAGAGCTCTTCTCAGAGAGGACGGTTTCGGAAAGATTTTGCCGTTGCAATCATGTCGATAGCTCTAATAGTTTGGCCGGGGCACGACTTCAAAGATTGCCGAATATTTGCCAAATATTGCTAGATATAGGAATACCCCCCCCATTCTTAAAATCGCGAAAAATTGGGGAAAAATTATAGGTCTCCGATTCTTTTGTAATTTTGGCTACACGTTTCTAGACGCGCGGTCAGAGTGTATGGCAATTTTCAGGTCGATCGAAATCGAATTGCAGCCGTGGCGCGACTTTGAAATTTCGGGGCGATCAATGGCGAAAATGGGAAAAATCGGGTTGATAAAAGGTAGCTTCCTGAAGTCCCCTGAAACGCTACCCTAGAAAATGAGGGCTCTTCTTAAAGAGGAAGGTTTGAGGAAGATTTTCCCGTTGGAATCATGTCGATAGCTCTAATAGTTTGGTCGGGGCACGACTTCAAAGAATTGCTAAATATTGCCAAATATTAAAGGAACGTACGTATAGAATAGGTCAATGTTATAGTTTGTCAAGTGTACGAATATTTTTGCGACGATACATTTCGACATAATTTAGTTCACTGTTTGGCATTAAGAAAAGTATGTGCAACAAAGAGATAAAATTTATGTTATTACAAACTACACTGGATGTTCTGTTATATTATAAAACAATGCCTCCAAATTTACTATTGCAAACGATCGAAACTAGCAACTATTTTTTGCATAGCACAATGTCCGAATATTAATAAGCGTCATTGTACGGTGTTCTACTGTTACGTAGAGACAATTTCGTAATAATCCTAACAATTCTTAAATTGATTGCACGAAGAGTCAGAAAGAATTTCTAAAGTATTGTATATTCGTTGTTAAAATTGCCAAATTTCTTAGTTACTTTCAAGACACGAACGGTGATTTAAACTAGATATAGGGATGTTTACGATACGGGCGACCGAAATCCGTTATTTTTTAGAAATTCTGACGTTTAATTCAGGCTAGAGTAGGAATACTTCAAGTTAAGATATTAGGTCACGGTTTCTCCGTGAGATATATACCATTCGAAGGTTTCCGGCTCCGCGCTCAATGGCGATAGACGCGTCGTAAACATCCGGCTGTGACAAGAATTGTTATGAACGCTGAGCGCGTGATCACCTTTGGCAAGCAGTTGAACTTGCGCGAATCTTGTCGGCGGTAGCGTAAGAGCGATGCGATAATTGGGAGGCCGGCAAAGTGTTAAACAAGGATATATCTGGTGACACAAATCCCTTACAAATCTATTATTTTTATATTTAGTACTATTTAAACTTTTCCCTTTCTGTTCCCGGCAGAATGTATAATGTATGAAACAATTTTTTAAATATAGTTCCAAGGTCAAGATTTTAAAGGGAATCTGTTAAAAATTTCTTCAATATATTTAGGCTCCGAATAAAACACGAAACACCGTATGCAATAAAACACGAAACGTGACAGCGTTGCCGTTTTAAAACAGCTCCCTTTAAATCGCTTCAATTCGTTCGGCTTAGTAGAAACAACTTGGATAAAGCCAGCAGCTGCCTCCGGAAAACTGAAATCCACGGTTAATTCTACTGACCATATCGAACGCGAGTTTCTACAACGACAGCGCGCAACTAGATCCTCTAATTTCTTAACCCCTAGGCTACTGTGGGCACTTATAGGCACTTCGAGATTTTGCATTTGGGACTGAAGACGCCTAAAGGCGCTTGACGCTGTTTTATTAACATAAATACGTATTTAATGTTGTATTAATAAATAATAAATATGGAAATTTCATTCACATTTAATGAAACAAGTTTTACACAAATACCGCTCAAGTAAAGTACATAATTGTAAATCAAAACGTGGAAAACCTAATAATCAGGCTTTTCGCTTGATACAAATGCATTTTCCGTTTCCATGCGTGAAAAATACAGCATTTTGATAAAAAAACACAAGACGCAATTGCGTGTTGTGTTGAAAACATAACAAAAGAAATGAGACGCATTACGAACGTAAGAAATGTGATGTAGGATTATGTATTTATCCATGTATCATATATAATATTGTTTTAATATAGTGAAATTCAGTTGTTTGATTATTGAAATATGTTTTCACAAAAATGCATCCATACACAAAATTTCGCCGTTTTCGGCGTATGTCGCAACTGAATTTCTACCGTATGGTACGACCTGTGCGTCTTAAAGTCTGCCGTAGTCAAGGGGTTAACAAACTCCGCGTTGCTATCTTTCCCCGTCCACCTACAGCCTCTGTTCTCCATTGGCAATTTCGCTGATTCGTATGGAACTAGGATGCTAGACTCGAGAACCCCGAGTAAACAGACTCGGGCATAGATATTTTTGGTACTCTGCCTCCTATCCTGTTGACGCTGCTTCACCACTTATAAATCAGATTCGGTATTATACAGGATCGTAGATAAATCCGGAATTTTTCAAATAGTCCGACAAACAAAATGTAGGGGAACTTCCCGCAAATGACGTTTATTCGGCTGAAAACTCGACATTTTCTCAGGAAAAAAAATGTACAATGCTGATAAACAATCACTAATATTTGGAGGTTACATTGTTGACAGATGTGCAACCTGGCACTAGCCGCCATAATTTACTGATTATGCTATGTAATTTCATACGGCGGAGAGTTATTTGTACTGGTGATATTAATAAATAGCAGAATATTATAATAGTAAAAGAGGAAAAGTAGATAATACTGGCGTTTTAGCGAAAGTAAAAAGTAGATTTTCAAAAACGAAATTGGGAATCGTGATAAAAACGGGTTGCAGGTCACATGGCTATTAAGTTCAGCGTACTTGCAATCCAATAACAGGCACCGATGGTTCCCAACGGCTACTATTGTGACCCTTGTTAAATTGGAATAGGTAAAGCACAGATAATTCGAAAGTAAATAGGAGCAACGCACGAGATCCTCTCTTTACAAGAATTTCGCAAATAAATTTAGCCTCGCTCGCAAACAAGCAAGAGCCATCTAATAGGGATAGCCGGGTTTTCGAGTACACGTCAACGGCATATGTAAATTCTCTACGTGTCTGGCATCTCGAACGTGTTTGCAGTTTCCGTTAGTCTCGAGAGAAATAGCTTTCCTGTGGGGCGCACCGATACGCCGATAACGAAAGATTTTCACAGACAATTGGACGAAAACTTATCTATCTCAAAGGTGAACCGTGGACTTTGTGAAAAGTAGCAACAATAAAATCGTTTCGCCGACGTTGCGAAAAGTATTTTATTGAATTCTTGTTCGGAAACTACCGGATTTTTCTTAAAACCATGGAACATAAACAGTTTTTGTTACAGTCCAAAAGTTCAAGTTAAAATACAAGAATAACGTATTAAATTAACCAATCTACTTATAAATGTATTCACGAATGCCACTATAACCACATTGACTAAATAAAATTATATGTTTTTATGTTCAAAAAGATTCTTGATTTTAATCCTTAGCACTCGAATGCTGACTCCGAAGCACCAATAAAAATTACCACACCACTATTTAAAACAATTTCTACGTCACTATGCTTGTACCTAAGAAATTCTTAAAAATGTAACTGTTGTAAAGACGAATACTAGTAAAAAAACAATCAATCAAAAATAAATCATCGAATGATATTTAATGCTTAATATCTTGTGGCTCCTCCTTTACATTTAACAACAGCCATCATTCTCTTTGGCAAAGATTTATAGAGTTTTTAAATAGATTTTTGCTTTAATTGCTCCCACTCATCTGGAATACATTTTTTTAATTCGGCAATATTTCCAAATAGTCTGACATTTCCATATACAGCTCGGACAAGATTTTCTCAACAATTTTCAATAATGTTAAGGTCGGGTGATGTTGCTGAGATTCCAGCTTTATGTTTAATTATCAAAGTAACAGTTGAATTATCAATGTGCAATGAATTTGTTTTAAACAACGGAACAGTGCCTGTCCACAGAAAATGCGATTTTTAAAAGGCTAAAAAATACTGACGGTGAAAGAGTAAATTGGTTTAAAATATTTTGGATGAGATTTTTGAGAAGCGATTCATATAAGTTATTCTATGAAACGACAATGGACGAGGTGCACCATTCAAAACATTGGATTTACTACCGTAACGGGGAAGACCGAAAAACTTTAATAATATCCAGTTGGCATCACTATACAAAAAAACCGAGACCACTCACAAACCTAAAATATAAGGACTTAATGGATTTATTACATTATATACCTCCTATACACCACAGTTATTTTAAATCCCTCCCACGTACACAAACTGGGGAAGACTGAATAACAATTAATAAAACTATATTAATTTTAATGTAAAAATTATTTAACAAAGAATGGAAGTTGAATATTTTTTTGATTTTATAACATAAAAGTGTATACATTTATTTTAATTTCAAGGGAAATTTACTTTTCCCATGGACTTGTGCTTTCTTAAGAATTGAAAACGTCGTTCCATTGATTTTGAAAATGGCGTAAGTCCATACATAGCCATCAAAAACATATTATTTCTTCAATAATGTTAATTATGCTAATTGGGATGATAAATTTGATACCTTTAGAAACCCAAAAACATTATTCTATTATGTTATCTGTTACCCATATTTTTAAATTTAATCCAACACAAACCCTTCAATATCTCGATTCGAGCATAAATGGACTTAAGCCACTTTCAGAATAAACGGCTCATATGTATTTCGGATAGGCGAACGACCCCAATGTGATAGCTGTGATGAGCGAAGCAGGGCATTGAAAAGAGCAAAAAAAAAAAGGAAGGCACGGGAACAGCTGTCTAAAGTGGCGCCTGCCTGGTAGGTTTGCGTAATTACCAATTAATGTGGAATTACACGGGATGGCGAGTCCTGTCAACTAACCTGACGAAAATCTCAATAATTAGCTTCGTTGTGATTCTGACGCTCCAGATCCTCGCACGAAATTATCGGGCGTCGGCTTAATTGAGGGCCACGTAATTACTTCCAGCCAATCTTATCGGTGTTCCGCGAGGGGCATGGTCGATTGTACCAACGAAACTTTCAAGCGACCGCTCATAATGAGTTTTTCTCGATTTGAAATCGAATTTTCCGGTGTTACTGGCCGACTATCCTAGACGGAATCATTTTATTTTTTTAAATACAATTTATGGAGGTATTATAATTTATCTATCTAAAACAACTGATTTTTCGTATTTTCTTGCAGTAGAAATGTTGTGGAGTATGTTTTTGGAAAGGTTTGAATCTATAGCATTTTCTTAGGGAAAAATGGGTTTTCAGTTATCCATTTGTAATGTAGAAATAATCAATGTAAGTATATCTTAGAGGAAAATGATCACTGGTTTGCGAAAATACAAACTCCGTGCTTTAAAATGCGTTCAGATGTACTGTTATAGTATCTTCTTTTATGAAACTATTACTGTTTAAGTATCGACAATTTTAAAAAAAAATGAGAAGCTTAAATACTTTAAATTTAAGTTTAAATACTTTTGGATGATACGTTGAAATTAAGATGTACTTATGTTTGCAAACGAACTAACCTCAATTACTCCCTAATTTGTCACAACCGTTTGTTACAATAGTTGCAAAGACGGACCGTTGCCTCGACTGGTGGCTTTATTTAATATAGTTGGCATTTTAGATACAACTAGAAAGAATAAATGCACGAAAATATGTTATCGCTACATTTAATAGGTTTATTAGAAAACGTTCTTTTTTCGAACCTATTTCTATGATTTGGAAGAACGTATATATGAACGTTAATTCGAACTATAAAATCTACTATGTTGCACACGTATCGATATTGAATTTTCTGTCAATTCCTTCATACATTTCGTACACATATTCATATTTAGTTTTCCTGTCGGTGTCCCAATATGTTTCGCATAACAATTCTCCAATAAATAAAATTTAAGCGAAACATGAAGAGCCGATGATTTATAATGCTGAAATGAATCTGTAACTCAGAATAAAATATTGATTCTTCTATTGGACTAAAATATTAATATAATGCTATATTAATACACTACGATTTTAATATCGTTAAACATGTATGAAGTATAATGCATCATTGGTAATTGTGATATATTAATTAATTAATTAATTGACTCAGCATGAAATGGGATACGCGAAAGAGGAAGAGATAGCGAAACAAACAGTTAAAGTAATTAACATGTTCAGCTGTGTATTATTATACCGACCGTATTACGGTAAATTGTCGCATTATACATATATGTGATAAAACAAGTACGCGTAGTTTCAGTTAACAAACATTAATATTATTTATAAATTTTCGAACTACTCGAGGCTTCACCAACGACACCGAACATGCTGAAAAATTATACTGGGACGTAAACAATGAAATTCTTTTTGCAGTGTCTTCCAAACCATCGAATTGCTTCGTGCGATTTCACGAAGTAGCCAGAGATCGACGCTTTTCATCGGACGTTGAACGTGCGCATAGAATAACTAATCGCCATGTAACAGAGACATTAAATTTCGTCTTCCTCCAACGATGCGTCGAGTAATTGTTTAAAAATAGCACCAGCACGTGTGTCCAACAATATTTATAATAATCGTTTCCAATTAAGTAGAGCCGAGAGAGAATGTTATACGGGGAAATTTTAATGAAATCGTGCACTTTCGAGGCCGTTGTTGTAACAGAATCCAGGAAAGGGAAATCCCCGATGTAAAACGTAGCGATTAAATGAATAGTTCGAAGAAGAACCATTAATCAACATCCAACATGTCGAAGATGCTAGAATTGTCTATAAACTCTCATGAAAACTATCCTGTTACTGCCGTCGGTTACTTCAATTAAAAGTTCATGCTATCGACGATGAAAGAAGAGACTTCGAAGTGTTTTCGAATCATCTATCAAGATTCGTTCCTTTCTGCGAAAAAATAAATCATCGAGTACGTTGCCGAGGATGGTCGACAACAACTTCTGGCTACCTTTCAAGCCTGGGAGTACACGGTGGCAATGATGTTTCTATCATTACGTGAATCTGAATTGGGGTAATAGCGGATCAGAAGAATGATACGAAACTGAGGAACGCAAAAGAAGAGAAAAGATGAGAGTCGAGCTGTTTTTGGTGGTTGGCACACTCGTGGCGACCACCAATTGCGGGTGGGGGTCAACGGCCGATGATGTTGCAACGTCGAAGGCCTCCAATAGCAGCAACTCTTTGCAGAAATTGTCTATCGGACTTGTACTGCCGCATACGAGTTTCGTGTTGCGTGAGTACAGGAAAGCAACGAGCCAAGCGATCGTCAACCTCGGCAAAGCTCGAAAGGCGAAATTCGCCTTTTTGGAGAAGTACACGTTCACGCCATCCAACGTCAGATTGACCATGATGACGCTAACGCCGAGTCCAACAGGTACTTACAATTAGAACGGTGTAGGTTGAACACACCTATAACTCGATATCTTCGGGTCTGCCGAGTAATTTTACTGTTACTGAAATTATAAAATTGCCTTCGTAAAAATTGATTCAGTAGATGTTTTTATTCTATCATATATTGTGTTAAAAAGTCACAGAAATTCTAAAGAAATTACATCTAGTCATTTTTATAAGACAACGTACACTAGTCAAGTTTAATGCACTGTAGGTTTAGTGTTAAGAAACGATTTGCGTAGCGGCTTTATCTAATAACACCGTATAAGCGTGTTTTAGTTTTGTTGCACGCACCTTCTTGTTATTAGCAACGGCGTCGCTTCGACAACTTTTAATTACCATCTCTGAAATGGGGTTTGTCATAATTTTCACCTACATTCATTTAATTATTTTTCACTGTGTACGATTAATTCATTTTCTACTTTTCTTATACTTGGCGAATACTTTTTTTTCTCGCTTCATAATTCTTTTCATTGCAGCACCATGATATCGAATTCTGCGAATCATTGCTCAAACGTAATGAAATCGAATCATATTTTAGCTTGACTGGTAAGTTTTGTTGCATCCACCGTATAGCCCCGACCTTGCACCGTCAAATTATCGTTTGTTTCGATCTCTGCAAAACTATCTTGATGGTAAAAAGTTGGATTCAAAAAGGGACTGTAAAAATCACTTGGCCAAGTTTTTAGCCGATATATCACTGAAGTTCTATTCCGATGGGATTATGGTTCTACCCCAAAAATGGCAAAAAGTCATAGATTATAATGGCCAATACTTCTATAAAATTCATTTTGAATAACAGAAACATTTAATCAAAAAATAACAAAAATCTCTTAATACTTTTCCGACTATCCAATATTTACATTGACCTGGGAACCGAGCTTGAACTTTATCTGATCCGCCATTTTCAAAACAAAAGAATATTGCCGCGTTTCCGATCAACCAATTCAATCCAAGCAATCAGTCCCGAGGAAGATACATTTTCTCCTTTCCATGGAACATTGAAATTAATGTTCCGGGCCACGTTCAGCCAGAAGTCTCGAGGCTGGTCAATATGTACGGCTTAACGTTTGGCAACGAGAGACGACGATGACCTTGCCAGATATTTGTATGCGTCGGCTTAGAAACTGACATGAAAACTGGAGCTGCGGCGGGTGACGAATATTCATTTTCAATTGCAGAGTTCGTAGGAATATAGACGTCCATCGAAAAATGTCCTTCTTCCTTTTATCGCATGTATACAATCTATACAGTAGAGTCGACGGTATACAGGGTAAAACTTGTAAAACCAACCACCTGAATAACTTGGTTGCTATTGGTGATATGAGGTAAGGTGTAAATTATTTGGCATCGAGGGGCTGATCATCAGATGTTACTAGTTTTTGTTATAGGTTTTTGATAAACCGTTTTGTTACAATACATTACTGACAGAATATTTCTATCACGAATTCAATGATCTATTGGAAAGGTAATTCGTGGTCTGGGTTAAGTAAATTGTGATGGGAAATCATTTACTTTAACACTTTGACTGCCATGTCACCCATATATGGGTGACAGAATTGTTTGTACGATTTTTAAATGAATTTTCACGTTGATATATTCATTGTATTATTGTCATAGATTATGTTTTTCCAATTTCTATTTCACTCGTTAACTTTCTTCGATTTCATGAAATTTTTATGGCTGTTAATTTGGCAGTCAATGTGTTATGGAAATGATCAAACACCGTTGATTTATTTATCTGATATTTGAAACAGGAATCAAATTTGTATAGCAAAAGTATTTTTAATATTATTACATGAGAAAATGAAATTTGCGAATAAAATGATAAATTATTTAAAACGAACAGTATTTTGCGATACGACGATGAAAACGAATGTTTCTATCTGCAATACCAGTCGCGACACAAATTGTTTCACGAATGTATTTTTCGTGCAGATCCGTTGAAATGGCAAATTTCAAATGTCTGTATTTTTTTAAAGAATTTCGAAAATAACAAAATCGCTTCCTATTTTCACTTGAACTATAACATATTTCAATTTCAGAAAAATCCGAGTTCAAAAACGTGATCGCTTTCTCGTGGAATGACCCATACGAAACAGCGTTACGCGTTGCACGCACGAATTTCGGAATACATGAAAAAAGAAACCAGAACATCGGTTTTTTAGCAAATATGAACCGCGTATAACTTTTTCAATTATTTACCATTTTGCGTAGATTCGGTAATAGTTCCGACTCATTATCGATCCAAAAAGCCAGTCTCATTCGACCTCGGAAACGTCCATTACGTTTTTAAATTATGCTCGACTACCCGTCAGTTAGACGTGCCCACTTCGCGCGCGTTAATTGGTCGAGAGTTTAATATCCGCTGCAGTTACGTTTTGTGACCAAACCTCTCCG
Organism: Agapostemon virescens; assembly: GCA_028453745.1. NCBI lineage: Eukaryota > Metazoa > Arthropoda > Insecta > Hymenoptera > Halictidae > Agapostemon > Agapostemon virescens. Next base: position 11,101,165 of record CM052094.1, read on the forward strand.
ATATTTACTCGAAGCTCATACATTCTCCACACAGACAGTTCGTGATGGTTACCCGGCGACGTGGATCAAATGAATTCCAACGTCTGCCTACCTAAAATGATAGCGCCGACGTTTTCATCTGCGAAAGAGAAGGGGAGCGCTTTAATGAATATCGATTTTTTTT
>CM052094.1:11114637-11130923 GCA_028453745.1 Agapostemon virescens
ATTACAAAAGAATCGGGGATCAGAAATTTTTTCCCCTATTTTTCGGGATTTTCGACAGGTAGTGAGTCGTCCCTTCGCTAGTTGGCGATATTTGGCAATATTTGAAGTCGTGCCCCGACCAAACTATTAGAGCTATCGACATGAATCAAACACGAAAATCTTCGTCAAACCTTCCTCTTTAAGAAGACCCCCAATTTTCTAGGCTTCCGTTTCAGGGGACTTCAGGAAGCTTCATTCTATCAACCCCATTTTCCCATTTTCGCGATTTTCACCAGCCCCAAAATTTCAAAGTCGCGCCACGGCCGCAATTTCATTCCGATCGAGCTAAAATTTGGTATTCACACTGCCAACGTGTCCAGTTACGTGTAGCCAGAGTTTGAAACGAATCGGAGAAACTAAGTTTTTCGACCGATGGCTTATCCCCCTGAGAAAGTAACAGATTGAGGGTTGTCGGGTTTCACCGATCTGCACATTTTCCGTAATTTCAATCTGATCGACCTGAAAATTGCCACAAACCCTGACCGCGAGTCTAGAAACGTGTATGCAAAATTACAAAGCAATCGGAGACCAGAAATTTGTTTCCCATTTTTTCGCGATTTTCGACAGGTCATGAGTCGTCCCTTCTGCGTTTCGCAATATTTGGCAATCTTTGAGGGCGCCCCCTGACCAAACGATTAGAGCTATCGACATGAGCCCAACGGGAAAATCTTCCTTGAACCTTCCTCTTTAAGAAGATCACCCCAAATTTAGGCTAGCATTTCAGGGGACTGCAGGATGGTTCGTTTTATCAACCCCATTTTCCCATATTCGCGAGTTTCGCCAGACTGCAAAATTTCAAAGTCGTGCCACTGCCACAATTCGCTTCCAATGGACTCAGGAATTGAAATACGCCCTTACTATGGGCCCAGTATTATGCTTCTCACTGTATTTCTTTTATAATTCTAGAATTTAACGTCGGAGGCAAAACGAAGTAAGTGGACCCCTAGCATTTAAAAAATTAGTTTTTTTTAGTTTTTTTTTTAGATAACAAAATGATTAGTTTACTAGGTAATATGTAAAGAATAATTTTGTTTACAATTTTAAATATTTAAAATATACCTTTTGAAGGTGCAAGAGAGTTATTCATATGAACAACGTTTTGTCAAAATTTATGAAAGTAGCTACGAGTGTAAATATTTAAAAATGGTATAAAAATGTGGCCAAAATTCGAATGTCTTTACACCTTACACTTTGCCAACGTCTTTTAACGAGTCAATCACTTTCAATGAAACATTGTGCATGCGTATAAGTTGCTTGGATTTTCAAAATGTATATTTTAAATTTTCGTTGTAAGCACAGATAAACAACTTTAAAGCGGGTCTTATATTTCGTTCATCGCAATTCGGACCAATGGTAATATTGTATACATTATCTAATAAAGTGATCATTCTAACAACGCAAAGACACTCGGATCGTTAGATCCAATTTTTAAAAAGTTATTAATTTTTAAATAGAGTCCACTTAGATTTGCCCCTGACTGAAAGTAAAAGTTATTTAATGTCTATGCTTCCATAAGACAGCTTCCATTGTCCGTGCCTAACCTTGCGTTCAGAAATTTGTAAGTCGTAGAATAAATGGCTAGGTAGAAGGTGCGAAATACGAACCGCACCGCACGCGGACAGTTTTTACCCCGACAAACGGACACCACGTGCGACGCACGTGAAGACACGAAGAAAACCAGACAACCCTACAATAAATCACGATAATCCCTCATTGACCATTTCCCAGTCCTTCCTTACGAAATGAAAATAAAGAAAACCGCAACCGCTACAATCGTGTAATTATTACGCGACCCGAGGTACTCAGTTACAACCCTAGTACATTGTAAAGAATAAATATTTAAATTCTTGTGGTGCATTACGTGTAGTTAGTAACAGATTGTAAACAGATTACGCAAGTTTTAAATAAAAACAATTAATAACGTTTTTGTACTTTCGTATCGGTAAAACGCTGAATAATACATCATTCTTTTTACAAAAATATTATTAATATTAAAACGTTCTGACCAAGAAATCGTGTAGTGATATTGATAAAAAAAAAGAAAAAAGCTTTCGCCGTTTTCCTGCCATTTGAAGCTAAACCATCAATACCCGAAAGCCAGTTGTGTTTGTGCATAGGCCTCCATCGATTTTCGAAACTGTTTCTGTAAACTTGTCATCGGTATATCGTGTTTCATCCGCATGGAATCTAAAACGTGGGGACAATAGAGTAATACCAGATGCGCTTGAATAAAAATCTATGAAAATTATTGGAGCGTATCGGGATTTATGAAAAATTGTACCATGAATTCTTCTCGAGAGTATCCGATGGAAGATACGTTTATAGTTTTAGTTTTTAATGTTACAGCATGCAAGAATAATTTTACCATCTATTATAACTTTTCTATCGATTATCACTGCTATAAGTAATGGTAATCTATGGGTATATATCCGAATTAATATACCATTAAGCTATCTGGGGCATTCGTGATTTAATTACCGAATCATTTGATTTTATTTAAATTTCTTCGAGATTTTTATTTTTTTCACTAACTCTTGTTTCGTAATGGAATATTTTTCACCGGTTAGAAATGCTAACATTTCGCGATAATGTAATTAATATAAAGATGCAGGTTTTTGTCGCAATTAGTGCGCATTTACAAACACACGGAACGCACGAGTGTACTCCCAGTTAATATGCTCGTTCATATTTACGTGCCTCCAATTAATGCAGATATTTTTAGAATGAGTGTTCGTACGAATTCCTTTTCATATGAAAGCAGAATTACGCAAGCGATAAATATATTGAGAATTACGAGGACGATATTTACGCCTTCCGTACATATCGATGGGCTTCTGAGGACGTATATTTACGATTTTCGTAGTGAAAGGGTTAACTATAAATTAATTAAAGAAATAATTAGGTAATACTGTTGAAAGTGTTGTCACGGCGCAAATATCGCCTTAACCTTTTGAGGCACGGAATTTTGGAAAATAAAATTGCACGTAACAATTACAAAATTTCGAGGTGTCTCAAAAAATATCCGACCGTGCTCATTCGCGCATTAACACGTTAAGCGCCACGCCGGTCCCTAGGGACTGGCGCTGGACTTTCCGTTCAATCCTCGTCGGGCCCTACGGACCGGCGACAGATTTTTTGTTCTGCTATCGCGGTGCGCGTTACGTTACCCAACTGTTTATACTCTGATTCGTCTATCGGCGAGCGGCCCGGCAAGGCCCGCCTGACGGCTAACCGTGGCTTGAACGAAACGGCACAGAAATTCGGCGTGGCGCTTAACGTGTTAAAAAGGTGGTACACGTTTAATACCATCGTGCCTCAAAGAGTTAAGTATGTACAATACTTAAGCTAATATCTAAGTAAGTACAATCTTCGGTGTGCCGTTGCAACAGGGCGTTTGATTGTTTCCAAGCGGTACACATACTAATTGGATCGTCTGAGATAGTTTTCATCCGATTATTCCACTCAATCACAGCTCTAATACACATCTAGTAATCAGTTAAAATTAGAACATACATTTCTACCCACATAAATGGTAACATCTAAATATCTTTCGTATTTACAGTCCTATCAGAAAACTTCACAAGACAAAGTGACACTATTGCAGGGGGGCAATATAATGGTGAAAAATTATATATTGGGAAAGCGTTTTCGATCGAGTGAATGAGACAGATAAATTATTGAACGACACGAAAGTTATCGAAGAAGTCTATATAATTTGGACAATTTCCAGTGACCGGAAACGATATCTTTTGATTTTCCCAAAACCAGCATCGCAAAGTTTCAATCACGTCGCGGACCGAAGCAATTACCTCGGCATTAAATTTTGTGTAAATTTTGATTTCAGGTGTACATTTCGATACGAGCATGGAGAGTCTGGTGAGCGAGATAACAACCGCGGTCAAGGTTTACGCGTATGGAGTCGAAGATTTCGTGAACAACCAGAATCTGAGTCTGAACACTAAGATTGGATGCGAGGGAAGCTACGGAGAGTCTCGATGGAACACTGGTGAACTCTTTTTCAAGTAATTACCCGCTTTATATTATCCATAGATAATAATCCAATAATTAGAAATAATAAATATAGAAGTAATAACTATTCTAAAAAAAGGCCATCGATATAATGTTAACCCTTTGCACTCAAAGGTGTTTCTTTTAAATCATTTCTTCCTAGGTAAGCTATTATTCATTCTATATGAATTATTTCACTTTATGAATTATGGGTTTTTTCTATTATTCGTCCTTACAATCGTTAAATTTTTATCAAATTCTTAGATATAAAGTTAGCGATGTTGAAATTGTTTTAAATAATAGTGTGGCAATTTTTCGTGGCGTCACAGAGACGCCACTCGAGTGCTAAGGGTTAATTTTTATTCCAATGGATGTTAGGGATCAGACAATTTCTGTATAGATTTTTCAAAAATGAAACAATTAAGAAATGTTGAGATTTATTTATTGTCTTTGTAAATAACCATCATAAATGACTAAAATTTTTCATCCTGATATTCGACGGTTAAATCCGCGATAACAGATCGATATGAGACGCACGTCTGTTCCGCCATCGACTAGAAAGACTCTTCAGCTTTTCGTTTACTTCTGCTAAGACATTCGTGTTCGAATGTCCGTCACAGAATCACACGTGATTATGTTTTTCTAATTAACTCGTCAAAGACACTTTGCAAACAAATGTGTTCCCACTTTTCACATAATACGTGGACTCCGCGAAAGAAAAAATTCGATTCGTGTAAAGTGATTCCATCATGAAGCTATTTTTTAATATGTTCATAAAAGCACTGCTGAGAACGACTCTGAAAAATGCATGGAATGTGATATACCAGTAGGAACTTAAAAAAAAACATTAATGTGTATTACGCCTAATTGATTATTGGAAGTCATAAAATCCGTCGACACGGAATCACAAATGTATTTTCGTTCTCGTACAGTTAATAGAAAGTGATCGTTTCAATTGAAATATTTTTTAAGAAAAGTGCATCAGCGAATTTGAATTGATTTTTCTGCAAGCCTGAGTGAGAAGTGCAATTTGTATGCGGCTATAGAGTGTTTCCATTTTCAGATACTTGAAAAACGTGTCGGTCGAGCATGATCAAGCAAAACCTAACGTCGAGTTCACTCAGGATGGCGTTTTGAAAGCAGCGAAACTGAAGATTATGAATCTACGTCCCGGTGTCAGCAAACAACTCGTTTGGGAAGAGGTGAGTTCTGTGCTCTTTAACATTTCTTCCAGGAGTAGGATCTTAACGTTTCTAAAGAGACACAGTTCGCACAAAAGAATCAACGATGTCAACGGCAGCATATCTCAACAGTAGAACAGTGACCCACATTAATATTCGGATACTCTGTGTAAAAATATTTTCTAATTAATTCAAATGCAATTCATTAAATATCTCGAAACAAGAAATATATGGCTTAGACCACTTTCATAATTATGGGCACATATTTAAAATAAATTGCTGCTGCTTTTCTTGTTTGTAATTCGAACAGGGATTAGTAACAGCGCTACTGCTCAGCAGAATCGGCTGTTACGACAAACCAGGATCTGTTAGTTGTAGCGGATATTAGGTTGAGTCGCGTTTTTCGTTAATATTTCAAAAACCAAATCGCGTTTCGCGAAACGTTTTCGCAAAGGGACAAATTCCTTAGAGTAACCCCACGAATTCACGTCTTTCACAAAATTCGAAGATTTTTGGGTTCTTTTTTGGGAACCCACCGCGGGTTCAAATACGGCGTGGATTATTTCGTGTTCATGAACCTCCGGTTACAAAACACCTACACTTAAAAAGACGATGCGTTTTTTGAATATTTAACCCTACTTCACGCAGCCTCGTTCGAAATTTAAACATTCGACCGATCTCGACGTGAAAATCGGACATTTAACGTGGCACCCGTCTAGCACTTCACGTTCCATACTTTGTCCGTCGAATTCTAAGTGAACAACGGATAAACCGGACGATAGGACAGGTATCATGGAACAGCGATTAATCACAATGAGCCCAAAAGAGGTGGCTGACTGTATCTAGCGCATGGCGTAGAAAAACGTGAGCGGCAAAAAAAGGAAGAAATTCGAACCGAAAGTTGGCGATATTGCAGAGCCACGAAAAAACGGAACCGGTAACGAAGGAGGGCGAACAAGGGGTGTAGGAGAGAATGAAAAGCACAGCGATATCGAAGCTCACAGAAGAAGGGAACAATGGAGCCGGCAGAGGGTGCGAGGGAAGATTTCTGCGATGGTCGGGGGAGCTGCGTTTACACTAGGCAGAACCGTGTCTACCGTAATAAAACCTACATCTTTAATCTCAACTGACCCAATTCCTTGTAGTCGATACCGCGTGAACAAGAAAAAAGAGGGAGAGAGAGAGAGAGAGAGAGAGAGGACAAGAAAGGAGAGGAAAGGAAAGGAATGGAAAGAGAAGACTTCGAGCTTGTGCATACGAATCCTGGAAGTCGCGAGGCGACGTCATTACGAAAATGTTACGATATTCGCTGAAAAGAATATTACTTTCACGACGCCAGCAAATTATATTCGGTTAACGGGGAAAAACACGACCTCGTTAGAGTACATATCAGAAGCTCGAAGCTCGTTCACGACCTACTCGCTTTGGCGTATTAAATGCAGTCTACCTTTGGCCCCGGCAATTTGCGGGAAATTAAAGTCTTTGCCCTCACGTAGCCTACTATTCACAGACCCTGCATCGGACACACATCGTTTCGAGCTATAGAATGTAATTTGCAACTTTATATGATGACTTTTATTGCGGCAGAGGGAACCGACCAGCATGTGCATTTCAGGTTAAAGCAAATTGGGGACGAATACTCGCGGGATTTAAATGGTACGCTGTGTAGCAAACAGATTACGCATCTGGCATTTTTTCAAAGGTTTATGGTCAAATCGGGTAAGAATACGTTTCAGATGCTGTGAACAGTTGCTGCGGCATGCCTGTACAGTGGCTCGCGATAGTAATCGGACACTCTTTAAATCTAAATCACTTTTTCAAGATTGGATGTCTGGGCTTGTCTCTTGGCAATTAGATGCATCGATCAACTAAATGATATGCGAAAAAGTTCTTTTTAAAAAGTTTTCTTAAATGCATTTCTGTCTTAAATACATAAAGATAGCACACATTATATTTTCCCATATTTTATGTTAAAAGCTGATTAAGATACGTAATTTCTTTTGAAGTATCGCTGAATTAAAAAAATGTATTCTTTCTAAAAGTTTTTAAAAAGAACTTTTAAAAGAAACTTTTTAAATTGTACAATTGTACGCACAAGTTTCACGATTCTTGGTCAGTTTCCGCTTAAATTCCACAAATCCTTACATCTTTCTACGCGTGGCGCTGTTTTTCTGCGTCAACCGATTTCGATGAAACTTTCAGCATACGTATGAAGGTACAATTTGTTACTACGATAAATGCTGTTCGTTAACAAACGAGAAACCGAAAGAAAATAGCAAGCAGGATAATCAGAACATTTCGAAGAGAAATAGTTTTCTTCAAATGCAATGTATCTTCGAAACGTGCAACTGCAAGTATTCGTAAAGAATACAATATTTCTTCAATTTCATTACCTGCTTTCTTTTTAATGTCCAAAGACGTTTAAAATAAACGTTAAAGAAATTCATTGCGAAACTTTCTGGCGAAAATGTTTTTATAACTTCAATAATTGTAAACGAAAGAATCAGGAACCAGTCATTCTGATTAGTTCGGTAGTTCTAGTGTTAAGTTGCACTAACTCGTTCTTGTTACGATAATAAAAAAACCGCACTCTAATAGCAATTGTAGTTAAGGTGGATTAAATTCAAGATCCTGTAGAATTGGTTTTCTACTTCCTTCGACGCGTTTGTAATCGTGAGTAGACACTGGTGGGTGGGTGACCCCTCCAGGCAAACGTTTCTACTGATTAAAATGAATGAAACCACTTCGCTATGGGTGTCACCGTTCACGTGTATCTCCTGGTCACTACCGGCTGAATGGTAAACCAATACACGCGTGAGTTGAATAATTTACGAAATTCGCACACGCTGAAACTGATATTGTTAAGTAACATCCACACGTGGAGCTTTTTACTTCTTTCATGCAACAAGAGCGGCGACTTTTTCAATACGAGTGCGGCATCAACCAACAGTTGCTGGTTGTTGCTACAACGTGGACAGAGAATCGGAAATGTTGTAATATAAATGAACCGCATGTTGAAAATACAGGGCAATCATTGCGTAATAATTTTTGGACGAGTCTTTTATTAACGTTTCACTCGCTAATTAGCGAAGCACGGGATCAGCGAATATGAAATATTCAATGTTTAAATGAAGTTTATAAACCGATGTAAAATTTCCATTATGATTACCCCAAAGAATTATGAACATAGTTCGAGCAACGCGGAATGCGTAAGAACCAGTTTTTGAATTTCAAAATAATATGAAAAGACCTTTTTAACCGCTATATTATAACCAATGTGGTGAAGATTTTAAACAAAATCTAACTAATATTAATATTGCATCTTTCTTTTCTAATGAAGTAGATGTAGCAGTATAAAAAAGTATAAATTGTGTTTTCTCTTTTGTAACACTTTTAGCGATGAAGGCGTTTAATAGCTTTAATTATAAATAAAATGGTATGGCAAGGGGTTAACTGAAATTTTTGCAGTTAATTGTTTCTCTTATTACAAAAATTATTTTATATTTGTCATTTATTTTAATTTATTAATTTATTTATTTTTGAAGGTTAAAAACAGTCAAATTTGTCATTGTCTTCTAAAGTAATACTAAATTTTTGCAATGCAAAACGAGAGGATGTTAAATTCAATCGAAACAAGATTATAACTTTATTAATGCAATAATGGATATTGGCAATTAAAGCTAATGTTGAAAAAAAGAATACTATCGTTACATCGAATGATCTAAAACTGTTTTCTTGTTTTCTATTGTAAATCAACTTTTAAGATATCTGTTCTAAAATTGTTTAGCAGTATCAATTTGTCGAGACATACTTTCTAGCAAATATTACAAGAAGTCTACGCAGACCGTTAACTTTCCGCTATAGTACAATGTTCCGTGATTCATGTACCCAGAGATATTTACCATCATTTTATGATCCAACTATAAGTTTTATCGGCAATATTAAGTTACGTAACTACCACGGAGATTTCTAAAAAGATGTTCACCAGTCGTTTGCCTTTCGCCTTCCATTTTCTACCGAGAATTATCGCTCGGGATATTTAACTTCTCGTCTGCTGTGATTTTTTTTACTCTTTCTCTCAGTTTCTGTCCCTCGAGAACAATACACAATTCCGCTTGAAAAAAATAACAATTTCAAAGGAGTTTAAATAGTGTATCACTCACCTGCACTTGCTTCTGCATTTTACGCCAACACTTAGGTATGCACCTATGCAGAAAATGTATTAGACACGAGTAAATGTTACTAACAATGCTTCAAAGTCATTGTCCATTTTCCATGAAGTCTAACCCTCCAAATAATTTTCATTTCAAAATCGAAAAACTTTTTACCTAAAATAGTTCCATAGTATTTGGTTCGTTTCTTTTCGTGCATACAAAGTTTATTGCTATTATTCGTACGTACGACACTTGAATTTTAAATCGATCTATTAAATGCCAACATAGTGATGTAAACTTATTTTTAGATAACAGTGTGATTTTTAGTTTCGCCTTAGATGCGACATTAGAGTGGTAAAGGTGAATACTCGCATGTAACAAAATTGTAAAGAATAACAATTTTATCAGAGTCTTGTTCAGAATGTTTTATACACTCCGGTACAAACAGATAGCACACCTTATACTTTTCCATATTTTATGTTAAAAGCTGATTAAGATACATAATTTGTTTTCAAATATTGCCGAATTAAAAAAATATATTCAAGATGAGTGGGAGCAATTAAAGCAAAAAACTATAAATCTTTGCCAAAGAGAATGATGGCTGTTGTTAAATGTAAAAGAGGAGCCACAATATATGAAGCATTAAATATCATTCGTCGATTTATACATAATTTTAAGTTAAATCTGCTATCATTTTGTCCCACTATATTTTCTTCAAAGTTCCTTTGTTTTTAATAAAATCGTATAGACTGGTGAAATTCAATTCAATTTCATTTGTGTATGTTTATAGAGGTATTTTGCAAGAATGTATAAAAACAAAACCTTGGTTGTAATGTCGAATAAATAAAAATTACGTTAATTTTAATGTGTGCATTCTTTCTGTCTCGGAGTGTAGTTAATAAAATTAGACAATTGCTGAAGGTCCAAAATAATTCTTAACTTAATAACCGTTCTAATCCTTTGCCATACATTTGTGAATCAATTATGGGATAGAGATTCCGATTTAGCATTTAACCTTTTGCACTCGAAGCTGCTTTAACTCAAAAACTAAAACATTTCCTTTGATCCAGGATATTTTCATTCTACAAGACTTATATCGTTTTATGCATATAGGGTTTTCTACTAGTACTCTTCTTTACAACAGTTACATTTTCAAGAATTTCTTAGGTAGAAGCATAGTAATGTAGAAATTGTTTTAAATAGTGGTGTGGTAATTTTTATTGGTGCTTCAGAGTCACCATTCGAGTGCTAAAGATTAAAATCAAAAATCTTTTTGAACATAAAAACATATAATTTTATTTAGTCAATGTGGTTATAGTGGCATTCGTGAAAACATTTATAAGTAGATTGGTTAATCTAGCAATCCCATGACTGTTTAATGCCGACTTGCTCAACCATTTGCATTATTTCATCGAATGTTTCAGTGATCGGTCGACCAGAGCGTCTTTAATATCGAAATTTCCAGAACACAAGCGAGCAAACCAACTACGTGCTGTTACATTTGATAAAGCATCTTGACCGTGAACACCACACATTTTTACCCGGGCTTGCGCAGCCCTTTTGCCTTTTTCATAATAAAATTGCAAAACATAGCGAATTCTTTCAGAAATTTCACGCTAACATTACTTTTGACACGATTGACGAAATACAAAGCTGTCTGCATGAAAATTGTAGACTGAAATGGCACCTCTTAAATGCGCGTCAATGTGACGCAATCTGATGACACGAAACAACATCTAGTGAAAAAATTCTCCTTTCTGTCGCGGTGTGTACTCTAAGTCAAAGCAACTTCGAACACAAAGGGTTAACATTTTTTAACATAAATGTTCTGAAAACAGAATTTTTTGAAAAGTTGAAAGATTTCGTTACATTGAAAAACTATTAGAAATTAGTATACCTGTGCAATCGTAACAGCCACTAAACCTCTATAAGTTTAATGCGTTGGCAATTGCAGGAGGCTCGATGCTTCCCGAAAGGACCTCTAACAATTGAGCACCGCTCGACAGTCACAAATCTACTTGCTGTGTCTAAACCCGTTTTTACAGATCCATTTGTTTTGTAGACAATTCGCGCTCGAGTCGTCGGTAAAACCGTTCTTTAATTATGCCAGTGTTCGTTGAAAGTTACCAATGGCGTTTCATTACGAGAGGAATTTACTCGTTACAGTGGATTCTCGTTTCCGCCTCGATGGAAGAAATAATTAAACGGCTTCAAGCTAACTCTTGATTCCATTACGATCGAACCAGACGGGAAACGATAAATACAATCGCAAAAACGTCCAAGATGAATAAAATTCGCGTACCAGGAAAAATTACATTATTGGTAACTGAAGCAGAAAATGTGCGGGTCACGTTGTGCCATTGCAATCTTAACAATTCAACTCGAACTTTTTTTAACAACCATGTTACTTCTAGTTCAGTCGTTAGAGTCTCTTGTGAAACAAACTTCTTTTCAATTGTCCCACTATTATTCCATCCCAGCGAACATCGCGGATCAAACGAACATATATTGTTAAGCTGTATCCACGCTCAAGCGTCATCGTGCCATTTTTTCTCTTGTTATCCCTTTCTTCTTTTATTCGGTAAAACCTGTAGAATGTACAAGGCGAGTCATTTAAAACTGGCCCCTTGAATATTTCGGTTACTGCTGCTGATGAGAAAAACATTGGAAAATCCACTATTCAGTGTGCGTAGATTAATTTTTTTACTTCGGAAACGCTATAAAACCATGCTCTAAGTTTCAAAATAATATTTTAACGTAGTTCAAACAACGCAATGCAACTCATGATTTTCTTTCACTTAAAGCGAGCATGTAGTGTAGTGTGGTATGGCTATATGTTCGATTTTCTCCAAAAAGCTTTCTTACGAACAAACGATTGTTCGTTACCAATTGGTGATCCTTTAACTTTAAAAAATTATATGTCATTTAAAGCTCCTGTTTACATTCAATTACCATCTGATGTGAATGACCTTTTTCCAGCTAAAATGGCGTTTCGGCCGACTACGCGCTGTTATTGTACGTGTTAATCAACTTCTTCGTATTCGTTCTTCTAAATCAAATGTTTATTAACGCGTGGAACGTTTTGCCTCGTCGATACCGTATACCGAATGCCAACAGACCCCTCATCGTTCTAATTAATAGCGTCATTCAGGTCCTAAACCGCTCGTATCGGGCGCAGTTATTCGCGTTCGCTGCATGTTCACCGATCAGCTTTCGAATTCCAATTTCATCGCTGGTCGATTTACAATCGACGCCGAACTCTCCAGAAATCGACATTCTACCCTCGGAGCTTCACCGGCCCCGAAACTCAAACTGAAAAACCACAGTCGCGAGAAACGTTCACGGTAACTTCTAATAGAACGACCAATTAAATCTGGAATGAGATTTCTTGCTGTTTCCATCGGAGAACTATTTACAGGGGATGTCGGTAGTCGCTTAAAATTATTGCCCCGTATGGAACAGTTCGACGATGTCGCCGGCTCTGTGTTTCGTATAATCGCGTCCACTGGAATTGGCAGTGATGCCGACCGCGAAACGCAATCTTAAATTCTATTTGAAAGACTCGACAGATTCCTCGCGGAAAGAACGAATCACAATCAGGATTGTAACGAACCCCGACGTGGACGAGAATTGGTCCCGTGTGACATCAACGATGGAACGAATCGCGAAAAACGCGGACAAAATTAATTTTGAAATTGCTTGTAAGTTTACATTAATAATAGAGTTTGCTCAATTCGAAACACATGAAGTTTATAAGCTTTTAATATACAGTGTGTCCCACATAAATGGGAACACCTAAATATCTTTTGTATTTACAGTCCTATCAGAAAACTTCATAGGACAAAGTGACACTATTGCAGGGGGGCAGTATAATGGTGAAGAAAAAAATTTTTTATGTCGTGTTTTTTAATGAAATTTCAAAGTCACCGATGTTCTTTTAAATGGAATAGTATATTTTTCTTACGATAGCATGATAGACAATAAAAAACTGAATTTAGTGGATACCACCTTTTTGACCTTGAAATGACCTTGAGCAAGAATAAGCATGTTGAAGCGGATGAAATATGGAAGTTTAAAACTTACGTGTTTCAGCAAAGATTGCGCGTTGTTTGCGTCGGGTTGACCTTTACATATCATAATAAATGCTGCCTCTGGATCGTTCCCATGGCATTTAACTGATCCACGAGTTCTTGCGTTTGAGTGTTATCCTCGTCCAACAATGTCTTGCAATTCGCTGTCTTGAAACTTGAAAAATTCTGAAATACTCGCCGGTCGGTAAAATGTTAAAAACTATGCTGTTATACGAAACTCGTACGGTTGTGAGTTGAAAATCTTCATCAGACGTGGAAACAAGAAAATGGCGTCACGTATGGACAAATTCCGGTTTCATATTTCCAGACCTGGTATAACTCTAAATTATGCCATCTTCGTTTTAAACAAACGAATTTCATCAGATTTAAAGGTACGGGAATGTTACTGCAGCCAGCGATGGTCAGTTTAACAAATTCAAAATTGATCGGCTGTAGGAATGACTTATACTTGAACGATTGTCATGTAAATCATGTGATCCCCAGCGAAGGATCATCCAGATTAGCACGTCAACTCCCGGCATAAGCCGAGATTGCGAGTAAAATAGTAATCCGCAGTAGTGTAGCAGACAATTAATCAATCATTGAAAGCAGATCGTGCTAGACCACGTGGAATCCGTATTAACCGTTCGACCTGGCATTCTCGTGGGCACGTAAAGGGCCTCCCATGCCATACGCGTTATGTGCCTCTATTAGGGATAGATACGCGAGCACACCTGTGCCGAAATCCAGCATGGTCAGAACCTAGGCGTATAATTCGAAGTGCGTGACCGACTCGAGCATGGATCATCCACTAATTAAGGAAATTGTTGGTATTACGTTGGCGCGAATGGACGCTACCGCCCCTACCGGCCAGACTTCGATGCATCTGGAATGGATATCCGTTGGACAAAATGATAAAACGCTTTTGAATGGAGGGGGGAGGGGGGAATTAAGCAGACGCCCTTTAGAAATTCTTTTAACATTTTACCGACCTGAAGCCTATTAAATAGAACTTTTAATCATTGTCGTTGCGACGGCAACACCGAAGGTTGTCCGTGCCTAACCCCGCGGTGGTGGGTAGCCGCGATGGAATCTCGAGGAAGACATCAATTTCCGATTTCCGTGAATCTCGCTTTATTTCTGAATATATTGTTTACAGCAGGTGGTCATTCGGGACATCCGATCGTCCGTTCGAGAAATTCCACTACACCAAGAAACTTTTTCTCCTTTTCTCGTTCTACGTTAGTACAGAATAAAAGGATACTAAGTTTTGCATACTAAGTAAATTACATTTATCTACAAAGTTACATGAAAATCGCTTGACCCATGAAAAAGCTACAGGCATTTGAAGATGTAGAAATTTTTGAATTTAAAATTTGTGATTCATTTAAGTCGCAGTTTCTTACAAACTTTGTCACTTTCGCTCCGTTATATTTAATTGCAATTTACTTAGGTCCACAAAAAGCTTAGTTACTGTTTAATCATTTTAATGTTATTCCACTGTGTTGATGTTTATCTTCCAGATGCAAAATATCTGACAGTATATTCATAAACTGCACAGAACCATAATAACGGATATTTGTATTTCATCCGAGATTTCCGTATCGTAGCCTAAAGGGAATTCGAATGTCAATAGCTTAGATCGTGCTTCTGTTTACATTCTCGGTAATAGAGGCTTGAGTAATATTCTCAAGAGATCGTAGATTTACAGGCCCTCAGGGGTGTGACTTATTCTGCTGTATATAGAGAAACCAATTGCTGTATCCTGTTGCTGACTTCGGGAGTATTCGATATTAAAAACAACATTAACAGTTTAATTGACATTTCTCAGGCACTCCGAGCTAGTTTAAATTTCCCCTTAAGACAAGTATCAAATATTTCTTGTGTCTCCATGAAACGCTTGACCATTTCTTAGGCGTACTCATAAGTAATAAATTATTTTAGAAATCTAAAACAAACTTTGTAGTAAAATCAATTGCCATCTTACCTGCAACTTTCATTCTCCTTGTAGAAATCCAGGGTCCGCGAAGCAAAATGTAACTCAGGTGCCTCCACTTCGAGGTCTGTCACAGAGGTCATAATTACTAGCAGCAAACCTCCTCAATCAACGTTGACACTTGTTGACCTACAAATCATCACCATAAATATCGCAAATTCTCTTTGTTGTTACCGTTCCATTAAATTCAACATGAAAATTATTGGGTTGTTCGGAAAGTAATTTCGTTTTTTCCCCGACAGAGGATTTAATTGTACTTTTTTGCACGCAACTTCATACTTAAGCCGCATAATCATTATATGTTTTGAGAGCTGATATAGCAAGGCTTGTGTGTGAAAAAGTCCAATTGATTCTACGCAGTAGTTTTTGGTTGGTGGCCTTTTAAATATGGAGAGCAATAAGCAGCATTTTCGTCATATTTTACTTTTTTACTATAGAAAAGGTAAAAATTCTGTTCAAGCCAGAATGAAATTAACCGATGTGTATGGAGATGTGTTGACAGTACGCCAGTGCCAGAACTGGTTTGCACAATTTCGATCCGGCAATTTTGATGTCGAAGATGCACCACGTTTTGGAAGGCCGGTTGAAACTGATAAAAACACGATACAGGCATTAGTTGATGCAAACCGGCGAATAACACGTGAGATCGATGAGAGGTTAAATTTATCAAATTCAACTGTTTATGACCACTTGAAAGGCCTGGGTTTAACCCCAAAGCTCGATGTATGGGTTCCCCATGTTTTCACGGAGAGAAATTTGTGTCGTCGCGTTGACGTCTGTGATTCGCTTCTCAAACGTCACGAAAATGATCCATTTTTGAAGCGCATCATTACTGGGG
>CM052094.1:11154301-11175001 GCA_028453745.1 Agapostemon virescens
AAGTCCCTTTGTTTTAATAAAATTGTATAAATTGGCGAAATTCAATTCAATTTCATTTGTGTATGTTTATAAAGGTATTTTGCAAGGATGTATAAAATAAAACCTTGGTTGTAATGTTAAATAAATAAAAATTACATTAGAGTGCACATTGCTTTCTGATAATAATAAGACTCCATCTACTCAAACTTCATTCAACTTTTACTATAACATGTGGTTCACTAAAGAAGTACATCCGAAAATTACTAACGAAAACATTTTTATAACTTTAGTAATTGCAAAAAAAGAGGTAGCTGATTTTTTAAACAAATTCATTAACAAATTTTTATGCAAACGTCACCAATTATCTCATATCGATATCTGCAGTTCCATTCAACCTATAATTTTTACAGAATGACATGCCTTTCGTAATGTATATAAAATATGCACAATGCAGAGAAATGTATTACAGAATTTGCATCCACGCATTAAACACTGCAAGTTCACAAAATTTCATAAATTTCTAGAAAAATCTAGGAATGATCGAAAGTCATTAGGTAAAACTCAACTTAAACATACTTACTGTTACTTAATGTCTACAAATAAACGAGTAGCCGTAGATGTTTCGGTCGATACTAAGAACTCTGTAAGATTGAATAACTGTGTAACATGAAACTAACTAGACTTAACTATGTGATATTTTAATTTCTATCGAAATTAAGATGAGATTGGTTCGCCGCTATAAATATATTTGTAATTTTCAAATTTTTCTGTGCCTGATTTTAATTTAATCCACACGCTTATTGTACAAGGATTCGCGTACCTCCCCATTCACAAGAAAATAGCACACCCATAGAAATATTTTTCTGCTTTGACGTGCAATTTCACCCTTGTCATCAGATCTGGAAAGGGGATCGCAGCATTCTGCTAGGAGGACAGACAATTATAGAAAGCGGGAAAGAGAGAATTTGCAGTCCGGGCAGAGATTACTTCGGCCATGCTGTAATTAAAAATTCCTTTTGTCAAGAGTTCTACGCCTTCGCAAGGTCACGTAGGAATGGAAGAAAATGGCCATACCATTAGCCGGAAAATCGCGATTTTGTTCAAACGTAAATCGCCAAATTGGTTGTGGCAAAGACAGCGATGGAATTGCGGGCGGAGGTTATAATCGGAAACGTCACAACAGAAGTAATCGGAAGCTTGGAAACTGCTAAAATTGTAGCTGCGACTGCTTTCGTCACTGTGCATCTGCTCCGACAACCTCAGACTTGCCGATTGCAAGTTTAGATATTATGGGAATGAACGTTTTCGTGAAATCGAAAGTGTAATTTTTTAAAATCTATGGTCTATGGCTATGATCATTTTGTAAATTCTTTGACAGTGACAGTAGTTTCAAATAGAAACTAACATCTCACTAATAGTAAAGTTCATCCGATCATTTCTTCTACAGTGAATTACTTTAATATTCGGACACTATACAATTTTCAGCAATTGCAGCAATGCTTAAAATTAGTAAAAGTACAGTGTGAGATATTATTAAAAGATTTAAGTATGAAGACCGAATACAATCTATTTCGCAAAGAGGCCAACAAAAATGTTGGACACGCAAGATAAAAGAAAAATTATAAGAAAAATAAAGAAAGATCCTACATTAAGTGCACCAAAATTAGCTGCCGAATTATTAGAAGAAACTTGAAAGAAAGTGCATCCCCAAACAATACGCAGAGCATTAAAAGAATGTGGTTATAATGGACGAGTTGCTCGGAAGAAACCGTATGCAAATGAAACTAATAGAAAGAAAAGATTAAACTTTGCGAGAGAATATGTTTTCAAAGAAAATACGTAGTGGAATGACGTTATCTTTAGTGATGAGAGTAAATTCAACATTTTTGGATCGGATGGGTGAAGAATGGTGTGGCGAAAGAAAAATGAAGAATTCAAAATTAAAAATATGAAGCCGACTATAAAGCACGGAGGTGGAAATGTACTTGTATGGGGATGTATCTCAACATTTGGAACGGGTGAATTAATTTTTATTGATAACATAATGGACAAAAATGTATACCTGAACATTTTAAAAAATAATTTACGTAAAAGTGCAATAAAAATGGAGATTCAGAATACATTTAAGTATTATCAAGATAATGACCCCAAGCATAAGGCACGTATCGTACAGGAATATTTGCTGTATAATTGTCCAAAATTATTACAACCGCCACCTCAGTCTCCAGATCTGAATCCTATAGAGAATTTATGGGATGAAATAGACCAACGAATTAGAACAGCTGCAATAACATCTAAGGAAATGTTAAAAGAACGACCGAAAGAGGAATGGAATAATATTAGTACAGAATATTTGAAAAAAATAATTTGCAATATGCCTCAACTATTAAAAGAGGTCATTCGTCAAGAAGGATATCCTACACTATATTGAATTACTTTTCGTTTGTAAAAATTAGTACAAAAACTTGAGTTTCGTTTCGTAGGAGTTTTTTGTGTGTTACTATTGTATGGCCAATTAGCAATCTAAAAAAGTTTACTTGATCCCTTCTTTTGCACGGTAATAGGGGAATTGCTAATGGAAAAACTTGTACTGTCATTTTGCGTGCCTTTATGGAGCTTATGGCTGTCCATTCGTTTCCTCACTTTTGAAATCTTTTGCATCTGCTACATTTTTTAACGTTGCTTCGCTGACAGTCTTATATTATCTTAAAAGATAACATTTGACCTTCTTTAAGGTACGGAAAATGATTAAAAATACTAGTGATACGTCAAATGTTAATTTTGATAACATTCCCCTCAAACTGTATTATTTTGGGACACTTTAATATATTTCAAAATTAACTTCTATTTTCTGGATTACGTTTTCACAATAATCAACGTAATTCGTGTCGAGAAGATAGATTTGCACGCAACACAGAATTTCTGTAGTGTATTTTTTAATATTTAAAATTAATTAGTATATAATAATCATCATAGAACATTTATGAGAGTAAAATAGAAATTGAGAATATGAAAAATTGAAATTTCAAATTATCGTATTGATAAATTCATTTTCAATTCCGCTAGCAATAAAGTATCGATTTTTCACAAAATACTATGCGTTACAGTCGACAGCAAAGCTCATTCCTCGGATAAATTTCGCCAAATTAACGTCGTTTTCGACCACAAAAATTATACGAGACATTAATTTTGTCCCTTTCTTGGGTCCGCTTTTTTCGTATCGTTAATTTTCCGCACTCGTACATAACACCGTGCATCGTTTCTTTCCTCTTTTTTTTCTAAAACCTCTCCCCACTTGATAAAAGCATAAGAAGGGATGCAACGGAATTGATTCTGTTTTTATGGCTCAGTTACTTCTTGCCGTGCTCGAACAACCGAAGAACTTTACGGTTGCCTCGGTAAAACCCCGAAAGCCTCTAAAAACTATATTCGCTGAAAATAATGCTCGTCGCTTCACTATTTTTTCCCCGCCTATTCATTTTATAGACTTTAAATCAGTTATTATATACAGGAATGTACAAAGTGTTGAACAAAAATCATTCAAAGTGGCCTAAGTCCAGTTTTTAAAAAATTCAAGCTATCTATGTTAATATTTACATTTCTGCGTTGTTCGTTTTAATTTTATTGTTTTACTGACCATCTTAGCATAACACATACGTAATAACTTAACGCAATCATAAGTAAAGTCAATGTGATACAAAAATCATCTAGTGCTGAAGTAATTAAACATTTTAAACTTTCTTCTGTCGAGCACAGTGTGACTATATGAAACAGTTATTTTCAGCAGCTCTTCTATCCGTGCTCGGTAAAAGTTGCTTGAATATGAAAAGTAGGTAATACATCATCCAATAATCTTCCTTAAAAGCTCCTTAGGCATTCACGCGTTGAAGCGTTTTGATCTCGTGGTGATAATTCCGAAAATATTTCTGAATTAGATGGGATCGAGAATGGCCGCGAACACAGTGAAAAATTGGCGTCGACGAAGAATAAACGAGGTGATTTGACGATAAAAAAAAAACGCGGTCGGTGATCTATGTGCCGGTACTTAGATCCTGGAATTCGTTCCCGTGACACGTTCCCGCAGTCTCTCCATCTCGAGGATTAGCACGAGCTAGAAATTGCCGGGGATCATCAGACGATGCCGCGAATTCCAGCTTCGCTCTATGTAAACGGTGTACAGTCCTCTCGACGCGGAGGCACTCTCCGCGAATCGAATTCACGGATTATGCCGACGAGAATACCGTGGCTAGGATTAAAACATTACCGGAACCACTCATCGCTATGGAAATTAACGTAATGCCGGCCAATGATTTCACACTGGGCACTCATTTTGCAAGAGATTTCAAACAAATGGGTATTGTAGATGTGGCCAAGAAGTAAATGATAATTGGTGTTACTGCCTTTTGACAGAGCTAAACAATATTAATGAGCCGTAGTCTAACACACGTCTCACCGCACTCGTAATGTGGCGTGAGGAAAGAAAAAGCGATAATCACATGACAGATGCACGAACTTTGAAACTAAACTTGTGAACTTAAATGAATTATTGTAGCCAACAAATTTTTAGGTCCCCGATTCTTTTGTAAATTTTCCTACAAGCTACTAGACGCGTGGGCAGAGTTTTTGTCAATTTTCAGGTCGATCGGAATGGAATTACGAAAAATGTGCAGATCGGTGGAATCGTCCAACTCCCGAAGTTGGGAAACTGAAGTGAGAAGTCACGACCCCAACTCCTGAAACCGTAAAAAAATTTAGTTTCTCCGATTCGTTTCTAACGCTGGCTACAAGTAACTGGACACGTAGGCAGTGTGTATGCCAAATTTCAGCTCGATCGGAATGAAATTGCGGCCGTGGTACGACTTTGAAAATTTCGAGGCGTTCTAAATCGCGAAAATGGGCAAAATGGGGTTGATAGAATGAAGCTTCCTGAAGTCCCCTGGAACGCTAGCCTAGAAAATGAGGGCTCTTCTTAAAGAGGAAGGTTCGAGGAAGATTTTCCTGTTTGGATCATGTCGATAGCTCTAATAGTTTGGTCGGGGGACGCCTTCAAAGATTGCCAAATCTTGAGAGGATTCGCCCTCCTCCCTTTTAAAAATCGTGAAATTTTGGAGAAAAATTTTTAGGTCCCCGATTCTTTTGTAAATTTTCCTACAAGCTACTAGACGCGTGGGCAGAGTTTTTGTCAATTTCCAGGTCGATCGGAATGGAATTACGAAAAATGTGCAGATCGGTGAAATCCGCCAACTGCCGAAATGGCACCTTCGAAGGGGGTTCTATTAGGGGGATCATAAAGTAATGTTTTTTCTGTGCATGTTGAAATTCTTTTATCATTTATCAGCTCATTGTATACTTCAAAGTTCATGAAAAATGTAAAAAACGAACATTACTTTGCGGTCCCCCAAGTATTTTCTAAATTTCCTTTAAAGGGAAATAACATTTTATTTAATTTTTGATCGCATACGGTCATTGGAGAATAGCTAGGCACGCAGTGACTACAAATTTGTCTTTTCTTTTTGTCGTTCTGCGGAGGACAATGAATGCTTAGTCAGTATTATTGTAAAACAAGTTGTAGGCCAAAGGGTTAATCAGGTTTCAACACAAAATATGGGAAAATATAAGATGTGCTATCTTTTTGTCTTCGAATGTAGTCGCCCGTAGTAGCGAATGAGTTAAATTATAAAAGGAATAAACGACGTGTGAAATACGTGAACAGCCTTTAAATGTAAGTATAACAGCTTGTGAAAATAGAATAAACAGCAGCGCGAGTGTCGCAATGACCGGATACTTATACTAGTGGTCATCGATGGGGCGTAAACATCCACCACCAATTATATATCATCTCTCTCGTCGAGAGCGCGATGACCAGGCCATCCCTTTCAGAGCGGAGGTCCCAAGACGCCCATCTTTCTCTAAGGGTTTCTTTGTTTTTCTCAATTGCGGTACCAAACTCAGCCGGTTTCGCCGGTAGTCTGGCGGTTCTAGTATGACCGCGTCGTCTTCCCCAGCACGTTTTGTCCCTTTACAACTCAGGAAGTTTTTCCTGCTGGGGATTGTAACATCCTTAGGTAGACTCTGCGTCCGCTCTGGCACACGAGGTGCTCAACGGCCACAAAAACTTGGGGTTTTGCACACGATGGGCTATACCGTCGAGAGTTGGCAAGCTTTATTACCCTAAATAAAGCAGAAAACAATTTCTTCGGCCGTCCTCGAACTTGCGTACCAGTGGCTTTACCAGGTCTGTAGATATGAAACCGGATTCTGCCCATACGTGGCGCTAGCTGTCAATGTAATTACCGTCAAACCGCGTTATTTACGACATTTTCTTCTTTTAACATATGATGAAGGTTTTCAACTCGCAACCATACATGTTTCATACAATAAACGTGTATTTTCCATACAAACATTCCGGTTTCAAATTTACACATCCGGTCAAACAAGAGAAGAAGAATGTCGACGCAATGCATTCGCTATGTATTGTTACGTAGGCGGTCCTGTGATCATTACAAAAAATACTGTTAACCCTTTGCACTCGAAGCTGTTTTAACTTCAACCCCAAGGAATTTTTTCTGACCTAGAATATTTTCATTCTACACGATATATTTTATCTTATGCATACGAAAATTTGTTTACTATTACTCGTCCTTGCAACGATTAAATTTTTACAAATTTCTTTGACACAAGCATAGCGATGTATAGATTGTTGTAAACAGTGCTGCAGCTATTTTCAATGATGCCTGAGAGTCACCGTTCGAGTGCAAAGGGTTAATACTAAAATAATTTTCATTATAAGAGGAGGAAATGCATCACACGTCCAGTTACAACGAAGTCATATCTCCGACTCTATTCTGTTCTTGTTACAACGTCGTTTTAATGTTGCGAATGTTGAATAGGCAGCATTTGATTTGTCGTTTTGGTAATACGGCTACCGCCCACTGCAAAGTTTGCGTGAGTAGAAAATAGCCAATTATGAACGTGTACAAGACGGCTAGACAATGGCGGGTTTTCCACGGTGAAAAGGCCCGTTAGCATAGCTCGTGAATGGATAAGCGACTGGAAATCTAGTTCTCTGTGTTTTTATCGTTTTACTACACGAAGGCCAAGACACTGAATATGCGCGTGTTCTTCGTCAACTGTGTGCAAGCCATAAAGCAATTTCCAAGGTGCTAGCACGTAATAATCTGTTTCGGTTCAGCTATGGTGTTTGCAATAAAGCAATCGACTTCAAGTTATAAGACGCTGGGGTGCAACCAGCTAAAGTAATAACAAGCTGATATTTTTAAGTCAACGCGTAGTTATAACTGGAACATTTGTACTGCATGGGGCTTGTTCAAGTTTATTATACGAAGTTAGCAGTCAGAAGTAAAAGTAAGCGGCAATAAAATACATAAAAGTTCTTACTGCCGTATTGCAGTGGTTCTTATACTAGAAACCTTTGGTTCATCGAGTTTCTTCGTATTTTGAAAAATAACGGAAATATAGATACAGTGACTCTTATTAATATTCGGACATCGTTTTTTTAAGTGTAGGTGTTTTGTAACCGGAGGTTGATGAACACGAAATAATCGACGCCGTATTTGAACCCGTGGTGGGTTTCCAAAAAAGAACCCAAGAACACAAAAATCTTCGAATTTTGTGAAATACGTGAATTCGTGAGGTTACTCTAAGGAATTTGTCCTTTTGCGAAAACATTTCGCGAAACGCGGTTTGGTTTTTGAAATATTAACGAAAAACGCGACCCAACCTAACATCCGCTACAACTAACAGATCCTGGTTTGTCATAACAGCCGATTCTGCTGAGCAGTAGCGCTGTTACTAATCCGTGTTCGAATTACGAACAAGAAAAGCAGCAGCAATTTATTTTAAATATGTGCCCATAATTATGAAAGTGGTCTAAGTCATATATTTCTTGTTTCGAGATATTTAATAAATTGCATTTGAATAAATTAAAAAATATTTTTACATTATGCGACATTTTAATTTATAATTTTATTAGTCTTGATTAATGGAAATTTATTATGAATGTGCAATTTTGTGTGAGTTTCATATGAAAATGTTGTTTCTAAAGTTTGAATTGACATTCGTTTTACCGAAAATGTATTTCTTTTTCTACACATTTCTATCAATTCATAATAATTCCAATAATTAGTTCGGAATAGTCCAACTGAATTAATGAACTAAGTGAATTCCATATATTGTTAGATAGACCGAAAAGTATCATCGTTTCTGTTATTGTTTGATTTTTTGATTATGAAAAACGCGCCAAAGAGGCTCACGTGCCACTTTAAGATAATGTTTATATATTTTCTTTAAATTTTCGACTTAGACCACTTTTATAATTAACATTAAATGAATTCCATATAATGTTGAAATTACAACCACTATCTAATGGTTCACTTTTGACGATATCGTAAAAATTACATTGAATAAATTTAGTTTAAAATACTGTGGTGTGAAATAACTGATAAACCCCATTTTTTTTTTTTAATTTTGACTTAGACCATTTTCATAATTATGGGCGCATATATGTATCGCTTGATGTCAGCAGTATTAAATATGGGGAAAATACAAATGTAATATCCAATAATTTCAGTTGAAAAATTAGATAATTTACCAACATACTTCCGATATACTGATCTCAAGCAGACCGAACGTAAAAATTCTACATGGTCGACTGCAATAGTTTGGGAAATCTGACGGTCTCAGGGTTATTCGAGTATCATCGAACACCACTTCGTAGACTTCCGCAAGCAAATCCCATTACCAAGGCGTGCTCTTAAACGGATTCACATTTATTGCTTCCTGTTCCTTTTCCTGACTTATCATCGTCACAGCATAATGCTCCTAAAAGCATTTCTACTCCGACGAACCGCAGTACATCACCCACTCACCGATAAGAAACCGTTTAGCTACCCCATATCATTTACATTCAATCAATACCGACAAATTCGAGCCAACATAACACCCGACACGACGCGATTCGTCATCATTATTGTCTACTTCTGCGAGTAGAACTCTGACTTATGGTTGTTAGTGTAGAATTCTGGCTCAACGTTCGAAACACTTTTGCTGAGTCAATGTATATTGTAAGGGGTTCGTATGTAGTCTTTGTCAGGGATGGAGTGTTGCGTTGCATCTCAATTTTCTGTCAAAATCGGCACGAACTTTCCGGAGAACCCAATTATTATTATTTTGCGAATATCATTTAGTAAATCAAAGTGTGTCATCGCACAAGAAAAGTCAAAATGTTGGCTCTGATCTCTTACTCGATCTACAGGAAATTAAACAATAATCGTGTAAGAAAGCGAAGTGGGGTAGGGGATGCGATGGGTCTTGAGATGAAGGGTGGCGGGCGAAGAATCAAGAAGTTGCCTTTTGCCAACTAACAATAAGCCAATAAGTTGCCAAGCTACGCTGCGTTTGTAACGAAAATTTAGGGGTTGCCTTTTGTAGGATCCAAGTAAGTAATATAATTGCATAAAGTTTCGTCGAAACTAATAAAGTTTTCCATTCAAGAATCCTAAACTGAATAATTTTTATATTTTACGTGGCTTTTATCTTTTTACGCGTCAACTGATGTCAATGGTACATTGTACATGTACAAAGTATAATAAAGTTACGTACGTTAAAATTTAGAGAAAGTTTGTTCTAAACTTCTAAGGAAAAGTTCAAGTCTTTTGGTTTTCACAAAAGTTTATTCGTTTTTAGCACTTCGACTGTCAAGCTAACAGCCACGAAAATTCGACAAAATCGAAATGAGACGTTGAATGAAATAAAAATTGGGAATATAAAATGTATAATGTAGAGTACTCCTGCCACCTGCTTGCACTTTCTAGATCACCATCAATTTTGATACGATGAATGTATCAACGTTAAAATTCATTTAGAAACGATATAAATAATTTAAATAATATAAAGAATATATGTGAACACTTTCTATATTGATTGCGCATTTGCAAAAATGTACTATAAAAATTGTAATGTTTCGTGTATAGTATTATATAGAGAAAATTACAATTCCACCAATTATCATTGTTCTTACTATGCAAATATGATTGTGGTTTATTTCATTGATAAATTAAAGTTCAAACGCGACTTAATATTTACAGCGTTTAAAGCGACAAAAGAAATTGCTTGAATAAGTTCGTAAGAGATTTTTATCAATTTAATTTTCTCGCAAGCGTGTAACCAGTGAAAGCTTGCGTCTGTTTTAAATTTGCCAATACGATGCTGTATTTGCAATTCGGAGATACGGATTATCCGATGAGATTCCGAGAATCGTTATAAATTAAAAAAAAAATTTCGTATCGTTAACGTTGAACTCTGTGCAATCGAGAGAATATGATACGGTGTAATATAACGCAATATTCCATCAGTATTTCTTTCTCTTTCACTGATTCAACCCCGTCGGAGTTTGCTTTTCCGATGGTATTATCGGGAAAACGTTAACGGAAAAACATTCCTTCAAGATCGTTTATTCATTGAACATCGATAATATAATGCCGCATTTACATTTAAAATAAAACGCGATTATTCAATAAACGATCTTTAAGAATCTACGAGATACTGACATTTTTTTCATTATACGCCGCGTCATCTTCCTCGGTGGAATTTTCAGTTTGCGGGAGAAATGATTGATGCATCCACTTGTGATACACGTGTACTTCTGTCATAGTAACGTTTACAGGTATTGATCGTTCCGTTAAAAGCCAAACCCTCTTCCAAAACAGAATTCTGAAAACACGATACAAAATGTTGCGAATTCATTCCTATATAGCAATACTTTGTTTAAGTTCATGGAAATTGCTACTAATGAAATTTTATCAAATTAAAATTAATGTACAGAGTGGTTCAGTAAATATGCTCATACAAAATATACAGTGACTTTTATTAATATTCGGACATTGTGCTATTGAAAAAATTGTTGTTAGTTTCGATCGTTTGCAATAGTACATTTAGAGTTATTGTTTTGTAATGTAACAGAACATTCATTGGAGTTTGTAATAACATAAATTTTATCTGTTGTTGCACATACTTTTCTTAGTACCAAACAGTGAACTAAATTATGTCGAAATTTATCGTCGCAAAAATATTCGGGCACATAACTTATTCTCGCATTTCTTGCGAATAACGACACACCTTTGCCGTTTGTTTACAAACATAACGTCGAGTAAGATGAAGAACATGCTTCACGATATCAGTTACTGTTCGAAAGCCGTCAGGATCAGTTAGAAATTCTAAATATGGGACGAAAAAGTAAGAATACTTCATTTGACGTACGACAGTTAGTAATTTTTTACAGAGAAAAAGAGAAAACGTAACGGGAAATCGGTAATCTTCTAAAATTAACCGTTTCAGTGCGGAGGAGCGCTATCCCGCTCCTCTCATGTTTTGCCAAAATTGCGAAGAGCGCGACAGTGCTCCTTTTTTGTTATGCCAAGAATGCGTAAAGCGCAATAATGCTGCTTTGAATCAGTAACAGTTGTGCATCCAGTAAATAAAAAGATTTCTATTTGTTAATAATATTACATATTTCAAATCTCCTTCCTTATTTCTCTGTTAAACACGGCAGAGAAGTTACACGTTCAAACTTAATTTGTTCTATTTGTAAAAAGGGCTTAATCAAAATTCACACGCTTTGTATACCAAACCACTCGTGTAAAGGATCACAAAAAATTATTTTTGTTAATTTAAGTGAATTATAAGTGCTTTTGTACTACATTTAGCCACAAAATGAATTTACAGATTTAACTAAATAAACGGTATTTTTAAAAATTTTTTGTTGTTGCGTTTCTGTATGAAGTGCAAGTGAGTTTATTGTATGAAAAGTGTTTTCCATTTTTTTCCTATACACGCGCAATTAGTGCCGCAATTTGGCATAGTTCCGAAAAAATCCGTCCGCAGCCAAACGGTTAAATAAGAACACCGTAGTTGATATTATGAAGAGATATAATGAAGAAAATCGAATTGAATCAATTCCTCAGAAAGGCCGACCACAGAAGCTTAACGACCGAGAGAAACGTATTATTTTTAGAAAAGTAAAAGTGAACCCTGGTTTGAATGCTCCAACATTAAGTGCTGAATTATTTCAAGAGATACGAAAGAAAGGTCATCCAGATACAATACGTCGGGTGTTGAAAACAGATGGATATAATGGTAGAGTAGCGCGTAAGAAACCGTCTATAAACGAAGCGAATCGCAGAAAAAGATTAGCTTTTGCAAAACAATATGTTTATGAGGCAAAAACTTGGTGGAATAATGTAAGTTTTGCTGAAGAAAGTAAATTTAATCTGTTTAACACTGATAGACGAAAATTAGTATGGCGTAAACGAAATCAAGAGCTTAACCGAATAAATTTAAATTCAACAATAAAGCACAGTGGTGGAAGTATTATAGTGTGGGGGTGTATTTCATCTAAAGGAATTGGACAACTGGTTTTTATAGAAGAAATTTTAGATAATATTAAGTATCTAAATATTTTAAAACAAAATCTTAAGAAAAGTGCGATCACAATGGATATAGATGACACATTTAAATATTATGAAGATAATGATCCTAAACATAAAGCCAGAATAGTTCAAGAATACCTTTTATACAATTGTCCAAAAGTATTACATCCACCACCACAGTCACCAGACGTGAATCCCATTGAAAATGTATGGGATTTTTTGGACAGGAAAATTCGAACAATACCGATAAGATCGAAGGAAGTATTAAAAAAACGATTAATTGAAGAATAGAGACATATACCGCTAAGTTATTTACAAAAAGTTATAGACAATATGCCTAAGCGGTTGCGACACGTAATTAAAGCTAAAGGCTATCCAACGAAATATTAATTATTGCTTATGTTAATAATTTTCATGTTTAAATGATACAGTAAGATTCTTACATACATTCTCATATATGTAATTGTACAAGAATGTATGGTTGTGAGTAGGAAATCTCTATCAAGTAACTACATTGACAGTTTGCTCGTATTTATAAGGTCCGAAAGATCGTACAAATGTACCGCGGACGATAAACAGTGGGTTTAATACACGCTAACTCCGGAATTTGGCCATTAAACTCATTTGCGGCTTCGGTTCACTTTACGGATGTACTGGGTTAATGGAATGAATACAGGAGAATTTCGGATATATGAAACGCAACATGAATGTGCACAAAATCATTATGTAGTTTCAATGAAAATCGGTCTGGGCGTTGATCTAAGTTAAGGTTGGTTCGGGTTCGGTATTGCTGAGTTACAGGTTCATTGAATTAAGGTTAGATTAGAAAGCGCCACCAAGGGGATGGTTTGGGTCGAATTGTGGTTAGAAAGGATTAGGTGTGTACTAGGTTACGGTTGACTTGGGTTAAAAATTAGTTAGCAGAAGTTAAGAGAGTGGTAGTTTGGGCGAAATTTAAATTAAGATTCTGTCTAACGTCATCTGTGTTTGCAATCAATTTTTCCACATATATACGATAATTTACGTAAAACATCATTTTCTGAAACTATCTTTTTAGTATTAGTTACGTAAGTCAGTCAGTTTATATTTTACCATAATTTTCCGATGGATTAATTTTACCAAATTATTATTGCAATTTTTTTATCAATTGTTTCTACCTATGTAATCACTTCGATTAATAACTTCGAAAAATTTCTAGTGATTTTTCGTATATTTGAACGTCTTTCCGTGAAATGAATATTGTTTTGCGTGCCTATCCATTGTATTATATTAATACATTCTATAGTCTTCCAATTTTTGGTCTCCTTGTATAGAAAACATCTCCTCTTGATGCAGGTCGGAAGCTTAATAATAAAAGAAACGCTCGAAAACGTTCGATTCTAAAACAGCTTGGTAAATAAATAATACAGGAAGGAATCGAAAATGTTTCGTTCTAGTACAGTTTGTAGAATAAATGATAAAAGACGGGATGCGCAAAAGACTTCTATTACCCAGAAGAGCGTCGTATTCTTCTACATTTCATTTATTTTTCAACGAAATAAGTGGATGAAACCTCGCGCAAACACCTTTGTGTAAAAGCGTGAGTGACACGATGTCGTTTTAGGACTAAAATCAGTGTAAAAAAATATACGTACACTTTACGAAAACGAATAACTTTTTAAAATTGTACCATACTATAATCTCCACACATCAGTTATTGGGCTTCGATAACTGTGCAACATAAAAATTTGATATTTACCAATTTCGTAAAAATATATTGTCACAATTTAAAAGTTTACATTAGATAATAACTGTTTGTATGAATCCTTCATATTTACAGTTTTCTTTAAAAATGACAGATGAGCTTTTGCAGTTACCGAGGACCAACCTGTGGTAAATAAAAGCTTCCTTGTTTTTCGCGTTCAATTTTAACAAATTAATTAATTGGATCTGATTGCACAGAGTGCGGTGGGAAGTCAAGGAAAATAATGACACGCACAATTGCATTGTTTGTAAAATTATATAACGCGTATAGATCTCGCTGAAGAAAAAACGGGAAGGGGATGAAAAGAAATGAATGATTCACGTTCAAAAAGAAGAATACGCGAATGTTGCGAACATCGTTTCCCCGATAAGGGGTGCCGATTGTAAATTATATCGAATTCAATTTAAAAATTTTCATTATATTTAACAATAAACTGCAGGCACGGTAATTGGCTACTCTGTTAATAATCTATTGCAATTCGATACACATAAAATTCAGCAGAAGTGACAATCGATGAGAGTATTTCACAATGACGAACATAAGAATATTATGACAGCTTCGATAGTAAATGTTAAAACTTGATAATTCAGGAAACTCTTTCCTTAATTTAGGTCCGTTGTTCAATACAGTTTACATCGACGTGCCGCACTGTTGGCACATCGAGGAAAAAGTGATCGAATTCGGGAGCAATATCCTTTCGAGTTGCTAAAGTTTCGGAGTTCCGTTGGGAACGTTTTCGACACGATTTCAATTGAAACTTTTCTTTTTCTTTCCCATAGAATCGTTGCAGTGGCTTAACTTTAACTACTCCTCAAGGTTTCTGTGTATTCTAAATTAATAAAGCAAGAGTTATTTACTATTGGTTTTTTATTCGAGTTTTAGTACTTTACTAAACAAATTTCGAACCTTCACTGTTTTTGTTTTTATTAAGAAAACCATTATTTTAGTTATGTGAAAACTTTGCTTGTGCTTTTACTATACTTTCTGTAAGTTACAGAATTTTTTAAATTTAGGATTGTTAAAAAATACAGTCATGAAAATGTGCGATACTTAATTTATATTAATTTCTGATTACTTGTACGTTAATAACTATTTTTATAGCAATAAATGTAGATGTCATAACTACATTCATAAAACAAATTTACTAACACATTAATTCTGTTCTCTATCCATCTAACATTCATTCATGTTAATCAGGAACCAATCAGGAACAACTGTTATAATCAAAATGAAAAGAAAATGCTTGTTTTACACATTGTTGGGCGTTTTCTGCTCTTAATTCGGCGAACGACGCGGTATCTCGTTTATTTAATAAATATGTACGTACAAGTTAATATCTATTTATAACCAGAGTACAATTTAGATTAATTCGATCAATTGTCCGCTCGACAGGCAAACTTCGACTTCTCTCGAATCCATTATTTTCTCAAGGGTTCTTCATCGTGAAATAATTTTTCATTATGGCGACTCTATATATGGACAACCGCCGTAACAATATTTAAACTCTTATAATTGTTGTGTGTAAGTAAACAATTTTTTGTTTAATTTTCTCTATATTTTATAGTTCATATCCTCAATTTAGATAATGCACAAGTTTTAGTTACCGCATTTTTTCATATAAACATTGGCGATAACTATTAGTTTCGACCTTCGTTATTAATTGCATTTCTGTTTCTGTTTCCTGGTACGTGTCCTTAGAAGAGAAAACGACCTGCTGTCAGACAAATGAAAATAAAAGTGACGTTATAGTTTGATGGAGTAGAAGCGACTGTAGTCTAACAAGGGGAATAGGCATGGCACGTGTTCCGGCAAGTAGAATACGGACGACGTGCTGTCAGACAAGTAGAATAGGAATACGCTATAACCTATTTACATGCTACAAACAGAAAGTTTCTTCATTTCACACTGAAATATATTATTTTCTATGTGCCTCTTGATTGCTTGACTGTTTTACTAACGAAAAAGTAAGAAAATCAAAGAGTTAAACGTTTTACATTATTATAGTAGTAGGTAAAAATATTCGCACATCCATAAACACGTTGAATGCTATGTCAGTCCCTGGGGACTGACGGTATCAAATTTACAAATTAATATGTTATAGATAATTCATATAATATTAAGAAATATTCGCACTATTTCAATAGATTCGATTGAAACAGAAAAGCACAAATAGACTAAGCGAGTCTTTTGCTTATGCACAGTTGCATTATTTCCGTTTAAAGGAAAATAAAATGTGACGCGAAAGCTAAGCAAAATGGCTCCGCATTCAACGTGTTAAACAGAAATAACTTTATCAAAATTCAATTAAACTTGAATATTTTTGGAATACTTGGAGTATGAGATTCGTTTAGTTTAGACGATGTAGAAAATACATTTTTTTAAAATCGGTATTATTAAAAATTCCGAAGAGAAAGAAATGATGGATACAATGAAAATCTGTCAGACCCGAATAATCAAAATGATTGAAATTGTGAGAACCAGTAATTTAAAATAAAATCACAAAACCTAAATTTAAAGATTTTTACGTCTTTCAATGCCTATAACAATAAATTAATTGCGGTGATAACAACAATATATTTCAGTACAATATTAACTGAACGGTGTGAAAGATATTAATAGAGACAAAATGCTTGTTTCGCCCAGATCTCATTACAGGTTTGCGATTACGTAATAGATAATCAGTGACACTTGCTCCAACATCTCATTAATAGATGTCGTTGCTAAGATTGCGGTCGATGTCTGTTTTATCGTCTAGCCTGGCTTTGACTAATATCCGACATACTCATTTCCGGGCAAATTTGTCCTCTTAATAGGTAAAACAGCTCAAGTCAGACGTAAATGTTTAAATAAAATAATTTTATAAATTCAATATAAAAATATGATTTTTGTACGATACCAAACAGCTTGTCAACATTTCAGAGCAATCGGTCATGTACTTTTCAATATTTCATCCACACCAAGTGAAAAACGGACGTTTCGCTATGAATACGTTTAAAAATTTCAACTTCAAATTCATCAAACGTCGTAACTTTACTATTTCCATGAATTTCTGAATACAATTTGAAAAAGAATTTACGAGATTCTTTCAAAAAGTACAATTGAGCCCATAATTATAAAAATGATCTACTAGGTGTATGCATAAGTTTTTTCCGGTTTTTTGATCAAAAAGAACACGTAATTTTCAAGGGAAATTAATTTTTTTTTTTATTCAAAATATTGGCCATCGGTTTCTACACATTTCGTCCATCTTTCAGGTAATTTATGAATACCATGCCAGAAAAACTGCTTGTCTTTTGCGGCAAACCATTCGTCGAGCCATTTTCCAACTTCCTCGAAATTGCTGAAGTGCTGCTCTGCGAGCGCGTGCCCCATTGACACGAAGAGGTGATAGTCAGATGGTGCCAGGTCTGGGGAGTACGGCGGGTGTGGTAGGATGTCCCATCCAAGTGATTTCATAGTGTCTTTCACTTGTTTTGCTGTGTGAGACGGCGCATTGTCGTGTAACAAAATCACTTTGCCATGTCTTTTGGCCCATTCCGGTCGTCTTTCAATTAATGCGTCGTTTAAATTAATCATTTGTTGGCGATAGCGTTGTGTATTAACAGTTTCTTCGGGTTTCAAAAGTTCATAATACACAATACCGGTCTGATCCCACCAGACACAGAGCATGGTCTTCTTGCCGAAGCGATTTGGTCTTGGTGTTGATGGACCGGCTTCGCCATGTGAAAGCCATGATTTTTTCCGCTTTGGGTTTTCAAAATAAATCCATTTTTCGTCACCCGTCACAATTCGATACAAAAAGGATTTCCTTTCGTAGCGTTGAAGCAGCATTTCACAAGTGACTTTGCGATTTTCCATTTGACGTTCATTCAAATTGTGTGGGACCCATTTACCGAGTTTGTTGATCTTTCCCATTGCTCGTAAACGTCTGCTGATTGTTTCTTGTGATACTTGTAATGCTTCTGCTAATTGCCGCTGAGTTTGAGTTGGGTCATCATCCAATAACTCCTGCAATTGCTCGTCTTCGCATTTTTGTGGTCTACCAGAGCGCTCACTGTCTTTCACATTGAAATCACCACTTTTAAATTGTCGAAACCATGTCTCACATGTTCTAATCGATGGAGCGTGTTCACCATATGTTTCTACCAACAAACGATGACTTTCGACAGCCTTTTTCTTTTGATGAAATAAGAAAAGCAATGCGTGCCGCAAATGTTCTTTTTCAGGCACAAAACTCGACATGATTACTGAACGATAAAACAAAGACGCCAGTTCTTGGCAGACTCAACTTATGTGTGTTTGTAGTTTTATGTTAGACGAACAAAATGGTATATGTGTCAAATTAATACGTTGCGTACTTTTCACTGGCGCCACCTCTTAGTCAAACCGGAAAGAACTTATGCATACACCTGGTAAATCAAAATGAAAAAAAAAATGAGTTTATCAGTTATTTCACACCCTATTATTTTAAACTAAATTAATTCAATGTAATTTTTATGGAATTCATTTAGCGTTAATTATGAAAGTGGTCTAACTAAAACATTTAAAGAAATTATATAAACAGAATCTTAAAATGGCACATGGGCCTCTTTGGCGCGTTTTTGAACTACACAATAGGCCTACAAATGACTATCAAACAATAACAGAAACGACGATACGTCTACCTAACAATATATGGAATTCACTTAATTCTATTTTAAAAGTGCATTAATCCAGTTAGGTTCTTCCGAACTAATTATTGGAATTATTATGAATTGACAGAAAAGTGTAGAAGAAGAAAAATACATTTTCAGTAAAACTAATGTCGCAGCCGGATTTTATTTCAACGAAACCACTAGAAGAGTAAAAAATATTGCGGACGAATCTGTCTCTTGGCTGCAAATTCAATGGATGAGATTCTTGTAAAATGAACCTTATAAGATGTTCTATAAAACTTCATTAGTCGACTCTAAATTCCACGTTTTGGATCTAGCACTTAAAAAGGGAACACCAAAAATACACGAAAATATTAAATTATTTCCATTATGTACCACCACTAGACCAGTAACGGAAGAAAAACAGTTTTTCAGGAATATTTTAAAAATCTTAAACAATCATAATGATAAAAGCCTAAAATGATAAAAATAGATTACTTTTTAAAAATAAGTAATAAATGTTCATGCAATTATTTCATTAAAATTATTGTTTCTAATCAAATTCGTAGTTTTTTTCTATTGCTTTACAGGACATTCAGTTAATCAAGACTAATAAAATTTTAAATTAAAATGTTGCAGAATATAAAAATATATTTTAATTTATTCAAATGCGATTCATTAAATATCTCGAAACAAGAAATATATGACTTAGACCACTTTCATAAATATGGGCACAATTAAAACATTAATTTTGTTATAAAAACATTAGTTTCGTTAAATCGATGTCGTGTCAAAAGAGAATTGCAACTTCGAGGAAAACTTTCATTCGCAAGCGCAAACATTGCTGCAAATCTTCTGGCATCGTTTGTAGATCTTTCGGTACTATGTGCTAACCTAATGGACTATAGAAGTCTTGTACAGTCTTGTCAGCAATCCGTACTTGCAGCATGCCCTCGGATAAAAATTTGATTTCGTAACGGACAACGCGATATTGGAACGACACAGAAACTCGAAGAGGAAGTAACTGATCGATACTCGTAGAGGCAGATAGCTAGGTTGTGGTCGATGATGCGGAGTGCCGAGGCAAGATGTGGCTACCACGAGGAAATCATAAAGGACTTCCTGTGCCTGTAAAAAAGAAAACGGATATCGAATTCGAAGTTTTTTCCAATATCAGAGTATCAAGAGCACGTTTAACAGAGAATTTCTCCGTTGTCATACGATCTTCTCGACTACGTTCTGACATCGTTACCGGACTGAATCGTTTTCGAAAAAGTTGAATAGATTCGATTGCAATTGAAACTGGGTAAATTTCAAAGAAATATATTTGAGACAGTTCTTTGAACTATCCGTTTATTTAAATAAAATCGTATTTCAAGATTTATCTTATATAACAGTTTCACGAAAATGGATGTCTGGAAATATCTATTTATTACTGTGGGAACAGGTTTAATGAATGTGTTTTAATAAAATCTAACAACACGGAACACAATTAATTACGGAAATACCAAGTTAAAACGATATTTTAAATAACGACGAAACGACTGATAAATTAATTCAACACAACTGTCGACAAACGACTACATCGAAAACTTTCGGAATTCAAAACGTACACCGCCTTTTGAACACTCGATAACAACACAAACTTTGTCAATTTATTCTATGGCACTAAATAAGAAGAAATAGTTATGTAAACATTTGTCACATAGAACTTTATTAAGAAGTTGTAATAAAATTACGGAATTCAAATAATACACGAATGTTTCTACTTAGTATAAGCATTTTCAACCCAAATGGCCACTGTTTGGAATGAATATATGTACAGGGTGCGGCACCTAAAACAGGTCACCTGAATAACTCGCTTGCTTTTGAAGATAGAAAAAAAAGGATCAGACCA
>CM052094.1:11179602-11223293 GCA_028453745.1 Agapostemon virescens
ACACAAGAATTGGAGACCTAAAGATTTTTCGCGATTTTAAGAAGGGGGTTACCTTCAATATTTAGCGATTTTGTGGCAATATTTGAGGAAAATCTTCCTCAAACCTTCCTCTTTAAGAGGAGCCCTCAAAATCTAGGCTAGCAGATCAGGAGACTTCAGGAAGCTATCTTTTAGCAACCCCATTTTGCCCATTTTCGCGATTTTCACCAGCCCCAAAATTTTAAAGTTGCGCCGTTGCTGCAATTCGCTTCCAATGGACCCGGGAATTGAAATATACCCTTATTATGCATCCAGTTACTTGTAGCCAGACTTGCAAGGAGAGTGCAAGGTCTTCGGGTCACCGATGCAGTTGATACTTTGTACATTGGTAGAGTATGCTCTTCTGTTTTAGACTATATATGGTTATACCCACGAACACTCAATAGTTTTTTAAATATTCATAAATAAAGATTGAGAGTCCTTAAATGAAGTTATTGCACAGTTATTTTCCGTATCTATTTGAAACTCTCACAATGGGACTTACGCCACTTCCAAAATAAACTTTTTCATTATTTCATCAACCAGCAAATTTTCGTGTTACAAAATCTTAACGATTTCAAATATATTAGAAACAAGTTTCCTCAAAATGAAAATATCTTGTAAAAATGTAACTATTATGGTAGCTGACTTGATTTAAAAAAAAAATGAACTTACGCCACTTTCAAAATAAACGGCTCATATATCGGTTTCGGTATAGCTTTACTGACATTATGCCGGTATCAAAATCATACCGGCTTGAAATTCCTGACTAAACGTGTAATCGTAGAATCTGTTAGACAGAAACAGATGCGTGTCCCATAGATAAGTAAAACAGAAGGGAGAACGCATACCATAAAATTCCTGCAACTTTCTAGGCACAAACGGTATTTTCATCTCGTAAAAGCTACTTATAGAATCTTCGCTCCAGAGATCCAGCACACGTTGGAATGTTGTACTGAAAGCACGGAACGGCGTTAATCGAACACATGATCGTTTCCGTTAAAACCAATGGAGGATTCCGATCCTTTTAACGGGCCGGATTAATTTCAATAACCGTGAAAATGAGCTGGAAATGTCTTGGAAGCACGAATATCGATACAGACGGCAATCCCGTATAATCCAGCCTTTTAAGTTTTAATGCTGCGATGCAATATCGATGGAACAACGATATAGATGAATCACGCATAATTGCGCCGGTGTCCCATTAAGGGTACACTGGAATTTGCATCGAGAATGGACCTCCGTAGTGTGTGGCGATAGAACAACGTTACAGCTTCGACGAATATGCATGTTTATGCGCTTACGCGTTTACCTATGCACAAATTAAGCGAATTCTATAAATAACGTGTCAACAAAAAATAGATTAAGTTCACTAGATTAAAGTTCACGGGCTATTTATTTTTTCGGTACTTGAGTCCCGTTCCGTGAGGTCGTGATTCGGTTCACCTTTCGAGCGTTTATTCCGCCCGAATTGCCGCTGGTTCAAGTTAATAACTCTTTAACTTACGATTAATGTATTTTGCTATTGTGTTGTGCGAAGGTGTCACGTTGATGATACTTTCTGCTCAACGTACAAGGAATGTCACTAAATACGTGGGTCGTGTAGTAACTACACGATTATAAAGGTTGCGATTTTCTTTATTTTCAACTGCGAAATGTTATAGACTTGCAGGCTTGTCACGGTCTATCTGTTATTGCCTTCTGACAACGCACCAAAACCCCACTAATCTGAAATCCGCATATCCGCCGTGTCCTCCTCAAATAGTGCGCTTCATCTACTTCTCGTGCACAGCCTTTTTAAACGTCGACGATGCGAGGGTACCGGTAATGGCCAGAATATTCGCCGACATGCATTCGGTTGGTACGTATGTCAGTGCTATCGTCTTTTCTTTCAATATGCCATGTACAAAGTGATATCTAGTAGCAATGTGTTTCGTACGTGAGTGGCATATAGCATGCTCGGCGATACATTTTGCACCTTGGTTGCCAGTTCCGACCATTATATGGAATAACTGTGTATGCTTCATCTGCAATATTAAATTTTGTAGGTATATAGGTTCTTTGGACGTTTCGATGAACGCCACATACTCTGCTTCGATCATGAAGATGGCCACTGATCGTTGTTTCTGCGAATGCCATGATATTGCTGCCCCATTCAGAATAAATACATATTTCGTGCCTGAGATGCTATCCATGACATCGATTGCATGGTCAGCGTCAGAAAAATCTCGTATTCCGAATGAATTTTGCTTGTGAAGTAAGATGTGCTCAACCCTGTGACGAAGAAGTCGTAGCACACGTCCTAGAAATGTCAAATATGCATTGCTACGACTCAGCAGTGTTAGTGAACTTTGAAAATTTGACCTGACCAGACTACCAACCCTATCGACATAGTTCCAACGTCACAACTTTCCTCTATTCTCATGCGCAGCACCCCGAGGTTAGCATTTCAGGCGACTCAACAACAAATTCTTTTTATCACGGCAAAATTGGTCATTTTCGCGATTATGACGCTGTGAAATTTTAAAGTCGCGCCACGGCCGCAATTCGATTCCGATCGACCTGAGATTTGGCATACACACTGCCTACACATCCAGGTACGTGTAGACAAAGTTATAAAAGAATCGGAGACATTGCAATTTTTTACCCATTTTTTGGATCCCCTTCAGGGGTTCCCCTTAAAAAATTGTCAATATTTGCGGACCTGCCAGGGCGAGACTATCAACGCTATCGACATGATTCCAACGCTAAAATCTGCATCCATTCTTCCGCTAAAAGATAAGTACTCGATCAATAGGCTAGCACTTTAGGGGACTAGACCAGAATAAATCATTATAGCAAGGCAATCTTGCCTATTTTCATGATTTTCGAACACCCCGAAATTTCAAAGTTGCCCCACGGCCGTAATATGAGTCCAATCGAACTGAAATTTGGCATACACACTGCCTACGCATCTAGGTACGTGTAGACAGAGTTAGGAAAGAATCGAAGACATTGCAGTTTTTGCCCACTTTTTGGTCCCCCTTCAAAAATTGTCAATTTTTGCAGAGCTACCGCGGCGAGACTATCAAAGCTATCAACATAATTCCAACGCTAAAATCCTCACCAAACCTGCCTTTTTAAGTATTCGCCACACGTCGACTCCAGCATGTCAGGGGACATGAGGATACTTCATTTTATCAACCCCATTTTGTCCATTTTCGGCCACAATTCGATCCCGTTTGACTTATTAGTCTCCACATGTATTAGTAGACAGCAGAAACTTATACAAATACAGTGAATCCTCTCTTTTTCGGTCTCTTTTTAATCTTTAGCGCTTCAATGGCGCCTGAGGCGTCATTAAACATTTCGTTACAGTTATTTCAAATAGTTTATACATCGCTATGTTTGCATTTACGAAGTCAGTAAAACTTGGAATGTTACACTTACGAGTGACAGTAATAAACTTTAAGGAGTTGTTTTAAGTCAAAAATATGTTTCGATTTTGGAACTAAAATTGCTTGGAGTGCTAAGGGTTAAACGGTCAACACAATCGTTGTGGATTGTCATTTTTCTACAGCAATAATAAACTTCGACATGAGATACATATGTATACATATATGTATTATTATGTGGTACTTTACGTATACATATATAATAATTATTTTATATTAAATTAAATTTAAAATTGAAACACCGTAGACCAAAGAAGTATGTAATTGTACACTAAATACTCGATTCTCAAAAAATTTCTTATACTTCAAGTATGCTTATTTGATAAAAACAATCGTGCTACAATAAGTTTGTAGTAATTTTTCATTTTAGTCGACGATTTTGTTTCACGAGGTAACGTGCGATAAATTGAAGCCATGTTTTTTCTCGAAAATTTTACATTTTCAAAAGTCCGCTCTACAAAAACTAGTTCGTGATTACAACGACCATAAGTTGAATACTTGAAGCATCCTTTCGCGCAATGAGGCCAGAAAAATTGATGCACGATTCTTTCTAGTCGTTTCATCAACTTTTGAATGAAAAATGTACTACCCACTGAATGGTAGCATGAGTCTCGCCATGAAAATTTCACACAGCCGAATATCAGTTTCCGAAAGAAAGTCGTACCTAAGTTTCTTGAAAGTCGTTGTAAAGAAAAGCTTCGTTAAGAAAAAGAAAACTTTCGAAAGCTCTCAGAGATGTTGAAATTTTCTGCATTTTCTTTTTAGGGAAAATGGGTCTTCGGTTTCTCGTCTGCTGCATTGTGTAAAAGAATTTTGGAAAATGCATACTGGTTTTGCGAAAGTAGAGATTTCAAACTTTACGACGAGTCCACGCTTATGGTCGTACTGTTTATTTAAAAAAAAATGATGTCTATGTAATTATCGATAATTCCTCGAGAATTGAAAAAGTGGTATTTA
Organism: Agapostemon virescens; assembly: GCA_028453745.1. Lineage (NCBI taxonomy): Eukaryota > Metazoa > Arthropoda > Insecta > Hymenoptera > Halictidae > Agapostemon > Agapostemon virescens. The sequence continues at coordinate 11,184,012 of CM052094.1, forward strand.
AATACTTTTTGAATTTACTGTATCTGTATGATTTGGATTAGTTGGAGATTAATTAATTTGGATTAATTGTATTAATTGCTTATCCTGCCCGAGATCCATTTCTACATGGGCCAGTTATAAAGAGATATCCACTGTACCTAGTATAATCAAACACTCCGTAATGTAATATATTTTTACGATTGATAGGAAAACGGGAAATGGAACGGACTAATAGCGGAGCTAGTGAATCGGAAGACAGACATGGTAATGACATCTCTGATGATTAATTCCGAAAGGGAAGCCGTAGTTGATTTTACGGTGCCATACATGGAGACGGGAATTGCCATTGTGGTTAGCAAGCGAACCGGTATAATATCCCCTACTGCCTTTCTTGGTAAGTATATGCCCTAGACATTAACCTTTAATTAACCCTTTGCTTTGATATCGTATCAATCTTGCGGTGAAGATCCAACCCACAATTTAACATAGGCGAATACTGTGCATTCCAACGTATCAAAAGCACACTAAACCATCGATATGTTCAATATTTTCATAGTTATGGAAAGGTGTAGGACAATAAATAATTAAAAAATTATACGAAACAATTTTCATTTTAAAGCATATGTAATATTTTCAAATCTAAGTTACATATTTTTTAATCAACTTTGTAACTAAAATCATTGTAACTTCTTCGCCACAAAAATGTTACAAAAGAGAACAGATAAATCATATCTTCTATACTGCTATATTTACTTCAATGCTTAAATATTGTTAGTTATAGTTCCATCGTACACGATTCATTTCTTTTCCTGCATAGTAAATTTATTATTGTTATTCGTACGTGCAACGCTTCAATTTTGACTGATTTCTGCAAAATCAAACGCGAAATGCAAATATGTAAGTGATGTGAAAGTTGTTTTGAATAATAATATGGCAATTATCAGTGTTGAGAAACTGCACTGAGAATCCCTGCATTTATAGATAACTGTACACCTGCGAAATAACCGATGCCTTCTCTGGCAAGCACATTTGTTAACCCCTTGCACTATAACAACGAGTCGGACTCGTAATAATGATTTTGAACGGAATCAAATAAAAACATATATAATTTATTTCTTTTAAACAAAAATAGAGTTCTATTTTATTGTTATCAATATATAGACACTGAAGAACACGTAGACATAAAATAAATATAAATTCTTTTCTTTTTTTCCGAAATTATGAAGGTGAAAAATATTTTTCGTACGATAACAGTAAAATAAATCGTAGTGTAAGGGGTTAAGGGTTCTTTGTTGGTATATCTGCGAGTACTCGCAGGTATGACTGTGGGTGTTTGTCCAAGTGTAAATGTACTTAGTGCAGCAGCGTGCTGCAGTTCTATGCAGTCTGTACCGTGCATCCATCTTGTACATATTCTTCCACCGTCTTTCTCCTTTTTAACTATATATATATCATCCCTCAACAATCAGTGTCGCCTCAGAAGCGCCATTGGAGTGCTAAGGGTTAAACTGTATCCGACAGCTCCGCGAGAAAACTAAAAGAACCCGGTTCCATTTTTTATCGCGCGTAGTGTTCAACGATAAACATTGAAACGGTTAGGCGATTGGAAAAATGACAGCGACTAGAATGAATTGTGAATTTCAGAACCGTTCGACACCGCATCGTGGATGCTAGTCGGCATCGTCGCCATCCACGCAGCCACCATAATGATACTTTTCTTTGAGTGGCTGTCACCGTCTGGTTTCAACATGAAGGTAAACCCGTCAGGCGCTGCGCAGAAACTGGTATTATTAATTTCGCTTCTTATTAGTTCTGTATGGTGTTTTTCCACCTACGAGCACCGATTTCTCGTTCAGCAAATTACTCGCTAGACAACATCGTTAATCTCAATGACACTTCACGTCCAGAACCTGTAGCGAATAAGAGATTAATTATGAGAGACCCTCGTTCCGTTCTATTAACCGTTATACATATTTAACAATAACCATTATTGTGTTACCATTTTCCGTAATAACGATTTTTCTATTATATAAATATCATTTTTCATTATGGAATGAAATTTCTCATTCTTAACCAGTTAACTGTGGCGACCTTGAAGTAAATTGATGATGTTTGATGATGATTCATGATGATTGATGATGTTTGTTGATGTTTGATGATGTTTGATGATGTTTGATGATGATTCATGATGTTTGATGATGTTCAATGTTTTTTCGTGATTTTTCATGATTTTCAATGATTTTCGATGATTTTTGGTGATTTTCAATGATTTCTGATGATGATTGATGATGACTGATAATGATTGATGATGATTTATGATGATTGATGATGATTGATGATGATTGATGATGCGTAACAATGTCTGCAATAGTGCTAAGTGTTAAGAATGCTTTGCATCCATTTTTCCTTCGTTGACCTTCTATAATCATCGTTTCGCATGTACCTTCATATTTTTGCTTGACAACGTTGCGAGTTTTATTTAATTTTTTAGTTTTTTTCGCAAAGAATACTATATATTTAATTTATAAATTTATATTAATTTATATACACCAGCTAACTGTAATGCTCGGTAGATTTAGTGTTAAAAGAATGTATAATCGTTTAGCTATCCGCGACGAGTTACGTATCGTTGTACCTGCCGAACAATCGTGTCTCATTCACTGTCGAACGATCTGTTATTGTCATATAGTTGTTGCTACGCTTCGCAGGGACAGCATGCACATACGGATCATAATGAATGGTTTCCATTGGTTATAGAAGAACCCGTCACCGAATCATCGTTTCTCCTTCTGCCGCACTTACTGGTTGGTCTGGGCCGTATTATTTCAGGCAGCCGTCCATATCGATTCTCCCAGAGGATTCACAGCCAGGTCGGTAAAACAAAATTCGTAACAATTACAATATTTTTATTTTAAACTGCGTTTAGAACCATCCGACCGAGAAGATCTCAGTATGGAATATCTCGAACAATATATTTGTTTTTGTCCGCGGAAATAGTCTCGTGTAAAAAGCTCACGAGCACAGAACCGTTTAGATAAATCTGAAATTGTTTTAGGCAATCGAACAAATAATTAAATAAATGTTTCGTTCCTGTTGAAGAACAGTATAAGAAAATTTCTAAAGACCTGCAGGATGAATAGAAGCAGGTAAACCAACAGTAAAAAGCAGAGGAATAAGAAATTCATTCTACAATCACTCTTTATGACTCGCTACTTTTAATCTGGATTATAATATCTGTAAATTGTGTAATTTATGTGGAATCATTGGCACAGAAAAGTTGGAAAATGCTGCCGGAAGTTTAATAATGAGATCTGGAACGATGTGTGAAATGTTTAAACGAATATTTTCCACGCAACAGTAAATAAACTAATTAAGAGAATTCCTGTGGTAAAGAAGATAAATTATATTTTTGAAACGGTAATTGTGAAACATTTGTTCTAGGTCATTATTTAAATGGACAATTAAATAATTCATTAAGATTTTTAGAATGTTAATACAACTATGCTGATACATCGAATCTTAAAAAATACTTTCATAATTTACAATTAAAAATCAATAAAAGTTGCTATGAAATATAATTCATTGAAAATAGAAAAAATTGTAAAAACTGCGATTTAAATGAATTGTAAAACTTGATTTCAAAGACTTTTATATTTCTCAATGCTTATAGCTCTTTTTATATGTCAATCGGTTTCCATGACACTTTACACTTTACATTTTGTTATGTTTATAACTTAATTGGATTTACAAAAGGCATGTTTTAAATTTTCATCGTGTGACAGTGGTAAAAATGTTTAAAAACGTGATCTTTGCCTTCTTTTTCGTAATTGCAGTAAATCTCTATTTAAAAGAATGATTTACACATTAGCTTGTAAAAATATCGTAAAAAGCAAAGTAGTTTCCACTTATATCTCTAAAAAGTAAATCCACAATTAAGAAAGTTACTCGTTTTTAACAAAAATTGTTAGATGATACTGGTTAATTATTTAGTTATAAACAGAGATCTAATTAGAAAGGAGTCGGCTTAATGATTGTCCTTAAAATTGAAGCGCGACGGTAAGTTTGTTAATTAGATTTTATGCGACAACGCGGCGAATGGTAATTCCTCTAGTTGCCTTGCAGAATAATTTATGGCGGAGGTAAAACGAAATCGTGTAAATAAAAAAGATATATCTTAAAATATGGCGCGGATTCGCAGAACGAAATATATCTCCTGTGGCATAACAGTTTCATCCGTACAACAGTATCTTCTCACAACATTACCCGTGAAAAGTGTACATTTTATTTCTCGTATAGCGGTACGCGAATTCAAACCGCTCGTTTCGTTCCGTGTTTCACTTAATCTTTGTAAAATACGAAGAATTACTCGAACGCGATCTACTTCGAAGCCGATAAACATTTAATGAACATCACCCTCAAGTTCTACTAATTCTTGCTGTAATTAATTAATTTCAGTTAAAGCGGTGCTTCGGTTCCTTATACCGAAAAATTGTTTGTTTCGTGCCTTTTATTTAAGTACAAGTATCATTGAATATTCGTGCAAAAGCATTTAATTCATTCGTAAAATTAGCGATGTTATTGGCGTTGGAAAAATACAACTCATATTTTATATAGTTAGTGACTGAATTTTATTCTCTAAATTGATACTAGTTCAGATCATAAGGCATAAAGAATTAATATACTTCCTTCTTTCGATACATGTTTTGCAAAACGATTTCGATAAAACAATATGTAGCTTATGTAATCATTTTTACTTTGAAAACGTAACTTACAATTGCGTTGGTATTTAAGTTGACGCTTTTCACTTTAGTAAAATAAAAACAAGCATATTGTGGCGGTTCTGCCTTCTGCGCTCACCAATAGAGGAACAGTAGGACGACTTTCTCGCTAGTACCTGATCCGCCTTCCACTATCCTAGCGTCTAAGGCAAAACCTGTTATGTAGCCTTTCTCTCTCCCATCTTTTCTCCTTCAGCGCCACCACCTTTCCAGCCGCCGCCAATGTTCTTTTTTATGGTGACTGACAGTAGACACACAACCACAAAGGGTTAATAAGAACTCTGGGTTAATGACTCTGTTATTAACGTAAATCGTAATTAACATATATTATTAGTTAGAATTCCTACAATTCCAGCGACTCCCTCATTTCGCATTAGGTTCGTTCGCGATATATCCTGTTTTAAAACTATCATCCTGCAGGTTCCTAGTTTCGCATCAAGTTCATCCGCATCATACAGCTCCCTTTCTTTCGCGGAGAATGCATTATGCATGTCTCTTCCCTGAAGAGGCAGTGGAGCTACGTGAGACTACCCAGCTGTGGTGTAATGCCGGGTACACCCACAAAACCACCAGGGTGACCTTCCTAGCCTAACTGGAAGGGTGCCAGGAATTCTAAGCGAACGGAACTGACACCGTCCCGCGCACCTGTTAAACTAGTACTTCCCTGGAGGAGTGTTACCTCTTCCCATTATGTACTCTAACAGGGACTTTATGCAGTTCACTCACATAACGTGCCATCCCTCCCCCCTGCGGGCTGCACGGTTGGCCATGAACCCCAGGTCGCGGTGTCCGCAGCCACCGATAACCTCTTGGGAGGTGTCCGAGTCGCCTAGACTTCTAAGGCGAATCCTCCGCTATTTTAATGGGCTTGGACACCCTGGACACATCAACCCACTCCCCTCCATCAGCTGTCCACAACTTCATCGCTTCGGGACTTCGGCGTTAGTTGCATCCTCCTTTCAAGAGATTGTCAAAATAATCCCCCGTGGTAATGGTTCTCTTCGAGCGCAACATGAACGATACCCAAAGTATTTAAGTTGATGCTGCGTTGGTCTATCGTCGAGGTGGTCACAGAAGTGGTCTTGCACTCTCCAAGCACAGTGAGCGTCGCTGACGCCGACTTGGAAGATGCAGTCGCTCTTGCTGACACCATACCATTCTTCACTACCCATTTAAGGAATCCCTTAAGGGATAGAGTTGGACCAGTAGAGGAGGGGGATGGCGACCTTTGCCGACTTTTCAGTTTTCGAACTACTTTGATCTACCTTGATTCAGATGCATAGCCATCCCGTTTCTCCTTCTTATTCTCTTTCTTTCCCATTTTCTCTGAAGTGAGGAAAGGAAAAGAATAAGAACAGCTGGTGCGATAATAATCCGACGATCCGCTCCAGCAGGCCCATCGTTATTTCCGATTCCAGTGGTGGTTTTTACGTTAAATATTTGACGCTGGTCAAAATTAATGCTCCACGTTCGTGATTTCCAAACGTGAAATTCCTGAGGTAATTCTAAGCATCAGTTTCCTTTCGAAATTCATAATTTGACGCTTTGTTTTCGAGTTACTCAGGGAAAACACAGACCAATCAGAATACTGTGACGAAAACTATACGAAACAATCGTCCGCAATTTCACAGATTCATGACGAACGTATGGGCGCTATTCGCCGTGGTATTCCTCGCCATTTACACTGCCAATTTGGCTGCCTTCATGATCACGAGGGAAGAGTTCCACGAGTTCCTGGGACTAGACGATCCACGACTGGCGAAACCATGGTCGCACAAGCCAATGTACAAGTTCGGCACCATGCCATGGAGTCACACGGAGAGCACGCTCTCGAAATATTTCAAGGAGATGTACGCGTACATGAAGACGTTCAATAAGAGCAACGTAGCCAATGGGATCGAAGCCGTTATCAGCGGGTGAGTAGAGTCACACGATAGCCAGCGTTCCCGGATAATGCCACGGCAATTGCTGAAATTACCAGCTGCTGTTGTTCAACTCGGACAACGATCGACCGCGGCAACCGCTTAATGCGCTTGTGTAACGGTGCAATTCTCGTTGCCCAAGTTTCGGAAACATTCGACGCCTAATGTTAATCTCCGAATAACTTCTCTCGGCTTTCGTCATAACGATCAATCCGCGAGCAGGCGGATTCTCAGTGATCGGCAAACGTTGTAAACTAGCGCCGAAGGCGGTTAAATGTTTTCTCACGAATTTCAAATGATTCGAAAAATGGGATTTAATACACACTCTCCTGCGTGACTTTTATCAAACTGATTTATTAATACGGAAGATGTGCATCCTCTCGATTATTTCGCGCATGTAGCCCTTATCTCTTAGCACGATTCGTTTGCGTCCTGAGTCAGAAGGATAACCAAAATATTGGAATTCCTTCACTTAATGGATTTATTACATTATATACCACCTGCACACCGCAGGTATTTTAAATCCCTCCGGCACACAGAAACTGGAGAAGACGGTTTAATAATTAATAAAGCAATATTAATTTTAATATTAAAAATTATTTAACAAAGAATAAGAATTGAATATTTTTTAGATTTCATAACATAAAAGTGTATACATTTATTTTTATTTCAAGGAAAATTTACTTTTCCTATTGTACTTTCTTAAGAATTGAAAACGTCATTTCATTGATTTTGAAAGTGGCGCAAGTCCATTCATAGCCATCAAAAACGTATTATTTCTTAAATAATATTAATTATGCTAATTGGAATGATAAATTTGACACACTTAGAAACCCAAAAAAATTATTCTACTATGTTTTCTGTTACCCAGCATTTTTAAATTTAATCCAACGCAAACTCTTCAATATCTCGATTCAAACGTACAGTAGCGCACGAAAGTATTCGGACGCTCTTCAAACCTAAATAACTTTTTTAAGATTGGACCAAACGTCGTAACTTTTCTTCAGCAATTAGTTGCGTTGATCTAATAAATGATATACAAAATAAATTTTGTAAATATTGGAATTGATGTGAATTACATGACCAATAAAAACGGGACTTTTTAAATATTTTTTATTTAAGCCACGCACAAAAAATTTTAAAGACGTATCTGATAGATCTATGATAGTTACACGCATGCAGAAAAATTCATTAAAATCGATCGACGTATACGCGAGCTACGTGCCATCGAAAATTGTGAAAATCGCAATTTTTCACGATTCTTGATCAGTTTCTGCTTAAACTACAGAAATTCTTACATCTTTCTACGCGTGCCATTTTTTCCCGCGTCAATCGATTTCGGTGAGATTTTCAGCATGTGTATAACTAACACAGTTCTGAAAAACGCATATTTTAAAGTTTCATTACGAGTTGAATTAAAAATGTTTTAAAAAATGTCTTTCCTACTTTCCCACGTAATTTCTACCAATTAGAATTATTTCAAAATTATTTTTGCATATCATTTAGTAAATCAATGCTGCTAGTTGTTCCTGAAAAGTCAAGTCGTTTGATTCAATTGTGAAAAAGTTATTTAGGTTTGAAGAGTGTCCGAATACTTTCGTGCGCTACTGTAAATGGACTTACGCCACTTTCCAAATAAACGGCTCATTTGATCACAGAATACTGGCCCCCTCTAAAGGTTGCAGTACAGAATTTCGTGTAATCCGTTTGTTAGAGGAATTGTTAAGGAATTATTACAATTCGAATAATTTCTGAGGAACAACCGTTCGTTTGCGGCAGAGAGCTGGACGCTTTCATCTACGACGGAACAGTTTTGGACTATTTGGTGGGGCAGGACGAAGACTGTCGATTACTGACCGTAGGATCCTGGTACGCAATGACGGGCTATGGTCTCGCATTTCCCAGAAATTCCAAGTACCTACAGCTTTTCAACAAACGTCTACTGGACTACAGAGACAATGGTATACGATATCTTCTACAATTCCATGAAAACGCGGTGGGAGAAAACAAAACGGGAATTCCGAAAGATTTTCCGTTGCGCTCCGAGCCGGAGTTTATTTAGCTGAATATTTAGTCGAGCAAACTTCCCGTTTATTTAAATAATGTAGTCCTCTTAACCCGTTTGCATCGTAAGCTCGTATCTACGCAGGACTTTTCCTGGCCATTGTCACCAAAGTGCAGACACTCTTTATCTCTTTCTACAATAAAAACAAATTTTCATGGGACGAGCCAATTTTCCATTTTTCTACTCATTCATTAATCATTTATATAAATTACAAATGAAGCATTATTTATAGAAATGAATCGACTTCATTTTAATCGGTAAACTATACTTAGCATTAATAACTTCTTATCGTCGCGTTAAAATTATATGCTGTTAAGACACGCATGTTATGACAACAATAATTGAGTAACAAACTATTAAATTTATATTTTTATCGTTTCACAAAATTGTACTGAGTTTGACAAAAGAATTCCTTCCTTTGTTTATATTGTGATTCAATTAATATCGCTGTTCCAAAATTTCACTGAAATACAATGTTAATTGGTTCTTTATGGTAGAATATTACGGTTCTCGCAGCTTAGAACTTTGTTCGATGTCCTGCATCATTTATTTCCCGTTATTGCCTTTTTCAATATGCCATTGCTCGCGTTGGAAATTTCTCTTAACATATAAGTTTTTAAACGTTAGGAAAAATCATAATATAGGCGTCACTAAATGTCAATAAAAATACATGTCCGTCGAAGTAACTTACTGTTTAATTTAATATTCTGGTATGTTTTTGTATATTCTGAAATATTATGGTGATGGCTAGTGTATTCTAGTTCATTCTAGTATATCCTACTGCATTGTAGAATAATCTTGTATATTCTGTTATGTTATGTCATATGTTAGTATATTATGCTTTATTCCAGTGTATTCTGGGATATTCAAGCATATTTTTTTATTCTCTGGGATAATATGGTGCTTTCTTGAAAAGTATATTCGGCTTATTCTACTATATTCTTGGATATTCTAGTATGTTTTTGTATATTCTGAAATATTATGGTGATCTCTAGTGTATTCTAGTCCATTCTGGTATATCCTCTTGCATCCTAGTATAATCTTGTACATTCTGTTATGTTATGTAATATATTGGTATATTCGGCTTTATTCGACTATATTCTTGGTTTTTCTGGTATGTTTTTGTATAATCTGAAATAATATAGTGCATTCTTGTGCAGAAAAATTACAGAAACACGTCTACGATCGTAGAACCTTTTTAAATAGAATCAGAGGTATAAACATTTCAAGTCGCCCGATGGTTTTCGTGTTAATTAAGATCGGTAACGTGGGCACGCTAAAAAAGAATTTCTAACAGAAAGAATACTTAATATTTCAGGAGATTTGGAGCGACTGAGAAGATACTGGCTGACGGGCACTTGTAAGCCGGGAAAAGAGGTTCAAAAGAGCAGCGATCCCTTGGCATTAGAACAATTCTTATCAGCGTTTCTCTTACTGATGATGGGAATTCTTCTGGCCGCAGCGTTTCTACTCCTGGAACATTTGTATTTCAAATATGTCAGACACCATCTGGCGCGAAGCGATGGCGGCGGTTGTTGCACACTCTTCAGCCTGGTAAGTTGTTCCCAGATTGCATAATCTACATTATTCCGAAAATATCGATTTTCACAAATTCTCGGTAAGGTTTCCTAACAGTCACGCATCGAGCTGTTAAACGAGCACATAATTATAAAATTAGTCTAAGTCATAATTAAACAAAAAAATGAGTTTATCAGTTATTTCACAACACATTATGTTGAACTAAATTAATTCAATGTAACTTTTACGATATTGTCGAAAATGAACCATTAGATAGTAGTAATAGTAGTAATTTCAACATTATATGGAATTCATTTAATGTTAATTATAAAAGTGGTCTAAGTCGAAAATTTAAAGAAAATATATAAACATTATCTTAAAGTGGCACGTGAGCCTCTTTGGCGCGTTTTTCATAATCAAAAAATCAAACAATAACAGAAACGATGATACTTTTCGGTCTACCTAACAATATATGGAATTTACTTAGTTCATTAATTCAGTTGGACTATTCCGAACTAATTATTGGAATTATTATAAATCGATAGAAATGTGTAGAAGAAGAACAACATTGTTAAAAACAACATTTTCATATGAAATTCACATAAAATTTCATTCATTATTCATATGAATTATTCATAATAAGTTTCAATGAAACAAGACTAATAAAACTCTAAATTAAAATGTTGCATAATATAAAAATATTTTTTAATTTATTTGAAATGCAATTAATTAAATATCTCGAAACAAGAAATATATGACTTAGACCACTTTCATAATTATGGACACAAATGCAAATGCGATGTAAAACTCAATATTTTTCTATTTGGTTTAACGCAACGTGTTCAGGTTTAATTGTCATTCAATAAAATAAGTGTAACAATATTTTAACGTGGCTTGCATAAGACAAACTTAATATTATTCGATATTACTGTTTTATGGAAATTTCATTTAATTCCTTATTATCCAGTGATCAGTTGTCGTTACTGAACTCTTTGAGGCACGGTGGTATTAAAAGCGTCCGACCTTTTTATTGCGCGAATATGCACTGTGAGGTATTTCTCGAAATTTTGCAGTCGCCACGTGTAATTTTATTTTGTAACATTTCGTACCTCAAAGGACTAAACCATTTTTAGGGAGAGTTCCTTTAGTACCGGACATTGCAGATTTTTCTTGCATAAATCAAGGGATATAATACTTTTCTTTTCTTATTTGGATGATTCGCAATTTTCGTTGCAAAGTGTAATTGAACAAACAGATCTATCGAATCGATTCCTATGAAGGCAATTTTATAACTTCAATAATTGCAAAATAGAAAATCTGAATAGGTTGATATCGCGTTAAGGGGGGAATACACTTTAGAGCGCCCAAAAAATAGTGATTTTTAGGAATTTTTTTCTCAATAACTACAAAGCGAATCATTCTCAAACTTTCATAATATTATGTTCTATATTTAAACAATACAACAAATTTTCTATTTTAATGATTAATGTATTTTTTTCGCAATATTTGTAAATCTTCACAGCTCCGCGCCACGCGCATCGTCAGTTTGTGTACATCCTAGAGCCTCTAATTTGCATCTGAAACAGGAAAACAAAAGTTTTTTTTAATCCTTATAAGATTATCTCGTCGATGAACTAAAAAAATTCCAACAAAAAGTACAAAAATGCAAAAATTTTTAGCTTTATTGAAAAAGTTATGATTTTTCGCTAAAAATTTCGACTTTATAATGTAAATTGAAAGGAAAAAATGCAACTATTTAGGTATTTTTTTAGTTCATCGGCGACATGTTATTATTACCTAACGAAAAATCGCCTTAGGAGCACAATTCGTCGAATAGATCGTTCTGTATCGTGTACACAAGATTCAGAAATATGATATTGAGAAAAACGCGTTTAAAGTTTTTCGACTGTTAGAGTAGTAGTTATTGAACACTTACTTCTGGAGGAAACTAATCCGCTATACCAGGGCCATATAGTAAGCCTTCTGTGGCTTCACAAAATTCATTTTGCTCCATTTGGTGCATCCTACAAGAGATTCGTGCCTCTTTTCTGCTGCTTTGTCTGCGGCGTTCCTGTCTCGTTATGCGCTGCGCGTCATACGTATCGGCAAAGAATTTGCATTGTTGCCCGATATTAATATTTAATACATTCATTATTTTTAATATAGCTGAGTAGCCCTCGTTAAAAATGCCAGTCGCAATAAAGGCGGAGGTTTCGATAATTTTTGCTCCGGAATTTAGATGCTTTGGATTTAGGCGCCAAACCGTTGAATTGAAACTTTCATTGCAATTCTGTGTGTGTCCATCTAAACACCTGGTTAATAAATCCTCCTTTGAAAGTTCTTCATATATCGGTTTTAAACGTTTAAGGACATCTGGGTGAAGTGGACTAGGGTGATTAAAATTATCTAATTCACCTTTCGCTTCAGCTTTGCGCCACTTGCACCTGGCGCTTTCCTGTTCGGCTAGCTGTATCTCCTAAAATACATAAAATTTTGCTCCGTAACTTTATACACGTATTCTAGGCACATACTGAAATCAATTTAAAAAAACAATCGAAAATTTTCATCGTATAAAGTGTATTCCCCCCTTAAGGCGATATCAAGAAATTGATGATTGAATTATTTCACACGAATCGAATTTCTTCTATCGCGGAATCTACATATCGCATTACGTGAAAAGCGGAGAAAGGTCGTAGTTAACGGCGGAGAATATTTTGGATAAAATATTTCCTAGTTTTCCATTCGTGAAAAGGACTTCCGTGCGTTTAAAAATCTGCAAAATCTCGTTCAACAACTTGATAGTTTCGTAAATGTTATGTTTCTTTAAAGAGCATGGGCAAATCATTGACGTTCCGTGGAGCCGTGTTCGAAGCGCAGGATATCCTGAGGTACCACAGATGCAGGGATCCCATCTGCGACACACATTTGTGGAAGGTGAAGCACGAACTGGATATGGCCAGGATCAGGATACGACAACTGGAGAAGGACCTCGAGGCTCACGGGATAAAACCGAGGCAGTCTAAGTACGCTTTTCTTTTACATAATTCGATCTAATGTCGTTCTAAGATCAAAGTTGTTCGACTTTGTGTACAGTAATTGAGATTCTCTGCTCCGAGTCGTCCGAGAGCTTTTCAATGGAATGTCGTTTCCGACAAAGAGGACTCACGGCCTGTCCAAGCATCTTTGATAGGAAAAACGAATTGAAACGTTTCAGATAATTATGTAGAAAATAATCTCGTACACATCGCTGAACGATCAATTTCCCGCACAGAGAATGTAACGATAGAGAACCGTGTTGAACAGTATTAAACAGAAGGCAGTTTTTAGCAGTTCGAGTACTTAAGTTTATCCATTAAGCTCTGTATTATCAAAAAAAGCGTTAGCAAATATTTAAACCTTCACCCTGTCACCTACAACCCCATCCAACCCCTGTCCCTGTAACTATGATGGAACTATGGTTAACGTTAGATTGGTTGGCTGATTATCTCGACTATATGTTACGTGAGAAGCTCCTCGGGCTCCTCTTCTCTATTAGCTACTCTTAAATTTCGTCGATATGCAAATTAGGACATGCTGTGTGATAAGTAATAAATTGAAAGTGATTTCTTTAAATATCTTCGAATATGAAGATGATTTATTACAGATTATTATTTCTTACGTCTCTTAGAATGTATTGCGTTGTCCGAAAAGTTGGTCACGATTTATTTTTCTTTTCAATAAATATATACCGGAACCATATATTTTCAGTATATATATATACGGAACGAACTTTCCGGATAACTCAATATCTTGTCTTATGTAAAATTCCTTTTCCTGATCTTGTATACGTTCACAAAATTAGCAATAAACACAATTGACGGAAGACTATGAATTGTAATTATAGCGAAGGTCATTTTACAAAGCATTAAATAATACTTTTAAATTGATTTGACATTTTTACATTGTTTTATAATATTGTTTATTACTGATGATATTATTGTTTTGTAACATTTTATAATTGCTTCATGGTAAATAAGTAAACTAATTCTTCACATAGGACCAGGAAAAGGAATTTTACATAAATCAAAGTGCATTCTAACAGATGTGAAAAATAATTATGTCTGTTTAAATTACCTAGAATCTATAATTATTCGCAGGTCTCTTCTCCTTCAAGTGCAAATACAAAATTTAGATGAACATTTAGGAAAATATTGAACATACGGCGGAACAATTATTATAATTTATTTGTTACGTTAGAACAGATGGTAGAAATCGAATTTTAAGCTTCTCTAGTGAAAACATTCTCGCGATCGAACGTAAAGTTCGAAGTAGTAAAGCTTTTTCGGTGCTTTTTCACAGCAAATGCGGGATTTTGTGCACAAATATATTAAACTGAGTAGGACAATAATAAAAATCGAAGAATAATCATTCTCAATTACATTTTCAAAGTATTTATTATTAGAGTCTAACGATAGTCTTCGACAAAAATATTTCATTAACCGCATGTATCGTAATAGTATATTGCTGTAGTTTCTAATTAGCATATAATTACCTTAAAATGAGTACTTCAACGTAAATAAATTGCTAATAACTTTGATGGTATTTTAATTTGTGCAACTCCTTTTTTTAATGCGAAAAAAGAAACAATAACACAAAAAGATGTTAGCCAATGAAATTATCTACTGTATAATTATTTTACTAGCTGCGGTAAAAGCAATAGTTAAAAACTGTAACCCTCAACCGTCAATTCCTAAACTGTTCGTAAATCGAAGTTTAATTACGCTACTTCCCGTGACATGTTAATTGATGAATCAGCTACCATAAAAATTGGAGTAATTTATTTAAAAATCAAAACATCGAAAGATCAAAATTTTTTCATGCACCCTCTGCGTTTTAACGAAATTTTAACGATCGATATGCAATTTGCAGAAAAGTTAATTGTTAGACAAGAAGAATAACATTATTTAAAAATAATAAATTGGTTAATCCTGAGAATGTGAACATTTTGTTGTCAGAATTGGGAATCGTGTTGCAGACAGGAATCGTGTCGGTAATTTATGCTTAATTAGCCATCTAACTTAACGAGTACCACAGCTTCAAATTGGTTTCACCCGACTCCCATAATACCGTGCAAAATGTCCTTAATTCTTTATTACGTATTGTGGTAGGTGAAACGTTAGGTACACCTGCTAACTTATTCGTACACGTTCACGTAGCTGTGCAACGAGTTAACGTAAATGCGAATAGTTTTGCCCGTGCATCTGTAAAAGTTCCTTTTCACGATCTAGTGAGATTTCGAAATTCGCTGAATGACCGACGAAAAGACTAATAAGAAGTTCATTACGAAAAACCCGGCGTTGATAACGAACCGATTTTTACCTTCCCAAGCATTGTACTCCTCTACCTCAACCGATTCCTCCGAAATATCACTCGCTTTCAACGAATATAATACACTTGGGTGCATAATAATCGAATCATTAAAAGCGACACGCTTGTTAATTTCAATGCTGGTGGTCGAAACGATGAAATTGTGTCTATCGTTATGCAACGTTTAATAACTCCATCTTGACTAGTGCTTTATTGTCTCGAGAAGAAATACAAGAATTGACATCTATATATAATAGTTATAATCATGTAGAATGTACTTTTATGTTAAACAAATGCGAATAAAATTGATCAGATAGTTTATGTGGGAGTTCATGAAATAATTGAAATCGCATTGCTTTGCTCCTACTAGTGCATCTCACGTATACGCAGCAACAATTTATATATATATATATGATTTACAATTCTACAGATTTACAAAAAAATATACAATTCATAATTTCGAAATACACGAGATTAAATTCACATCTGTGATTTTCTAAGTACGAGTTTTAAGCTTGCATAACTGCGTGCTCAAATAATTGCAGAAAGAAATAATGTAAAGATTTTTAGTAGAATCGGATGTTAGATGATTTCGTATGCTAGTTAGAGTACATTTGTTTTATGCAGGGCTTCGCAACAAAATGAATGTGCAACGATGCCGATGCAAATTGTATCGTGCTTGGTCCAATTTTAATAAGAAACGTCTCGCAAATATGTTGACAAAGATTTTCTAAAAAGAATAATTAAAGACAGAAGAGTTTTCTTTCTCGGTCCCTCAAGACAGAGCTTGCAGTAGTAGAAATTTCAAATATCATGCACATCTGATTCGCGTACATCGAGACATAATAGTATGATGTTCACAGACAAATGGGTATTAAATAAAATGGTATATGTATGCTTTCTTTAACTTAATGTTTTCAGTAATTTAAAAAAAAAAGCAGAATGACGCTAAGTTCTTAATTTGAAAACTTCCAATTCCAAGTTAAATCTCTAAAATTTAATACAGAGACGCTCGAAAGAAATGAAATAGAAGTCGATTACTAATTACGACAGGATTATGAGGCGTTTACAAAGATTGTATAAAAAGTATAATTAAAAACAAAAGAGTTTTGTTTCTTGGTTTCTCAAGATAGAACTTGCTGCAGTAAAACTTACATATATTATAAACATCTGATTCGCATACATCAAGACATAACAATATGAGTGTTCACAGACAAATGTGTATTAAATAAAATGGTATATATATATATATTCTCTAACTTGATGCTTCTAATAAATTAAAAGTAGAATGACACTAAGTTCATTGTTTAAAAACTTCTAATTCCAAGTTAACTCTACAAGTTAATACAGAGGCGCTTAAAAAATGAAATATAAGTCAATTACTGGTTATGGCAGGTTTATGAGGCGTCGACAAAAACTGTATAAAAAATATAATTAAAAACAGAAGAGTTTTGTTTCTCGGTTTCTCAAGGTACAATAGCAGCAATTGCATATATCGTGCACATATCATTTGCATACATCAAGACATAACAATATGAGTGTTCACTCATGATGTTTCTAATAAGTTAAAAGTAGAATGACGCTAAGTTCATTGTTTGGAAACTTCTAATTCCAAGTTAACTCTAGAATTTAATACAGAGGCGCTTAAAAAATGAAATAGAAGTCAATTACTTGTTACGACAGGATTACGAGGCGTTTTACACGTTTTGCACCTCACTGTATCATATAGAGTACCGAAGCTTATATCCACAAAGTCCCGACCACCTATGTTCCAACATCCCCGTAACGTCAACCCCCGACGCCCAACAACGCTCCACCCCTCAATTACGAAAGTGTTTGACAAAGCGGAGGTGGACCCGTCTAAGAGAGATCTACGCATGCTACTGCATAGTTACTTCACTTGTCTTTCGTAAATTCTGCAAGGATTTAATCTCGTCTCGCAAACCGCATAGCGTAGAGCAGCGTCTACCTGCAAGGGAACAAGCAAAGGCACATTCACGCTGCCGCTGAATGCCAAATAATCACGGTCCATGTTCGCATAGTCCGCTTCTTCGCGAAATAATTAACGTTCAATTAATTAAAATTCATGGCTACCATTAATTCAAGGTGATAGAACGCGCGGGTCGAGCTTAAATCCTGACCTATATTCTGACGTCACTTGAAGCCTGGTCGCACAGCATGCACTTACCTACCAATATATACATATTTATATATTACGTATATTATATATCTACGTATGTACCATAGATATACAGCGAGCCACGAAAGTATTCGGACACCCTCCAAGTCGGAATAACTTTCTTTTCGATTTAAGCCAAATTGATTTGACTCGTTTGGCAATTGACAGCAGTGATTCGTTGAATCGCCTGCGAAATGGGAGTTTAAAAACATTTCAATCGCTAGGAGTTACATATGCAAAAACTGAAAAAGGCATTTCTATTTTTAAAATATAAAATATGGGATTTTTGCAGATGCATGCTACTTACACACGTGTGAAAAATTTCATCGAAAACGGTTCACGTCGGAAAAACAGAACCTGTCGATTTTTAAGCAAAAAATTGCCAAACCTCGCGAAAACTTTGATGTGTTTGTAGCTCGTGCGTGCGTTGACCGATTTTTATGAACACTGCATATCTGCTAACACG
This sequence comes from Agapostemon virescens, assembly GCA_028453745.1. Lineage (NCBI taxonomy): Eukaryota > Metazoa > Arthropoda > Insecta > Hymenoptera > Halictidae > Agapostemon > Agapostemon virescens. The sequence goes on from CM052094.1 coordinate 11,202,265, forward strand.
GATCTGCAAAATATATATTTTACATTTTCGTTGTAGGCTGAAACAAAAATATTTTTAATCAGTTAACACTTTTTTTTTAATATTGTCATGTAGTTCTTATCGATTGCAATTCTTTAGAAATACTTTTTACACGTGATTTAGCGAATCGATGCTTCGCGATTGCTAACAGTTCGAGTCGCTTGATTAAATTTTTAGAATGTTATTCTGATTTGTAGGGTGTCGGAATGCTTTTGCGGCTTGCCGTACATATGCGTTTAAATTCGGATGTGGATCGTATGTATATGATATTCACACGTATACTTATATAAGTACATCAGTATCGTGATATATCGGCACAAGCATATCCTTTCTTTCTAGTTTTTTCTTATTATATCGTTCGCCATTTTGTGTACATTAACGATCGTGAGTTTGAGACCATCCCATTGGTGGATCAGAAACGCATTGTTCCATGCACTGGAATTTCCAACGTAACTTTAAGGTCTTGCTCTACTTTCACTGACGGATGGAAGTACGTATGGATTTTCGTTTTTGTTTTTTTTTTGGAAAATTTAGTACGTTTGCTTATACAGTCCTCGGTACGAAAGAATCTTGTCATAGTTGTATGTATTACGATTTTGATTGTTTAGCTGCGTTGAATGTTTAAACGAAATTTACAGGTTTATATAACATTACGAACAATCAGCAAATGGATCGCGATAATTCAGTTTTCTTTTTTTTTTTTTTTTTTTCACTGAAATACTTTTCTTCGACGTTCTACGCCATGTCGATCGCTAAAGCAGGACGACTGGTATTTTGAATTTGAATTTCACAGTAAACTGATTGGCAAAAGAATTAAAATGAAATGCATAGTAATCATGACATATATCAGATTCGCTACGGCTTATGTTAACGGCAATTATTTAACGGAAACATGTACCGCGTAATTGCTAATTTTCCGTTGTATGTAAATAATTGAACATTCGCATCGATGGTCTCTAAGCTTATGGCCGACAGTGTATTTTTCACTGCATTATTCGAAACAATGTTTCACGGTGAATTGGCTTGAAATTTTCATCTATACGAGAAAGTTACACTATGGCAAAACGAGGGATTGATGGAAAAGAAACAAAGAGTGAGCATGAATGTGCAGAAGGGGAAGACGGTGGTTGCAAAAAGCAGAACTTTCCAACGACACGAGATCTCGTCGAACTTCGTCAGCCCGAACCGAGAAAAGTTTCTCTTAAAAAGTTCATCCGTATCAGCCCGCAGGTATTTGCAGAGTGTCCGAGTATATTGTTTCGACGAATCGTGAACGCTATTTAATTGAACTTTTCGAAGAGTCAGAGGGAAAATTATTCGACATGGATAAACAACAATCACGGGAACATTTTTATTACGGTTTTCCGAAAAAATCAAATTATTGTTTAAAGATATAACAGTCACTTTAAAAAGTAATCGTACACCCTTTAAAAACAAATATAACACTTGCAAATGTGAACCGAACGGATTAGTTTACCGGTCAAAGTACAAGTCATTTGTTTTTTAAATTGCTATTGGTCAGAATTTGCGAAGAAAGAAACAAAGATGATAATTTCTCGGATTTTTATCTGTGCCTGTAATGAAGAATTAAAAACCTGCTTTTATGCTTTTTATAAATCTAATTAAGTTATACAGATGTGCGCAGTTTTATTGAAAACATTTAACGAATTTAGGATTCGCGTTTCGATGAAATTTCAGCTTACAAATTTTGGATATTTTCAATGAATTCTACTTCGTAGCAATCTTGATCGATTTCGATGGAACTTTGTGCACATACGTATCAAAGACACCTTCTAAATTTTCATTGCAGCATTTACGTTTAATTATCATTATTTACATTTAATTTACGTATTTACGCAAAATAAGTATTTAAAAAATTATTTAAAGGTCTCAAGTTGTTTCGTCCAGTCTTAAACATGCTATTCGCTTCTGAAGGGTGTACAATTACTCTTTACAGTGACTGTAGGTGCTGATCGGTATTGAATGCAATCCGATATTAGGATAATTTCTTCAATTAATTAACAATAATGTTTTGATTAAAAGTAATCAATTAACAATAAAGTTGTTTAGAACCACGCCCTCGACAACATACTGCAAGATCATAGAACCAGGTGTAAACTCGTTATTTCGAAGAAATATCATTTGTTTAAAAAAGGTTTTTATATTAGAATATCGGAAATGCCTCGAAAATCGTGAGGACTAAATATTAAACCACTGTTATATTTTCTAATAACTAGATTGAGAATTCTATGCACGTGCAACAAAACGCATTTAGTGAAAATAACACAATGAATAGATCAATCGATAGATTAATACTTATTTATTAAATTCAGGGAAAGAAAACAGAATTCGATTCCTATTTCTTGCAGTTTATGTATTAAGTTGTCCCAAAAGTTCGCGATACTAATTACAACAAATTCAACCTAATTCTGAAAGAACACTTAAAACGTAGGTACGTAAAAGGGAGCTTACGAAGTAATAAATCGTGTCTTTCAACGGTATCAAAGATTCGCGCTGTAAAAGAAACGTTTGAGAGAACCAAATAAATCATTTTTACATGATAAAACCTGCAGTACAATAATATCCGTAGAAAGATCGTTCGTTTTTATTAAAATATATCTTGTCGAGACGCAATTTCAACGTCGACGGACAGTTTCGTCTTCGTCGAATACGGTGGAAACAAAGTATCGATCAGAGGGCTGATAAGTCTCAGAATATAGGATCTCGTGTCGCGAGATGCTGCTGGTCCATGTTAAGAAATGGTTGGTTGCGGAACGATGGTGGAAAACGAAGCCTGGCACATATCCACGTCGGATTTTTTAAAGGAGGAAAACCGGAAGTCTCGGCTGGTGGCGAAGATGCTTTCAAAGCTCGGACCGCCAAACACAACCGGAGCCACTCTCGGTGGAAGCTCCGCATCCGCTACCGCCATACTTCGATTCGTAAGTCCGCAACGCCCACACACGTAAGAATATGTCAGTGACGTAGGAACCAACCAGTTCAAATATTTTCAGGATGCGACATTGTACCATTTTCTTGTCAAGGGATTCCGGTGTTTTCGGTATCCGTGACCACAGAGTGGTATCGCGTCGGTGTTATCGTCGCTCTGAAATCTCGACCATCGAAATATTCCCATCGCTTCACTGCGGCTGCTATATATTTCAGACGAACACGAATAGATCAAAGACAAAATAGTGAAAATACTTTTTCAAAATGTGCAAATACTGTTCTATTCGTTTTAACCGCTTAAAATGGTCAAGAGAAGCAATAACTAAGCCGTTTACAGGTCAAATCGATTAATTCCAGTTTTCTTTTGCATTTTATTACCAGATTACTCGATTACGCTTAACATTCCACATTTTTAATAAACCTTAACACTAGAATTACCAAACCAGTCATTTTGACTGGTCCCTAGTTTTCCCTTTCGCAATTATTCAAGTTACAATAATGCTTTCATCCGAAATTATCGGATGTACTTCTTTAATGACGTACACATGGCGATAAGAATTATATGAAGTTTTAATAGATGCAGTCTCGTTATTATTCAAAAGCTATGTATATCGTTGGATTTATTGTTCGGTAGATCTGATGTTAAACAATTTAGAAATGTGTCAAAGTTTATTTGGCCACACGATCCTTTTCTATCGATTGTAAATAATTCATTTCCAACGTTTTCAACAAACGTATTACACAGAAATAAGTAAAATATCTAAAATATAAGTTACGTCTGAATTACAATGTTGTAGCTTCATTATGAATTGCACAAAGAGCATTTAATTAACTGTTATGGCATTTAATTAATTGTTTAATTCTCTCAGTAATATTTCCCATTTGTTTTCAGCGACTATAAAGTAATAGTAAAAGTAGACTTTCTTTTCCTAATGGAAAATTATAGATGATAAAGTACGTTGATTAATACAGGAAGGAAAATGTAACGTCTGTAAATACTTTTTTTATGCATTATATAATGCAAATACAATTGTTGACCGTTCATATGGGCGTCTATTAAAAACAGAAGAATAATATTAGTTAACGCGAAAATATTTAGATGCAACGTACAACACACAGAGTGTCCAGGGTTTAACACTAGAACACATCTATTCAAATTTCGTACAACTTCTATGTTAATATATAATTTAATCAAAAATGTTCATTTAAAAAGTTTTCGTAGAAACATTTTAATTAGTTCAATAAATGTAAATACAGAAATCAATGACAAGTAATTTTGACCAGTCTGGGAGTTCTAGCGTTAATCAGACTCGTGATCAATATTTCGAACTGAATCTACTAAACATGTATTTCCTTAATTTTCTTTAAACGGAAATAACATTTTATTGAATTTCTTTTTTCTTTTTGACATTCTGCGGAGGACAAAGAAAGTTTAGTCACTATTATTGTAAAATAAGTCGTAGGCCAAGGGGTTAAGGATTAAACTGAAACAACAGAGATAATATCTTGACCTTCGTATCTCCTTGACGCTTCCACCCATCAAGAAGCTAGTAACATCGGATGATCAGCCCCTTGAAACCAAATAATTTTGACCTGATGCATTTTTCCTATCACCGGTAGTAACCAAGTCATTCAGATGGCCGGTTTTAAATGCCTCACCCATAATATTCGATCTATTCAAAGCCCTAAGTAGTCTTTATAAAATCCGTTTCTTCGCGAACATATATGGGATCGTCCGGGAAATTCGTGCCGATTTATTTTTATTTTTAATAAATATATACCAAAACTTAAATGCGTTGCGTTTCAATTTTCCACCTGTCAAAATCGGCACGAACTTTCCGGACCTAACCCAATAAAATCTTTCTCGGTCTTTAATGATCGCGCGTCACCTCTTTTAGGAGCGCCCTACGAATATCGAGAGAAATGAGATAATTGGAGTACTTTTATAATTCGCAACTCTGTAATAAGGGAGGAAGCTTGCTAAGCAGTTTTCTTCCTGCGTTCTCTGCGTTTACTGGGTCACGGATATGGAAACTTGGCACCGGAGCCGACGGGTAGCATCGCATCGGCTGCCAAACGTCCGAAAAATTCACGGCTGTTTGTATCGCATCCGGTGTCATTCTGAGGGGCGAGCCAGCGCTCTGCCGTTGAAAATTAACCGAAAAACCAGCGTGTCGTGTAGCACATGGTACAAAACCCGTGACATCTGGCTCGTATGGTTAACGGAACACGGTATATATTGTCTTCCGCCTAAAAACATTTCGCGGCGTGTTATTTGAAATTCTGAACAGTCGACGAGCGCCGTTCGAGAAGTTCGCAAGAAAATCTCGAAGGGTGACCGATTCTCATCGACATTTGCTAATTTACATTCGGTACCGTCCCGATAAAAAACATTCCCGCGTATCCTTTTCGGCGGAAGAACGTTCCTACGTCACTTTGAACTGCTCCGCCCACCCTCACCTGCGCATCCTTCTCCCGGAGGACACGTCGGAAAGTCGACGAGTCGATATTTTATGTCTTTCTTGATCGTTTCGCAAACGGGAAAATTTTGCTCGAAAAGAAACCGTTTCAATGGTTACAGTGGTGTTCCGATTTGACTGATCGATTTGACCAACGCTAATTGTTCGCTCGTTAAAGAGGGAAATCAAATTGAAAGCCAAACATTTGTAAGGTTTCGCAGAAACTTTTTTGGACAGAAAGAAATGATGGTAGAATTTTGGAATTTTTGAATATGTCAGTACTAAACCTACCAGCGCGAGTCAAGTGACCGTTTTCTGTTTTTCACGATTATTGAAATTGTAAAATTGTCTTCATAGGAATCGATTCGATAGATCTCTTCGTTCAATTATACTTTGTAATGGAAGTCACAAATAATTCAAATAAATTGAATCGTGGCATTTTTATAAGAGAATGTACACCGGTCAATCTTAATGCTCGGTGGGTTTAGTGTTAATATCTATATTAACACGAAAGTTACTTCGAATCCCATCAGGAATCTGTACAAAATGCTGTACAAAATTTTTGGGACACCCTGTAGAAGGATTAACCTTTTCATCGAAGTCGATTATTTCGTTCCTTTACATTCGAATAATATTTTTATAAACGGACCGATTGATTTCTGTGTTTCTGATTAGTTGGAAGGATCAGCTTACCAGACGATGCGTAACGAAAATTTTCGAAAAATTCGGTTTAATCGAGATTACAAAAGAAGGAATGCTGTTTTGGTATTTTGTCAATTCGTATAAATTACACATGTCGAAAATATCATCAAAATCGCTGTACGAGCAACGATGAAAATTACAGACTTTCATTATTTTCAGCGTACTTTTGCCTTCTCGTTTTCTAGTTCGAGAATATTCAACAATTTTTAATTATTCACAACTCTGAAACCAATTTACAACAAAATACATTTTACAAACTTTCATTACGGACTCGAACAGCAAAGTTGTGAAATGCAACTATTTATTATTCACTTCGTAATTTCGGTTCGGCGAAATTTTTCCAAAAATAATGCGTAACTCATCGACTGTTAAACTACGCGTTGTGGCTTGCAAAGAAAGACTGAAGTTATTTCGTCGATTTAAGTAAAGTTTATTCCGGTTTAAAGTGTGTGCCGTTAATTATGCAACTGACTGTACGTACGTATACAGCGCATTCGTGATTGCACGTATTTTGAGAACTTCCGGTTGGTATTTTACACAATTAATTAGAGTGAAATGTTAGAGGTGTTCCAAGAAATTGAGGAGATAATTGCACGAGCATGAAGCAAGGGAAAGTACGTCCATTAAGCGAGCACTACTCTGTACACATGAAATTTCTCTAATTGATTTCATTGTTCCTGAAACATGTTATAAGAGAAATATGCTCTAAATATATTATTTATATTTATTTCATTTATTTATATATATATATATAAACTTAGCTAATCCTTTTTAAAAGGTATATTGATTTTTAATGGAATTATGAAATATATAAATATATATATGTAAATAAATAAATATATAAAGCAATAAAATGGTAAATCTATGATAGTGTTAGCAATAGGTTTGTTGAATTATGTTCAGTGATATTGAAACCACCACTTTTTCAAAGGCATTAACAAAGTCTCTCAAACATACATCGAGATGGTGGATTAAGCGAAGGATAGATACTGTATTTCATTTCCAATTGCGTCTTTCTAACACTTGTGAATGCACATCGAAGATACTTATTGATAACCATTGACACGTGAACGCGTTGCGTCGAAGTTAAGTGCATCGACTTGGGCACCTACTTTAGCGTCCAGATAAAACGTATTAAAAATGATTTCGTTAATAACAGGTTAACCGTTAGATTCGAAGGTGAACGTATCTTTCTTCAGAATTTGATACTCTATCGATCTATTGGGTTGTTCGGAAAGTAATTTCGTTTTTTCTTTTTTTGTGTGAAAGACAATTTTCGAATAATGAACAAATATTTTATTAAATTATATATTGGCTATTCTGGTCCAATACCTTTTGCCATCATTCTGGCAGTAGCACGATTCCACGCTCATAAAATTTTTGGTCTTTGCTGGCAAAAAACTGATCGAGGTGGTTTTTGACCTCCTCATTTGAAGTGAAGGTTTTACCGTCTAAAAAATTTTGCAGTGACCGGAACAAATAATAATCCGAAGGTGTCAGATCTGGAGAATATGGTGGGTGTGACATTGTATCCCAATCAAGCTGTAAAAGCTTTTGACGAGTGACCAAACTTGTATGAAGTCTCGCATTATCTTGGTGGAACACTGCACCTGTTCTGTTGATTAATTCTGGCCTTTTCTGTTGAAGTGCATCATTCAGTTTGTCCAGCTGATGACAGTAGACTTCCGAATTAATTGTTGTGTTATCCGGTAAAAGCTCGAAAAAACGATTCCTTTAAAATCCCACCAAACAGACAGCATTACCTTTTTTTGATGGATATTGGCTTTGGAAATGCTTTGAGCCGGTTCATCTTTTTGGCACCATGATCTCTTGCGTTTGACATTGTTATATACAACCCATTTTTCGCCCCCAGTAATGACGCGCTTCAAAAATGGATCATTTTCGTGACGTTTGAGAAGCGAATCACAGACGTCAACGCGACGACACAAATTTCTCTCCGTGAGAACATGGGGAACCCATACATCGAGCTTCGGGGTCAAACCCAGGCCTTTCAAGTGGTCATAAACAATTGAATTTGATAAATTTAACCTCTCACCGATCTCACGTGTTGTTATTCGCCGGTTTGCATTAACTAATGCCTGTATCGTGTCTTTATCAGTTTCAACCGGCCTTCCAAAACGTGGTGCATCTTCGACATCAAAATTGCCGGATCGAAATTGTGCAAACCAGTTCTGGCACTGGCGTACTGTCAACACATCTCCATACACATCGGTTAATTTCTTTCTGGCTTGAACAGCATTTTTACCTTTTCTATAGTAAAAAAGTAAAATATGACGAAAATGCTGTTTATTGCTCTCCATATTTAAAAGGCCACCAACCAAAAACTACTGCGCAGAATCAATTGGACTTTTTCACACACAAGCCTTGCTATATCGGCTCTCAAAACATATAATGATTATACGGCTTAAGTATGAAGTTGGGTGCAAAAAAATACAATTAAATCCTCTGTCGGGAAAAAACGAAATTACTTTCCGAACAATCCAATATGATTGCAAAATAACTGTGTTCAGAATAAAAGAGAAACGACGATGAAATCTCTGAAACGCTTTCACCCACAAAATCATGTATCATTTAAATTTCAGTATCGTTAAGTTATTATTCGAGGTGCTCAAGTCGTCTGAAAAGCTCTGCATCTTATTGTAAGTAAATGCCAAATGTTTCTAATAATTCTCAGTAATCTGCGAACGAAACGATAGAACTGCTACCGCAGCGGAACGAGAAGAATCGAAAATAGTGTTTCGAACGTCGCACAAATCCGTACACCTCTGGGAGATGATAAAACTGATCTCGTGTACCTTGAAAGGGTTTCGGTTTCGTAACGATCGTTGTATTGAACTTCTCGAGTCTAACGAGACCAATAAAAACCGTGAAAAAGAGAATCGACGATGACTTTCAAGGTTCACGTGTATCGTCAAGAACGACGCCGAAGATGATATTTGATAGGCGTGAAAAAAAAGTAGATTAGCTGCTTCGCTTGTAGGTTTAGATAGCCTGCATACACGCATTCAGATATCCACTTTATTTTTCTATTTTTCAAATTTGTATCTTTCGTATCGAAACCCGCCCACTTTTTTTCATGTGCTCGATAGCATGGCATGCGAGTTGAATGACAAACTTTCGATCGAGTCGTGGAGAATGTGTCGGAAGCGTATAGCAGGCGATCAATCGTCTGCGCTAGTGACAGGCTGGCAAAGCAAGGGAAACGATTTATTTATAAGCCGAGAGAATTCGCAGGAATTAGGGAAAACCATGGAAAGGATATATCGCGAGAGCGAGTCATTTGCGCAGAATTGTCCGGCGTTGTCCAACATTAGAATCCTGAACGTTCCGACGGTCTCGGTGGTCGAAATTGAGATAGTATTTCAGATACTGTTCCAATTGGTGAACCAATTTCACTGATTGACGAAAGTAGCAAGATAAAAACTTGTACGTGTACAAACTTCGAAATATCGCAAACAGTGGATCCAAGAAATATGTGAATTCGAAATAACCGATTCTCAAATCATAGTCTATGTTTAAACTAACCAAAAATTTTATTGTTCATTTTATTCTAAGATGCGTTTTTCTTTAACACTGTGACTCCCATATCACCCATGTATAGGTGACCGAATTGTTTCTCCATGTTTAAAACTAAAATTTATACATTAATATATTCGTTGCACTTTTAGTTGAGATCTGGAAAAGAGAAAAAGGTTGAAGCCATAACTTTCTGTCATACATTTTAAATTTTCAATTGTTGCTTCGTTAAGTAAATTACTTTGATTTTGTGGGATTTGTGAGGTCGTCGGTTGGACATTTAAAGTGTTAAAATGATATGCATTCGAGCAACGAAAAACATTTTCCCTGGCCGAAACTATCACAGATTTGAAGAGTGAATCTTGTGCTTTACAACGATGTATTAAAAATCGATGTATAATTTTTCTTTAAAACATTGATCAAGTTTTGAACGAGAGATGGACCGTCAACTTTATAGTATGTACACAGTCGAGGATAAAATTACGTGAATACCTGTTTTAAAATTGAATAATCTTTTTAAAATTGCAGTTATTCGTTTGATTTTTCTCTTTTTAGATGTTAGAAGGATTAGTTTATTAGGTAATCTGAAAGATATATTTTGAAATTTGAAACGGTTGTAAAATTTTGAAGTTTTCTATCTTTCTGTCTGAATGCTTAAGGATGAAAATGCAAAACCGCAAACTTTCAAGCAATTTATTTTTTTATGATTGATATTGATTGATTGACTGAGCAATTTTCAATCTTTCAATTTTCCTCGTACGGAATAGTGAAGATATAAAAGAAGTTAAAGTTCATTGATGAGCTTGATAAAATTTGACGACGAGTAGTCGCAAATACTGATGCATACGTACTTCTGAACATGCATGCACATGCAATATTCAGTGCAGTACTACCGACAATGTTTTGCTAATATCTCGGAACATGCTAAGGAAAAAGTTGTTAAATCTAACTATATGGTAAAGTACTGTTTTGAAATTTTGGATTCACTGTATGTACATATCTAATATTTGAATAACCTTTCAAGTAAAAAATATGTGCAGAAACGATTGCACGAATAATAGTTTTGTTCTGTATAACTGAGAAAGCTGCAAAAATTTTAAATAACGCAAAGAATTATGTTTAGACGAAAAAGCATAAGCGAAACAAAAATTTCTTCGTTCCTTTAAGCTGAAATTACTATGTCGGTATTGTTAAACTTTTTTTAATCGATCTGCTACTTTAAATTGCTCCCACACAGTTGCAGGATTAATTCATAAAATCTGCAAAATATTTAGAAGATCGAGACGTATTCTAAAAGTAAACTTTCTAACGAAGAACATATAATTTCGTACAATTTAGTAAATTCGAACTTCTGTCGAGTGACTAAAGTTGTTTAATTAAGATTTTGTGTTAGGGTGTTCGACAATCTATTGCCCGGTTAGAGTGACAGAGGAAAATTCTGTTTTCCATATGAAATCCACATTTTCTACGATACTTTCCTCAATCATCTGACGTATGAAAACCAGGCTCGATTCTAATGTTAGGCCACGCACACGGTACACGCACAACGATTTATTTATAAGTAATATATAGCATTCCTTTTCTCAGAAATTATTACAAGGAGATTCTTTTAAATCTAGATTCATCGACGCCATCGACGTAGCCAGGCCTAGAGACATGACCAGAAACCACGTCGTGAGCACAGAGTACGCAGAGAAATTTTTGCCACCGGAAATCTACAGGTAAACGACAAACGTGTCTGAGAGACCAAAAATCAAAATCCTCTACGAGTAAAACGCGCGAAATCGGTACACGAAAGTGCCTAAAAACGATTCACAAAAGTCCTCGGTATTATGGTAATCCACGGATAATAAATAATAAATAATCCACAGATGATAAAACAATCGTGCAATTTTTTTCTTCGTAAGCCGCTTAGCGGAACATTCTATTCAGCTTGGTTTCAACAGGATATTCATCCCTTTCGCGAGCTTAATCGCATACCATTTAAATTATTTAGTATATGGACCGTTTATTTCAAAATGCTGCAAGTCCATTCTTCTAAAGAATGAGATGTCACGTAATTTGTGTTTAATTTAGTATAAACTTTTTATCTGTAACTAGTAAATTAAAAAACAAATTATTATTTATTAAAATAAATTATGATACAAATTATAACTTGTAAACATACCTCACAATCGCATTAAATATCACACTAGCTCACGCAAATTGTTACATTCCGAGGTGTCCGAATATTATTGTCACGTTAAAACTAGACATTGTTTCGTTTAAAATAGAATACCTAGTAAACGTTAGTAATTATATAAGTAAAAATTATGCATTTATTAACTAGACCCTATACAGTAATGTAATTTAGAATTAATTTTTTTTTTTCTTCATCGTCAACAAAATTACAATGCGGCAAAGTGAAAATTGTATAGTGTCCGAATATTAAAGTGATTCACTGTACTCCAATAAAGCGAAAGAGTTTGATAATCAGGTAATTCAATCGCTCGTTGTATTTTCTCCACTATCGTGAAATATTCAAATTATTAACTTGAAACAGATATTCCAACAAAAAAGAAAGAGTTTAAAAACGAACGTAGCTGAAGCATTAAACATCCGATATTTACCATTGCCTCAGTTGTACCGTCAGATTCAGCGAAAATGTGAGTCGTTCTATTTTCATAGTCATTCCGTCGACCCCACCATCTACTTCCCACGAAAGTTTTTCCGTTTATGCGGGTATCTCCCACCGGTACTATTTCCCCGACAAAACATTCTTTATTCTCGGACATCGAATACAAACATCAGACTCTTTCGCGAAATTCCAACAACCTTCCCAAATGCCCTCGCAGAGAAAGGGAGAGAATTCGGTTGACATTTTGCGCGAGATACTGTCCCTTAGCGATTTCTTAAACTAACGAAAGGAATCGAATTTTTGCCTGTACAGGATCCCGGACGACGGCGCTGCCCGAACGGAAATCGCCGAGATGGAGACAGTTCTGTGATCGTAGAAAATCGGCGGCGATTGCCCAGCCTTTTCAAAGCAAAGGGAAACGCGACCGTGAGAGTCCTCCGGGAGTAAACCGGTCCGTTTTTCCATTTTCGACAACGAGTTTCAGCCTCGCGCAAGGCTTCCTTTGAAACGAAACACCTGAGAAACAGAGAGAGAGAGAAAGAGAGGCAGAGAGAAAGCCAGAAAATTCAAGGAAAAGAAAGATTGGCGTAAAGGGGAGAAGAGAAGGAGGGAAGCATTTTTGGATTTCGACCGAAGCTTCGAAACGAGCCCCGTCGGACGGACGTCAAGCACAGAACCAATGTCGTACACGACGAAGACACGGGAGAACGTTCAGTGCCTATGATAGAACAAAAGAAAAGCCAAGAAACAACCACAAATTGGATCGTTTTCCACGCTTTGACTAGTCGCCGGCGAGCCTGGTTGTCCCCTCGAAACTATTTATTGTTCCTTCACGAATGACCGAGCTGCGTCGATTTTCGAGTCGTGATCGCGTCCAATCGTTCATGGACAATGACACTTTTTACAGTTCGCGATGTTCGTCGTAACGTTCGAGAACAAGTATTCAGAACTTCCGGCGTCGGTCCACGGCCGACCAATAGATATTTGTATTTTACAAGGATCGCGGAGGATCGAACCGATCTCGGCAGACCCTGATCGAGAAATTCGATCGGCTCGAGACGCGTACTTCGAGGATCACCGATAATACGAGGACAAAGTAATCAACCGGAAAATTCTGTTTTAACGTTCCAGGAAGATCACACATTGTTCCCATGATTCACTGGAATTTGTTTTGTTTTTTGGATATCGATCTGTTTGCAGTGTCGTCGGATTAAGATTTCTGCCCGACTCTACTACCGTCGCTCCTGATGGCGAGGTCGCAATTCGCGTTTCGTCCGCAGTAGCGTCGCGGAGAACCCGGTAATGGTAGGGAAAGGGTAATTGTATTCTCCTGAATTTCCCCTGTCCGATCCGACACTGTTTCTAGACCTTCGAATGGTGTTCCGGTGAAATTTTTCGAATTTGCCAAGGGATCGATGGGCCCCGGTCTGTATTCGAAAACTCGAGACCGGCGTTTCAAGAAATACTCACCAGGCGTTTGCATGTAGCAACGAGGTTGTGGAAAAGAACCCGATAGATCTGGAACCAAAGTTTATTCAGAGAGCAACAATGCAATAGATAGTTTATTGAAATTCCTAAATCTTTTGAGAAACTCGTTAGAACTTTGTACGCTGCAGCGGCACGTTTTGCGGGAATTGGACGAAATTCGAGAGCCAACGATTGTTCGTTAAAACGAACGGTAAGGCGAGTTAACTAATACGGATTGGGAATTACATAAAATGGTTATCTTGATGGAAAAATGTCAATGTGTATCATACGAGGTAATTATGGCGTATGAGTGTGCCATGCGTATACACATATACATTCATATACATATACATATATATATATATATATATATTTAATACATAATGTACACGGGAACTACTACTACACGTTAAGTATGTATATTGTGGTAAAACAATGAAATATTCTAAAAAAAACCTACTTCCAGGACGTAATATGCTCAACAAAAGTACACGTATGTTAAATTCACCGGGTATAACGATTAAATAAATACGCGAACGAGTGTCGGATGTCGCGCGACTAATTTTTATGGGGTTAAGCGAAGAGAGTGGTGCAGTAACCGTGGTCTTGTCGAATGTCTTTAGATTCGTGTCTTATTTCATTGTTGGTCGACACTCAAGAGCTAGGGATTCTTTCAAGTGGTTTTCAAAATTTTGAAATTGTTAATTTTGAGATTGCTTAAACGTTGCGCAGGAAATAGAAATAACATTCGCAAAAACAAGTTTCCATCGTGACTTTAGCTAAATAATTTTCTATTTTTAAAACATAGTTAAAACACGAATTAACGGTGTTTTATAGTTATAATTATACAGGGTGTTTCGTCTAAAACAGGACACCTAAATATCTCCACTATCTCTGAAAATATGAAAAATGTTGCTAACGTAATCTAAATGGTTTCAAAAGACGAATCAGATGGAAGAATCGTTTTTTGTAAATTCTAATTTTTTAATCGTTTCTCCAAGGTCACTCGTGTTTTTTTACATATATACACACAGTTTTTGTTGTTGTATGTTACAGCAAACATTATTGTGCATACATCAATGTTTAATAGCACGACCTTGAAATGACCGTGAACTCTAAAATTTGCTAATTAATGCAGAACTTTCTTTCAGCAACATTTCAGATTTCAACGGTAACAGGAATTCGACCATGAACTTGAACTTGTAAATAATCACATTTATTACTGCAATAAATATTCGAAATGATGTCCTTCCATTGTGATACATTTCGTTAGGCGAAAAACGACAGATTGTACAGCTCTTTCGATGATTTCAGGTTTCATATCAGCACATGCTGCAATTATTCGTTCCTTCATATTTTCTGGCGTCGTGGGCTGCTCTTGATAAACCGTACTCTTTAATGTCCCCCAAAAGAAAAAATCAAGTGGGGTGAGATAGGGTGAACGAGCCGGCCATGATACAGGTCCATTGCGTCCCATCCAACGATTTGGGAATTTTTCGTTGAGGACACGTTTTGCAATATGGGAAAACTGTGCTGGACACCCATTGTGTTGATACCATAATACTAGTCGGTCCCTAAATGGTACATCTTCTAATAAACTTGGAAGAATATGTTCTAAAAATTCAGCATACTTCTGCCCAGTTTGCGTACCGTTGATAAAATACGGCCCAATTATCCTATTATTTAGAATACCACACCAGACATTTATGGTGCATGGTCTCTGCTTATCGAGTTGTCTAAACCATCGTGGATTTTCAACCGACCAATAATGCATGTTCTTGAGGTTCACCTGACCATGATTTGTAAAGGATTCTTCATCCGTAAACAATACTGTTTAGAAAAACATTTCATCACTTTCATATTTCCGTATACCCCATTGAGAAAAGTGTACGCGGTTTTCAAAGTCTCTTCCATGGAGCTCTTGGTGAAGAAATAAATGGAAAGAATGAAATTTCTGTGAATGAAGAATCCGGAATATGCTTGTAACACTAATACCAGTTTCACGTCCAACTTGCCTTATACTAACATGCGAGTTTTAATTTACTTTCGCGATGATATTGTTCACATTTGCTTCATGAGTAACAGTCTTATGTCTCATACGAATGTTTCTGTTGACACTACAAGTCTCACAAAATGTTTTAACAATACTTGAGTATGCAGAACGTGATGGACAAGAACGTTCTGGAAATCTATCTTTGTAAATTCGTATTGCTTCTCTTAGACATTCTCGAGCTTCACCGTAAATTAAAACCATTTGAATTTTCTCCTGTTCTGAATAACGCATTATGGATCGCTCCTCGATACACTGAAAAATCTAGCAGTGAGCAAACTCTTAAATACATATCTCTCTCACTCTCTGTGTACGCAGACGAATGATACAATGTGTTTATTTACAAGTTCAAGTTCATAGTCGAATTCCTGTTACCGTTGAAATCTGAAATGTCGCTGAAACTAAGTTCTGCATTAATTAGCAAATTTTAGAGTTCACGGTCATTTTAAGGTCGTGCTATTAAACATAGATGTATGCATGATAATGTTTGCTATAACATACAACAACAAAAACTGTGTGTATATATGTAAAAAAACACGAGTGACCTTGAAGAAAAGATTAAAAAATTACAATTTACAAAAAACGATTCTCCCATCCGATTCGACTTTTGAAACCATTTAGATTACGTTAGCAACATTTTTTGTATTTTCAGAGGTAGTGAAGATATTTTGGTGTCCTGTTTTAGACGAAACACCTTGTATAATTATATAGTTATATAATTGTGTGCATTCATTTCAAGATACGGAACGTACAACCGAGTCGCATTAAGTATCACCACTTGAAACGTTGCAGTGATCGTGTATGAACACGAGCCGAAATTTACGACCCCTCGGGGAGGATATCCCGGAGCAGCGAGGATCGTTCTGTCACAGTTATCCTGTAGTTGTTGGAACAGTTAAAATGACCTTGCTGCACAACTCTTCGAACCAGAGGTGGCGGCCTTTAACATGACTTCACTATAGACGTTTACGTCATATTTTGATAATTGTAACAAGCTGAGAATAATATAACAGTATAGTCAAAATTCGTTAAATGTATTTACCGGTTTGCATTTAGTCTAGCAATTTTAATTATAAATGCACAGCATCCGCAATTTACGCATAATTGACAAATCAAGATGTATCTAGGAATCAGAAACTATTCGATGACACGTTGATTGCAGTGCGAATAGAAGGTATGATAATTTTCCTTGACGCTCGTTATGCGAACGTTCGTGTTTTGCAACGAGGTTGCAACAATTTCAAAATCAATATTTCAGAGAAACCACTGACGCAACTGTGTTTTCTAGTTCGCGTTGGAATCAGAGCATCGTTCGAAGTTACTGAACCACTCCGTCATTGAAATTTATTTAAACGAAACTAAAGAAAGTGCCGAACGATTAGTGACAGACAAAAAAATTGAAACCAAATATTTTACAATACGCAACGGTGCCTGGGGGGGGGGCGGCGGATATTTTAATTGCGAGTGATTTGTAGCTTGTAAAGAACTATTTTTTAGAGGAACAAAAAGCATCGACTTTCACGCGTAATCGCAAACACATACACCGCGCCGATACGACGTCCTGACACTCCGCATGTTTTACAAAAGAAATCTATCTCGGTAATGGATAGTTGGAGAATTAAGTCCCTTCTGAACTCATGCCCCATCCTCCTTCCCCCTTCCCCGTCCTCCTGCCATCCCAAGAAAACAAGAAGTTTGTGTCTGTAGGAATCCACAGTGATAGAAATTAATGTTCTAAAACTACGTCCGCTGTACATACAACGCATTGTACCTTATAAGCCACAAAGTAAGCCACGGAAACGTATTTCCTTCGAGTATTTCATATTTCCGTTTCGCCATTTTTGCTGTAACAATGCTGCATCCATTCTGCGAGGAAATTATATGATACATCCCAGATCGGTTCGAACTTGTATTGTCCGTTGTGTACCGTTCGCGTAATTAAATGCCGAGAGGTAATGTTGAAATCTGATTATCGAAGTACATTGTTTTACAAATGTATATGACCGCGTACGTGAAAATTGATTCGATTTAGGACGGGTCTGAGGAAAATCGAAGAGATTTTTGTTGGTAAACCATTAAATGTGCGACGCTTTCATCGATTTTAATGTTTTTTCGCGTGCACCGAAGAACTCGACATTTCGAACAACCGTTTCTTACGCGTGTTTGTGACGATCAGCATTTTGTTTCCGAGATATTAGCTTAACCGTTTGAGTGCCACGGGTCTTTATTATTTCGCAATCGACAATTGCCAAGCGACGCGATAGCGCTTGTCTAATTCCGTAGCCGAAAATGCCGAGGAGTGCGCGACAATGGCAATCTGACATTTGCAAATCGTGTACTCGTTTTAGTACTCTGAACAAAGTTGCAACAAACTTTGGCTTACTCCTTCGTCTTCTCTGTACCATACTGAGAACCAAAACAACGAACTAAAAGAGTTTCGGAATGTAATTGTTAATTGTTTCTCTTTAATTATTTCGAAGTACACGATATGAAGTTAACCCGGCCGCGAATTAGAAACGACGACGTTTAAACAAAATAATCGCCTTAGCTGTAAATTCCTAAAAATAATTGTACTGTATGACCGTATACAGTAAGGAGCATAAACCGATAGCCACAAGATTTTTCTAAATCATTATTTACTGCTAGGAATATATAAGAATTCCTCCAACATTTAATAATATACTTTTATAGTATATTTTTCTTATTCTCTGCACCGTCGATCGACTGACATTACAATTTTTTGCCATTCGACGCGTTGACAAGCCTTGATTCAAAAGAGAAATTACTTTATCAAAGTAATTTGGAGGAATTGACTTCGTATTTATTCCTACTTCACTCGCGCGCTGTTTCGTTTCACCGATCGCGAAGGACTGAGTGCTAAAACGTAAAATTTTGAAAAAAACATACGAAAATGCTAGATACAAACGTTTCTTTTACAGACCGGTGCAACACCAAGTCATTTCTTTGTCATTGCCAAACGAGGAGAAATTAATTATTGATGAAAATTTCTTACGTTAAATCCAACTATGATAGATATAATTGTAATGCTGATGTTTTGTTATTCTTCTATATTCCTAGCACTAAAAAAAAACGATTTACACAAGGCTTGCGGTTATTCAATTCGCAATATCTCGGAAACAAACGCCCACAAATCCTGCAACAGTGAAGATCGTTCGAAACGTTAAATTTCTGTGAATAAATCGAGTAACCGGCAAAATCGACGTCACGCATCGAAAGGTTTTTCCTCATTTATTTCAAATGATCTTTAACAAATATCTATTTCCGAAAGCTGTACCTTTGTGACTTACACCGTCGAAATCTCCGCTGGAAAGCACTTGTCTCGTACTCCCGGCTCGCGAAATAAATCGAAAAGTCGTAACGCTTAAATTCCCTTTAGAGAAACGGCGTTTGCTTGGAGAAAAACTTCACTCGCGAACCATTAGACCGTTTTCATTGGCAAAAGATTGCGAAGTTGAAATTACGTGTGCGAGGACGACGACACAAGTGCTGAACACCGTGAAACACGAGTCTAATAATAATAAGTTACTGTCGGAAAACACTGTTGTTACTGTTATTGTTAAAAATAAAGGAAGTGTTACCATTGTTAAGACGCGAAGAAAGAAAGAAAGAATAATGTAAAGAGAGATAGAGAAAGAAAGCGAGAGAGAGAGAGAGAGAGAGAGCGCAAGATTAATAATTACTTCACGGAAGAAACAAAGAACTAGACGTATCGCCTGCGTCGCAAACTAATATCTCTATCTACTATACTGTTAAGTACCTACCGAAGCGCAAAGCTTCGATCATTTCTCAATCAACAGCGATCAAACGCTATTTCCATCCGACACAAGACGATTTCTTTTCACCGTGTGCGCACTCGCTACTGTATCGTTATCTTTAAGTCTAACGATAGTAATTCCACGCAACTATGAAACCTTAAACTCGATGGTGTTTTCGGACAATAGGTATCACCAAACGATTATAAATCCCATCTGAGAATCTTTAGCGATACAACGAATGTACACCTTGAAGAATACTTGAGAACAATCCTTCTTCGACATGTTGGTCTAACGTTTGCTCGAGATGTAATACGCGATCGTGTTTTATGAATTAGATTGAGTAATTATCTTAACTGGATATCCGTACGAGATCGGACGTTTCCACTTCTTCAAAATTTCACCCGGCTCTGCAAAGGATCTTATTTGAAAGCGAAAACCTATTTGCATCTCGATATCGCGCACGTGCGCGCTACGCAGCATTAATACGATATGAGATAAATGCACCGATAGTTGACCAGTTAATAAAAATTGTCTGAACGAACTAACAGCGAATGCTTAATTAATTAGAGAAACTCTACGCGTGGAAATGCTGTTTGAACTTCTCACATTGTGCAACAAAGCTGACTTTTCTTTCGCTGTGGTTATATAATCGAACTTTTCTAGAGATTTTTGCAAAATCCTTCGAGTCGTTCTTGAAACGAGAAAACTGTTAATTGACCGTACGTTAATTAGTATTTGACGTTACATTTATTAAATGTAAAATTATAACGATTTAAGTAACGAAAAGTTAAATGCTTGGTAATTTCTTTCGGTGAATTGACAACAGCGTTAAGGTAACAATGCGGAGGCATACAACTAATGTCAATGAAGTCAATCGTCCATTCTTACGATAAATAATTAAATTTAAGTATAAGTGTTTTGGAATTAGCTCGGTAGATGATACAGCATATCTATCGCGACTTTTTTTCCGGCAGATTGTTACCCTAATTTTCACGTATTCTTGAAAAATGGCCAACTACCGATACGAGGTTAATTACTGGTATCATTATCTTATCGAAACTAAAATATCTCCTAAGATATTAACTTTTAGATATAAGTTGTTTAATATGCGAATCGATGCATCTTTTATAATTCGAAAGAAGACACAAAAAAAAAAACGGATAGGATTATGTAAGAACAAGTTAAGTATGTGAAATTGTAGACAATTTTATTTTACGCAACTTGCAAATGGATATGGTTTTTTTAACGAACGTTATAACAATTGATAAATCTCACAGAGTACGAAATTTGAACTCCTCTTAAACTTGGGTTTCGATAAAAACGTTACCCGGAATTGGTATCAAATTGATAAGGCCATTAATGTGTGAAGTTGAAATAAACAGTCGTAGGTAATCACTAGGTAGCGGATCTTTGTGCTTAATAAACATTTTCTACCTAAATTGCAATTAACTGGG
>CM052094.1:11223303-11280819 GCA_028453745.1 Agapostemon virescens
ATGAAATATAATTTTATTTTCGTTCTGAATATGCTGAACAGGTTGAAAATAAGATAACGGGATCTTTGTGCTTAATAATCATTTTCTACCTAGATTACAACTAACTGGAATGAAATATAAATTTCGTTTCATTCTGAATATGCTGAACAGGTTGAAAATAAGATAACGGGATATTTGTGCTTAATAAACATTTTCTACCTAAATTGCAACTAATTGGAATGAAATATAATTTTATTTTCGTTCTGAATATGCTGAACAGGTTGAAAATAAGATAACGGGATCTTTGTGCTTAATAAACATTTTCTACCTAGATTACAACTAACTGGAATGAAATATAAATTTCGTTTCATTCTGAATATGCTGAACAGGTTGAAAATAGTATAACAGAATCTTTGAATTCTTTTGACGTTTTTACTGTTTTAAGTCGCACATATTCGTTTTCGTCGTTAATGCATAAAATTCGTTTCCTAAGAATTACATACATGTTTTACAGAAGGTCCTTTGAAGGTTCAATGATTAAATCTTACGAGGTTTATCAATAGCTGAGATAACGATGAGAACGGCAAAATTCTAGTGGCGAAGCTTCTATTTTAACAAAAGAAGAAGATGTCTTAATGTCTTGGTGATCTAATGATCTTAATGTCCGTAGGAATCTATGGATCTTGAACGTTTGTGCTAACTACTCAATCTAATACCACAATTCCATCAATCGATGTCTATAGAAGACTTTTATGCAGAGTGAGTATGCCAGTGAAAACAGTCCATTGTTTAGATTGACACATAATAGTTTGTCACTGCCCAATAGAATACTAATAGAACGATTAAATCGTATAAAATTATTACGGACTCTCCATTTCTCGAACAAAATCTAAAATTCAGTTTCTCTATAACTGTGAATTCATTCTTCATACTAATCGATTATAGTCGTCGCGAATCATTGAACAAGTTCGATGTTTTTGTTTAGTAAGACGTAATAAGGTATGGTGCCAGAGTGTTTGATCAGTACAACGAGACTCATAGCCGGAGAAAAACATAATCAACAACTTCAAATCGTTCGAATGCTATAACAATCACGGTACACGCCAAACTACCTACAATATTGTAGAAATTAAGCGTCACATTGTCCGTATTGACGTCTTTAACACGTTGACTGTCGAACCAGCAATCACAGAAAATCTGCAAGCCATTTTTAGTTACACTGGAAAGTCATTTCTGTAATACCTATTAAATTTCTAATTTCATAATTGTTCATATATATTTATTAATATTAATTAATTTTTAAGCAAACACAAAGGATTGTGTCGTCTACACGCGATTAGCGCGGCAGTCGAAGCTTCTGGCCAATACTTATTCAAATTTCATTCGAACAACAGCTTTCCTATGTTTTCATTCGAGTCGTTTCATGTCGATGATGTTACAATATTTTGCTCATCTGTTTGACTTTGAATATCGTATAATATACATACAAAAAGTATAACGTAGCTAATAGGAACATTTTATAAAATTAAACAAAGCGAAAACAGTATTTTCTCCGTAACTGTCGAACAGATCTCTTCCGTTACTGTGAAAATTCTATTTTCCCTCACTGGAGGATGCAATACAACGCTGACGCAATCAAAGTAAAGAGTAACGACTTTTCTTTTGTCTTTTTCTTTATAAAACTTTCACCGTCGTATTCGTCTCATTTCCATTTTTTATTTAAAATGTTGCCAAACTCGTGTAATAAACGATTAAAGTTTCTCTTTCTTTTTCAATTGCTATTCTTTTATACGTTTGGTATACTGTAAAAAATATAGTGGCAATTGTAAAACTGTCACAAATCCAAAGTTGCGACAGTTACGGAGATAATACTGTCTTTTAGGTATTCGATAGAATTTTCAAAGTTCTTTGAATGTTTGTTCGACTTTTCATCGAGAAATTGATTTAATAATTTTTTCCAACGCATAGGACCAATGGTCGAAGCGAGTTGTAGAATAAAGTGGCGCCGGGATTATGTCCGATGTACTACACGTAGTGAGATAAGTAACTTTGGTCAGTCAGTTAAGCTTCTTCTCCCTACGGTTAGAAGTAGATACCTACATAAAAAAATCGTGCGCACACACGAAATAGCGGCCTTAATGATTTTTCAGCGTGGTACTGGTTATCTCCTGAAATTCTTATATCCATAATTGTAAATTAGTCGTCCCGGTACGAACGATTCGCTTTCCTTCACCATTCTCATGTGAAAATCACGCCCCTCACACATTTATTAGCCGCCACGACTCTTCCGATTTCGAAGCATCGTCGCGAAGTATACTGTGCCAAACAATTTTTTACAATTAAGTGGACAGAACGATTAACAGCGAGGAACACATTAGTTGAATACAAGCATATCAATAGTATTTCCTATCTTTACGAAAGTGAATTTAAAAAAATTTGAGATTGTTCACACGAAATTCGCACACTTTCGCGTAAATTGAGAAAATATCACAACCTTGCAAACCGTATTGTCATTTACTAAAAATCATTGTTTCTTGTATAGTCGTATATCAATCGTGACGAAAAAAAAAACGATAACTACGTTTCGTTTTCTCGTATAAAAAAAAAAACAAATTATTGTTAAACAAAGAAGAATATTTTTCAATTAAGACTCGAATTGTTACAACGATTACATACTCTTCGTAGAATACAACATGTAATGTTGCGAACAAAATATTTCAGTCCACTTTGTAAGCGTTGCGTCTAAAAGCAATACTAATTTCATAGTTATTCAAGGACAAAGAAAGGGAATAATAGGTAATAATTAAGCTGCGAGTCGTTGTAGAGTTTTAGATTTTTCTATTTTATTTAACAAAACGACAAAGGTCAAACAGAGATGGATTTCTTTCGTTAACTTTCTGGTCGAGTGGAAAACAAACCGAAGTCGTGAACTCTCTCGATGAATCTTCGTGGGGACATTCGGATGATAAATTTCTGTAACGGCTCAGCCGCTACCACCGGCCCAGATGTTCGAGTCGCGGCATCGATCGATCGAAAATTCGGCAAGCTTCGAGAAGCACGGCGACCGTTACAAATATCGATTCGAGAAGTGTGGCGACCGTTAATTAGCGACGTTTCGGGAATCTTCGATGAATATCGATCGCGACGCTTCTCGGATCGATATTTGTAACGGTCGCCGCGTTTCTCGGGTCGATATTTGTAACGGTCGCCGCACTTCTCGAAGCTTTCCGAATTTTCGATCGATCGATGCCGCGACTCGAACATCTGGGCCGGTGGTAGCAGCTGAGCCGCTACATTTCTATTGTTGAAATGAAAAATCGGAAGAGTCCGTCCGCAAGATTTTAAAGTTCATCTCTCAGTGGACCCTAAATTAGGATTATCGAACGCGGACGAACGCAAGAAGAACGTGTGCCGACTTTATACCAACCAGAAGTTTCAGAGATCATGAATCGATCCGGCATCCGCGATTATAATTCCGATTACTGAATGCGTGTGCCGATGGTATTAATGAACACGCGCGAGTATATCCATGCGTCGCATATTCGTCTAATGTACATAAGGGAAAGGGACGGGGGACGTGTTTTCCCGTTCTCGCTTATCGTCTTCACCATCGAGGATAAATAGTGACAGAAAACCCTAGGATTAGAGTAGAGACCAGCAAATAAGGTTAGCGACGAGACCTCGCCAACTGAAATCTTTTCAAAGTACGCCAAAAACCGATAGGCGTTGTATTTGTGTCTGCGTAAATTTTTAATGGTAAAAAAAACTTATATTAAGGGAAACGATAACATTGGTAAAATGAAAAAAAAAAAAAAATGTCAAACAGCGAAGATAACAAAGAGTTCGCGAGTTCCGCGAGGGAGAGGCCAGAAATCGGTGAGCGGAAGAGGATGTTGAATCGGACGAAGTTATTGAAAATATTTCTACGTCGAATAAAGATCCTTGCGAAATCCGTTTCGCGGAACGTGCGAACTAACGGCTTTTAAGGAACATATGTGACATGTGATTCTATGTTGTTTCAAATAAAACATTGTTGTTTTGTATACTACATTGTCACTGTCCTTTCTCCCAGTAACAAACCCTTCGAACTGGAAGCTGCACCCAATATTTGCCAAATATTGCCAGATATAGGAATACCCCCCCCCCCAGCCTTAAAATCGCGAAAAATTGGGGAAAAACTTTAGGTCTCCGATTCTTTTGTAATTTTGGGTACACGTTTCTAGAAGCGTGGTCAGTGTTTATGGCAATTTTCAGGTCGATCGGAATCGAATTGCAGCCGTGGCGTGACTTTGAACATTCGGGGCGGTCAATGGCGAAAATGCGAAAAATGAGGTTGAGAAAAGGTAGGTTCCCGGAGTCCCCTGAAATGCTAGCCTAGATTTTTTGCTGCTCTGCTTAAAGAAGAAGGTTTGGGGAAGATTTTGCCGTTGGTCCCATGTCGATAGCTCTAATAGTTTGGTCGGGGCACGACTTCAAACTAATTATCATTATATTACTATATGTAAAGTCAGTGTTGGTATTATTATATTTGCTATTCATGTACATTATTATATATACTACCTATAAATACATTTGCTCTTATTTTTAAAGTTTGTAAACAATAGATGATTAATGAAACCATGTGTTTATAGGACCAAATTAATTTCCATCAAGTACTATGCAAGATAAATATTAATAAGTATTAAGTAAATCAAATATACATACAATGTTGAAACATTGCGAAGGGAAGAAAATTGAAATCGAAAATTCGTCAGTTACACGTGCTGTTGAATAAGAATCTGTTTGGATGCGTCTGATCATGACTAACTTATTTTACTCTTTGTGACTACTAGGACTAGGACATATAAATTTGTTGAACTTTGAATTTCAATTTTCTCAAAAATGAAGCGTTCTGCAAAATAATTTCTATTCGTATTTTTTTACTTATTTTTGCACATTTTATAACACCCGACGTGAGATACTTGAAATATCTGTTATAATAATGAGAGGAGTTATACTATTAAGTAAGAAATATTTACAAGTTTATTCTTACATGAGAGTTTATTTATAAATTGATAATTTAACAAAATATATATAAATAAACTTCTAAGTAGAATATAAAATATGTGTCAAAATTTAGTACAAAATCGTCGCTAATTAAATGTGATGAATCAATGTACATCACATAACAATATATTTTTTCTGATGAATGTGCAAAAAATTCAGCCATAAATTTACACGGTGATTTATATTTTATAATTTCTATTCTTAAATACCATTGGTAAATAAACCTATTAATGTCATGAATTGTAGTCATGTTAATTATTGTCGACTTTTTTTTTATCATGTAAAGCAATCATTAAAATAATAAACAATTTATATTTTTGTATACCGTTATAAAATTTAACGTTTCTTTAACGTTCAGTGTTGCAATACGTCAATTCTCAATTATGCTTTGAGCGTATCATTCTATGCATTAAAACGAAGTCTCTTGAAATGTATCTTTTATTTTGATCGAATTTAGTGTTGATTCGCTTAATTGTTTGTGTTTAAAGCCTTGCCCTCGTATGCTTTTTATTGTTCTGTTTTCCTTGACCGATCGTTTGGAATCATTACGCTGTAAACTTGTTGCTCGTTTCCTTGGTGAATTTCCTATTTCATCATTTCTTTCCAAAGAGTTACTTGCACTATTAGTGCTTCCAGATGCAATTCCAGATGTGTCAGATTCTGGAGTATTTCCGTTCAAGCAACAAAGTAAACTATCAGTAAGGCCATCGTCATTTAAAATGTTTACATCGGACTCTGATTGTTCAAAATCTCCAGTACGCGAAGTGAAACTGAGATCAACAGGACTAGCAGTTAAAACACTTCTAGATAACAAATATTCTCTAAACGTACTCGTTATAGACAATGTACTTTGTTGAGTGTAAGGATCGTCGACAACAGACGTAAAAAACTTTTGTTTTTCTTCCACATTTTTATCACAATTTTCTTTATCCTCTAAGTCAATGCTTTCTCCGTAAATAATTTCAAGGTCTGCACTATTAGGTCTGTGAGATTCTTCCAAAATTGAAGTATAATTTATTGATTCAATCATACCTAGGTTCGAACTGCGTACGTTATTAGATAAATTGTGTTGATTCCAACTGTTATTAACAGTGGCAAGATTACAAAGATTGGAGCCCGAAACCATCATTACCGGTTTTCTAGACCGTGGTGTCATCATTGTTTCCTACAATTATTGTGGAAAATATTTTTAATCCCTCTAATATCACTTTTTACATATAAAATGTCACATTATCATAATTTATATGATGAAAGATATACATACATATTCTATGATAATATGATAATATTCTACTATAAAATAACCAGTAGTAAATGCATACCTGCATAGCTTTCGTCATTTTAGTAGCACTTTGTGTAATTGGGCTCATGCTTTTGTCGTTGTTAGTAATAGGAGTTAACATATAATCATTAGTGACCAGGCTTTTACGCAGTAAATTCGACGGTGTTGATGTATGAGCACCATATACATTCCAAAATCTATTTTTAACTATAGGTGAAAAGTTAACACATGCATTATCAGGATGAAATTCCTTTTTGGAATGTTCTAGTGGCTTTTTGTTGTCCTCAAAACACTTACAAGAAATCACATCTACATTAGACGTCTTAGACATTGATAGTGTTGGTTCTGAATTTTGTCTTACTAATTCACTTTCTTTAGTTTCATATAGAATACTTTGAGAAGAATACATGTCTGGTGGTTCACTTAGTTTTCTAGATAATCTAATGATATTAGATACAGCATTATTATCGTGTCTTGAATTGCCAATTTTACATTGCTCTTCATGCGAAGATATGCTTCTATCACCCATATTGGAAAAGATGGACTCATTTGCATAAGAATTTCCTTCATATTTTTTAACCGAATTATTTAAACTCCAATTCTGATACTTTTCATCTAATTTTTCTTCCTTTATATCTGCGAATTGTATAAACATAGCCTTTCTCTTGTCCTTGTAATTTCTCAATGTAGGAGTATTAAGGCTACCAGTGCTATTACTAATACGTTTAGAATGAAGAAGGCTACTGTCATTATTCATATCACAGTTGTCCATGCTAAGTTCATCGTCTGATTTACTGAATAGAACCTTTCTTTCAACTATTGATTTTTCATTCTAAAGAAGAACAAGTTACAAATAAAATATATTAGTTGAAAAGTGTAATTATAAGTATAATCATGCTGTTAAAAAA
This sequence comes from Agapostemon virescens, assembly GCA_028453745.1. NCBI lineage: Eukaryota > Metazoa > Arthropoda > Insecta > Hymenoptera > Halictidae > Agapostemon > Agapostemon virescens. Next base: position 11,230,519 of record CM052094.1, read on the forward strand.
ATAATTCACATTCATTGTAAAAAATATTATTTTTAATGTTACCGATGATAAGATATTTTCTTCGCTACTAGATCTAGTGATATTGCAACCTATATTAAGATCAATGAATTTCTTATGCCCCAAAATCTTCTTCTGAAAGATATGTTTCTTGATCGAGTCTCCAAGACTCTTAGTCCTACAATTTTTAACTTGTCTTGGTGTACCTTGACCATTCTCTTTGTTAAATTGCTTTACCAGTCTGCGCTTTTTAGCTGATTCTGGCATAGCTTGTATATGAGCATAAAGTTGTGCTAAAGCTGCCTGAGTATCTTGCGTAGAATTTGCTTTTGCTGTTAACTTATGATCTACAAAACTAAATACAGTATGAGCTGTACCTGTTGTGTCTTGTATAGAGTCATTTAACTGCAATCATATATAATTCAATGAATTACAATAAAATACTATGAGATGTTAATTATAATTAGTTAACTCGGAAAATATTACTCACATCAGTTTTTTTAGAACTTAATAATTTTCTTTCCTGTTCTACCCAATACGCTCTAATGTCCGTAGCTAGTTTTGGTGGAATGTCAAATAATTCAGTTCCTTTCTTAATCATAAATGCAACTAAGCATGACAAATTTTGAGAATTAACATGTAAAGCCTCTGGAGACAGCTTTCTCGGACACATTAAGTGTGGAGTAAAAAGTGTAGCCAGAGTATCACAATTCATTTTATTATTACATTCGAAGCTCGCTGTTTCATTAAGAAGAGTTAAAACATATTTGAGTAACACTCTGTTCATACATGGTAAAAGTAATAAAAGCAATTGAAGAGACCTTAATAATCTTGCATCATTGCTTCTTGTATCAGAACCATATAGTTCTAAAATACAAATAAATATAAATTAATTTCAAAAGCACTAATAAAAAGAATTATATGCTGTTATGACTATTATAAGTAGAAAAGAATATGCAACTAGTTATGTGATTTTATAAATATTTTACCAGCAATTTGACAATGTGCAGGATAATGCAAATCCGACAGCAAAGGCTCTGGTAATTCTGCTAAAAATCCTTTTAACACAGATGCACAATCATGGACACTATATTGGCCATCATTGAGATTTAATGAAATGCCTTGATACATTGTGTTCTTTAAATCTTGTTGCCTTGTTAATTTACCAGTGCGCCGAAATATGCCTTCTTGTATAATATCTTTAAAGACGTTCATGAATATAATCAACATATAAAATTGTTACTTTAATAAATATAAGGACTCATTTTGCAAGTTTATAGAAATTAAAGAGACTTATACTTACTTTGTTCTTTCGATAAATAATCTATTAATTGTTTTACTTGATTAATTCCATCTTCAGTTAAATTGGCACCTTCTACACCCTTTTGTAAATTTATTGTTGACTTAGGTTTCTTTGCAAAACCTAAGAGGCCCCATTTTTTTAATTTTGCCTTCTCATTGATACAGTCATTGCTATACAATTTAACAATTGATTTTGTAGTTTAAAACGCTAATTTTATACAGAATAAGTCAAATTACGAATTAACATTGTACAATCAATTTTTAGTGAAAGTTTATTAACTTACTCTTCTGTATTGAGATCCAATTCAAAAGATAGATGCATCTTGACAAGTGTATGAAATTGTTCTGGATTGACTTTTCGCATTCTAAAAGCCAATTTACCGTCCACATTGTCATTAAAATCTTCCATTGTTTAAATTAGCGTAACGACAAATTTAAACACGTTCTGACATATTTGAATCTCACACACAAGCTCGTTACCGTTTCGTCAACGGCGGTTATTTTCACTTTGTCTGAACAATTTCACTGTTACTGTAACTATTACATTTATGAAGTTACAAATATATTTCATACTGTATATAGTATTAAAAGTAATCTGTCAATGTGCGATACAAATTATGTGATGATACTATTTTCATTCATCTTAGTTGATCAACATGATCGTTCAACTAATCTAACTGTCTAATACTTACCACCAAACATTAACGACATTATAATACATAGAATATATGATCGACATAGCGTGTAAACTTCAGCAAGTGACACAGAGAAGGAATACTCTTTGACAAAATTGATAGTTCAGCATTTTTTAAAATAAATTTCCAGTGCACATGCGTTCGTAAGTACAGATAACTGTAGAGTTTACTCCACGGTGTAAAAGGAATAGATGGTTTGAAGCAGTGCCATGGGAATTAAACGGTGCCCCCACTATTGTGACCTACAACGCCATAGCGCAATGGTGGCGATCCACAACGATTATAGCAGATACTGCATTTGCCGCTGAAAATTGCCGCGCGTAATTTTCAAACTATAGTTTATCAAATTTGTACAATTCTCTTTTTTTTACAAATCATTGATACTATTTCTCATAGCTCACAAATTGTCATTTATTTAGGTATCTCTCACTATCACATGCATTGTCGTTGTTGACCGAAACATCATTTTAGAGTTGAATTCTGCAGAGCTGAAATGAAGTTACGTAAAAAGAATACGGACCTGACTGGTTGTTATAACTTTTGAGATAAACGTGTTTTTATTGTTGATTAGGATAATAATGTTAATGAATCGAATTACGTAACGGGTAGAGGTTCGTTTTTCTTCCTTATCATGTTGCAAGATTTCTTTTAGCGATTGACAATATTGTCTTACGTGACATAGTAAAAATAACATCTGAGTAATATTCAATCCATGAAATTGTGTATATTTATCGAATACCAACTTTTTCGATATTAAATTTCAAACATTGCCGCGCTTTCTTACATTTCCAATACCTCGACACACGTATTCTGCTCTTTTCGTTCAATGGTCTAGAAAAGTGGATGGAAATAAAATTAAAGAATAGCAACACTGTTTGTATATTCTGCGCAAGGACATTTAATTTCAAGACATAAACATTAAAGGTTTCTATAGAAATTTCGCTTTTCTAGCCATATTTTATGTCATTACTGGGTCACCAGACATAACGTCTCTTTATAATCCGTTAAATCACATGATATTATCGAGAAAATATGTGTATTTTTTACAAGAGAATAATGATAATCAAAATTAAAAAACTATATTGTTCTAATGTATTCTGTATTGTAAGTTGTCTATGTACTGAGGTATTACTTTCATAATACATTTTTCTACAAATTTACATTTCACTTATTCTGAATAGTTTTTGAATTATTATAAATTAATAATAACTTGAAAATTCATTTGGTTATTAGAAAAATGATTGATTTTAAAATAAATGTAAGTAAATAGGTATATGTAATTTGATATGAAAAATATAAGTATAAAGGAAAAATGAAAATTTATTATTCATGCTCAAATGAATATTTGTCAAATATTTTTTACTCTTAAACAATGTATTATTTAATGAATAAATCTGCTATCAATTTCTAATATATTGTATCATTATAGACACTAATGTAACATGAAGAGTATGAGTGACTGTCGTCAGTTTTTAGATAATCAGTTGGCAGCAGTTCAAATGCATGTTATATTTAAATAGAACGTAAACATACCGAATACGAAGAATGACAATCCCATTTTTAAATAACTAAGGTATAAGCGTGACATAATTTTTTGCTTGACAACTGATTGGGTAGTATTAAACTATATACTTCAGTTTTATGAAGGTGAACGCATTCAGTGCTTCATCGGATTAAACCGAAACTAACTTATCTCGACTGTCTGAACGATTCTTTGTATTTTGGCAATTAGATACCACACGGAACCCACCATAAGAGGATAATAGAAATATTTCATAGGAGTACTTGTGATAATAAAAAGTGAGGTTGGCAGACTTAAAACACCTGTGACGATTATTAGTTTAATAGAATGTGGAAGGGATAACATGGCTACCGCCTGGTGACGTTCGTTCGCCGTCGCCGTCGCGAAATCAAATGCTCCCAAAAACATCTGGTGAACATTTATTGGTGTGAGTTCTGTAATTTTTTCGTGGAAAACCTGTATTACGTTTGGTGAAAAGTGTGAATTACAATGATGAACATGTGGAAAGTACGGGAGTTGATGGATAAGGCGTAAGTATGATTAAGTCAGTTACACGCGATCTAACCTTGCTTTTACTTTTTTTCAACGCACTCTACTCTACTTGCGTTGATACGATGTACGATTTGTGCTTAAATTCTAAGCTCATTTTTAGTTACCACTGTTAAATTATTTAATAAATCGCTTTATGCCTTTGCAATATCTCATAATCGAAATTTACTTCTTATATTTAGTAAAAATCTGAATAATTCAAGGTTCCTATGGACTTATCTCTATACAGATTTTTCAGAAGAATTTATGCAATGATTGTATAGTTTCATTAGTTAAACGAATTATCGACAGATAATTATTCGATCGAGTATAAGATTCTGGGTCAAATAACAGCAAACGTCTTTTTATATGGTATCAAACAATGGTGCACTGTTATTAAAAGATAAAATAATTTTCTTATTATCCTGGAATGATTTTCAATTTTTACTGTACTTTCGAAGTTCGCTTGTTTATCAGTTACACATTATTAGATTAAACAATAGTTTTTCAACTGGTAATTAACAAATGATATTGAAAAGTTTGAAAAAGTATTGTGAAACGCGTTTTTGTCGTATTTATAATAAAAGTAAATTGTTATTTTGTTGTCAGGAAATTTTTATTTTTATAATGGTTGTATTTTTAAATTATAATCACTTTCTCGTCTAAGCAAAACATAATAATAAAATGTAACTTGTCTATAACAAAAACTGGAATGAGTAGAAGTTGTTTAGCAAGTTTACAAACAGGTTACTTTCTGAGCTATATAAGATTGCTGATTCATAAAATATTATAAATTTTGAAACAGTAGAATAAATTATCAATACCATTGAATAATATGCGATATTGATTTCTATTTTATAAAATATCTGTTTTTTTTAATAATAAAAGCACTTTGATGCGATAGTATGCATCAATAATAAATAACTAGAAGTAATAAAAAATCTCATAAATGAATGATATTTTCCAAGCAATTCCAAGGAAATGTTTACAGCAATATGTAAAATTTAATACTACTATCACAAAATATTTGGTAACAAAATTAATTATAAAGCCTCGCGCATTTTGGTTTAATCAACTACTCTGTTTATATGTTTCAATTTACATATGGAAGGATGTCATGCATTCTTGTGCAATTTTCACGCTTGTTGCTTAGTTATACTTTCATGCAGTTATGATCAATGCGCGGGAAAATTATTCCTGAAAATCGAAAGCGAGAAGAATGTCACGTTTGGATGAATGTTTAGCCTTCCTTTTTTATGCATAATCATGGGGTGTGTTTAGTATAGTGACGGCACCGGTTCTTGTATGTACATCGTGTGCATACATGTGTATGCATGTACACATACGAGGGAGAGTTGTGTTAAATAGCGGTTCTCAAACACCAATATTGTCCATGTATGCTGTCCGTTACAATGATCCGTTGGTGTCATTTCATTAACGTTTCTACGATGTTGAAACGTATTTACAAACGATACTCTGTACTATTTATAAATTATTTATGTAAAATGATAGTCGCAGGTTCCTTTGTAGTTACGATCGGAAATGCGAGGTTCTTTGCGATCTGTGGAAACTGAGAAGCGGAAGAACACCATTATCTCAAACAGCGCTTTCTGAATACAAATGCAATCCACAGACGACCATGCGAAGACCCTGATTCAAACCGCGATTGTTGTTTTAACTGAGACTTGGTTCCCACGAACGACTATATTTTTAAGCATCTGTTAATTATTGCATTTCACGTCTTTACCACTAAGAGACGATTGTAAATAATAAAAGTGCGTAATACGAAGTGCAATAAAAATTAAATGCATCAATTGTTAGCATAGCCTCTTTTTCTTTTTTCAAACAATACATTCGATTTATGTATTTCATTAAATAGTTATTTAAGAAAACTCGATAACGAGAAAATTTATTATGGAAGTCAATTTTGATGAAATAAAATATTTATCTATGTGATGGTAATCAATGCATTGTTTTATAGAGAAGAAATACATATTATATATGTAGTTAAATATTAAATAATGTTTTCTTGTACCACAATGACAATATTGATTTAATTATCATTGTTATTAAATTGCATATGCTAAAATTAAAATTCCATTCGTATAATTTATTACAAGAAAAAAGTAGACTCATTTTGGCTAAATATTTTTAAACGGTAGTATATTTGAAAGACAATGTTTCACTCTTATCGAAACATTTTATTTTGAAACTGTTGTTGAGAATGGATGTCACAATATCGATTCTTATCAGAAAATTATTCGAAGCAGATAAATTCCAGCAAGGTGTGATTCCAATGCCTTGTGTGTATGTATACTTGATAAGAACTCGTAAAGTATAACCGTGAAACCTCAAGCGTTATTACAGAATTTACGTATAGGTACACTTAAGTTGGTTTATCATTGTGCATTTTCATTGGAGGACGAAAATTAGCATCTTCTCATTTAACCGAGATAGGCGCCATTACTTATGAAGCATTTTTAACGAAGCCTAGGGGTGTATCATGGTTCTCATGGGCCCCATATACTTTTCTATAAATACACTATGTTATTCTACCAACTTATTGAATTATTTTTTTTGTAAAAATTATATTTTTAGCAGTATGTATTTGTAAACTTGTTTATTAGTTTCTTCTTATCATATACAACTAAATAACCCTAACAACCACTTAATGAAGCAAATGTAAATTTCGTATTTCAATTGGCAAAATTTACAATTTCGTTACAAACACCTAATTTTAGTCGTCTCTTAACTTTGTTTATAAGCCCCAAGTCTTTCGTAGGTCCGGTGTATTGTGCTCGACAAGCATACTATATAAGACCTTGAATGAAGCGGTACGTCTCTTTGGAAACCCAAAAAGGAATGTTACCATTCATTATTTATTCGGCCATGATCAACCGTTTATAGTAATTCGGGCAACAGTATTCGCAAAGCTGTTTATATCGTACAACGGTCTTTCGTGGATAAACTTATACATTATTACAGAAACGTCTATTTCCGAAAACAAAATAAAAACGTTATTCATATTTATCGATGCAAATGTGGATTTTTGTATTTTAGACATTTGTAATGTTATAAATGCAGCAAGATCTTGTAAACGTGTCCAGATACATTTCTATATTTTCGTATGTTCGGTTTTTCGAAAGGAAACGTCTGAAATATGCGGATGATTATAATAATCGTCAATTTCACTCCTATGCTACGAGTCTGAATTTATCGAGTAGAGTTGTGACTGTGAGTGTATTTCAGATGCCATATTCATTGCATGTGTTTACTTTCTAAAGGTTTTGTACGATAAAAAAGTGAGTTTTATGTTTTCCACGTTCTTGCTTCGTACCGATGCGTGACAATTGTAGGTATCGGACAGAGCGACAGGTGTAGCACCGTGTCTGACTACTGTCGCGAATATTTCGATATTTACCTACGTGATTTTCCTATGATTCTTCGCCGTAATGTATGTCTCTTGGTTTTATGATTGCAAATTTTTATGCAAAATAACAATCGCTTATATCGACTACAAGAAACAGGAACTGCTCAGAAATTTCATTCTTTACAGTTTTAAATTTCATTTCTGTAATAAAATATAATAAAATTCACCAACTGATAATCACGTTATTGGAAATTTTCCATGAAAGTATTTTTCTTGCGAAGATTTTTATCATTCGTTGTTATTTTCTCACAGTTTTGTATGTCGAAAATATAATCCCAATGTACCCTAGACAAATTATAATAATTAGCAATGTTGCTGGCCTTGAAATTTTGCATAAAAACCCAAAACGGTGAAAGTATTTTTCTTACGAATCTAAACAATTTTTTTTTGTTATTTTCTCACAGTTTTGTGTGTCGAAAATATAATCCCAACGTACCATAGACAAATTACAATAATTAGCAACGTTGCTGGCCCTGAAATGGACCACCCCTCCTGTCATGTTGTTTATAAAACAGTAAACGCATCGAACACGTAATACTCTAACTTTAAACACGCTTTTCTCGAAACAAGACTTTCTAAAATGAACTGCATGCATCGTTTGTTAATTTCCACGAGTTCGTCAAATTGTTGTAAAGTGTATTAATTAAATTATCTTCAGCTGCAAGTATAGAAAGTAAAATTAATGAAACTTTCATAAGATGTGGTCAAGGTTTACAGACTTTTCCGTTTGCGAAGTCAATGAAAACAATAAATGATCAACCATCAGAAAAAATATCTATACAATCACTACCTCTCTTCGTGTTCAATCATAAATATTTACGCTTCGATTAGGCCTATCAATGACTTTTGCAGATACGATTCGGTTTCACGTGTATGTTTAAAGGAAAGAATTTAGTACAAGTAAACTGATAAATCTGAAAAGTGTTTTTGATATTTCTTGATTTATTACCAATATATGAACGACTCTAAAGAAATATTGAATAACGATAAGAATAGCTATCGGTTAGGTTTCTCTTCTATATCGACACTCGAATTCAATTTTAATAATTTCTTTGATTCTGAAAAAAAAGTTGTAATCGTAGAAATTGATTTTTTTAATCGATATAAAATAACGGTTAACAGTTCTCATGCGATATAAATATACTGTGTGCAATTTTAATGGAACCAGTGACCGGAATATGGGGGTTTGACCTGTTTCAGATGCGATTTCATATTGGGGGTGATTTCTATATGCAGGGATATCGAACAAACTATATTATGATAATAATAAATACCGCTCTGGTATTAAAACGACCCAATCGAAAATAATAATCGTATAAAAACAATTTCTAGCGAGCGATCATGAAAACCGAACGTACGAAAGTATTGTGTTTGAGCAGAGGCGTAAAATTATTGCGCAATTAGCAGGTGTCCGTGCAGTATGCACGCAAACAGTGAAAGTAATTTTACATCGGATTCATTAGCAACGGCATATACGTTGTTTTCGAAGACTAACCATTGAACCCCGTGATCATTGTAATTTACTAAAGAGATCATATTTTATTTTACAGGACCAATGTGGTAATGAATTATACAGAAACAGAGGCTAAAGTTCGAGAAGCAACAAATGACGATGCATGGGGTCCTACCGGTATGAATTGTAATCTCGAAAGTAGAATATTTTTGTGCAAAATCTTCTATTTTCTTTATTCCGTCAATGCGCAGTCACCAAGGTTGCTATAAAGTTTACTACTACTGTAAAGTTTATTACACATAATTCGATTTATGATTTCAACGTTGATAACGATATTTTATCATATTTTATATTTTTCAAATATGTAATCAATCGATAGTAAGTGATAGTAAGGTATTTTGTAAGCAATGTTCTAATCAATCCATTGAATTTGTCGATTTATTTTGTAAGAAAGCATCGATAAACTTTGCAAAAGCAGAATACTTTGTATGGTTTTATAATAATGGTTGCTTGCACCCTGGCACATTTACTCGTTGAAGTTCGATGTATGGTGAAATTAATTGTGCTACTTGCATTACTTCAGGGGCAATGATGCAAGAACTGGCTCAGGCCACATTCACATATGAACAATTTCCCGATGTAATGTCCATGTTGTGGAAACGGATGTTGCAAGAAAAACGAAATTGGCGTCGGACTTACAAGGTATGCACGCTTGTACAGTATGTTTGTGCCTAGCGGCTACAGTTCATTGAATATGTTACTTATAAGATGATTTATTCTGTAAATTTATTGTTGCAATGTAACAATTTGTACTTGATCCAAAATTAAATTTCATTTGAATATTTTGTACACAGGGTGGATATTGTGATATTGTTAGAACAGAGAAAAGAATGCAGTATCAAATGTTTTTAATTGCAGACTTAAAACTTGTTAGATATTCTTCTTCTTCATAGTTTCTACCCATGTTGGTGTACATACAAATAAACATTCACAGTGATATGCATAAAATAATACAATAGACTTATACAGATTACTCATTCTTTAGTGTATCATTTATATTAGTGACATTGTAAATTTTATACATGTGTGCATGTATATTTATGATTATGTAGGTAAATGCATTATCTGAAAAATAAACTAGCACATATCTATTTAAAGGAAAGCGTCCAAAATGTTATATAATAATAAAACAAAAATTTCGTGAAAACTTGTACAGTACCATAAAAACGAATGAAAAATTACCAAAATTATTATTATTACCAAAAACTACATATTATTTCATTTGTCTTTATATGATTCTCTTTTTTTTCAGTCTCTTTTACTTTTAAATTACCTTGTTCGCAATGGTTCAGAAAGAGTGGTCACATCATCTAGGGAACATATTTACGACCTCAGATCATTAGAAAATTATACTTGCATTGATGAGTTTGGAAAGGATCAGGGGATTAACATAAGGCATAAAGTTAGAGAACTAATTGACTTCATCCAGGATGATGATAAACTCAGGGAAGAGAGAAAGAAAGCAAAGAAGAATAAGGACAAATATGTGGGATTATCAAGTGAGGCGATGGGAATGCGTTTCGGTGGTGGTGATAGATGGACAGATAGTCCGAAATGGGGAAAAAGTAGTATAGATGCATACAATGATTGGGATAGAGATAATCGTAGTAAAGGTTTCGAAGATACAAATAACAGGTATAGTATATAAATTAGGAAAATACTAATCGTTAAGATCTTTCACATTAGTCGACTCTTTTTGATATTGTTCATTTTTTAATGGATTTTGCCATAGTGACGATGGTGAAAGAGAAGATTCGGATAATGACGTTCATCCAAATCCAAAAAGAGGTGGTAGAGAATACAGAGATACTACGGAAAATGCAGATCATGTTAATAAAATTAGTAATGTATCTGTTGCTTCCACGAATGCTTCGCCAGCACGATTTCCACGAACTATTAAAAAAGTAGATTTAGGTGCTGCTGTAAATTATGGAAGGGAACAATCCAATGTAAGTAAACGATATTACACTGGTAAGATTACAATGTGTAATATCTGTAGATTTTAATAAGTAGAAGAATTTATAAACTGAATGAAATTTACAGAATGGTATAACTGGATTACAAAATAGCTCCCTATCTTTACCCATCAAGCAAAAAAGTAAAAATGATATTTTAAATGATATTTTTGATTCTCAAAATGAGAATAATACTAAATCAACAGTTGATGATGATGAGGATTTTAATCCAAGGGCAACCGCTCAACCTGCTGTACAGAGTCAAAATGTTAACACAGAATTTGGAGATTTCACTAGTGCGTTTGGAAGCCCTACTGTAAAAACGAAAGACAGTAGTGATGAATTTGCAGATTTTACATCTGCATTTACCTCGTCTGTAACGATATCTAATACTGCTGTACAATCACAAATGAATTTAATAGGAGCAACAATACCAAATACTAATAATGCGGCGATTAACAACGCCAATAATACCATGTTCATTAATACGCAGTCAGCTAGCACACCTTTAACAACCACGAACTCTGCAAATTCGATGCCACAAAATTCTAACGCGAATAGTAATTTGTTTGATAGTTTAAGTCAACAAGTGCTCAATAATCAGCAGGCACTGAATAATAATGCTGGTATGTTATGGATCATTTCAAATTCTTATTTAATTGTTATAGATTTTATGAATACTAATATCAGACTAGATACTAATGTCATTCTTTTTGCAGCGCCTTCAAATACGGATCTTTTATCAGATTTAGATACTTTAAATTCAATGTCCAGTGTCGATAGGCAAGCACACAATACCAACAATTCCAACCTTTTCACAACTGTGGGTTCTTCTGTTGCGGCTAATCAAGGAGGTAAGCACAAGATTAGTACATTCAAAACTTTATGATTCTATAATATTTGTACATATATTTCTCATGTCTAGTAAAATATCCAAGTCATTCCTTGCCAATGGCTTACTTTTTACTATCAATATCAGGGATATTGTTTAAAATGAAATGTAAAGCACGTAGAATTATATTATTTACCAAATGTTCCATTTTATATTTAAAAAGGCATGACGTATTATAATAATCTTTTCTCTTTATGGAAAAATAGTAAACTAGAAATGGGACTAGGTTTGAATTATTACTAAAATATCAAAGAATATGAATTTATTTCTTTAAAATTTTTAAATCTTATACTATATTTGACATGTTATTAACATTGAAAATTATATTGATATGAAGTATTATTGAATCATGAAGTTAAGAATGTAGAATGCATTAACTATTGTAGAACAGTTTTTTGTTATATTTTTCTTTGAAACTTAAAATAATAGATTATCTTTAAAGATAATATAATGCCCCCAAGAGAAATTTTCATTACAGCTTTCGAGATGGAAGAAAGCACCACTTCAGCTGAAAGTCTTTCAAACCATGCTGCAAACCAACTTTTGGAAGAATTATATCATATGGGTCCAATTAAAAGTCATAATGCTTTGGAAAAACTGAAGTTGAATATTTCCGAATATATTAAATTCTTACCAGGCCCACTTACGCCACAAAAATACAGCAATCTTGATATTGACACAGAAATTGATTATATGTTATATGGAAAAATTTTAGGAGAAATTATTGAAACGTTTGACTCCAATTGGCCATTACAAAATAATACATTAGATCCATTACTTAAACAATTGATAGTTATCGATGGTGCAACATTACCAATTTTAGCTGAATCTGTATCAGTTTTAATTTATGCACTAAAGAAAAGAGAAGATGAAAAAGGAATCTACACTATTTCTATAATTTTGGAATTATTAGTGAAAAGTGATTCATTGTTCTCTGGAATAATCAATGCATGTAAATGCCGACCAAAAAATATAAGGCAAGAAGAGGAATTAGATCAAACATGGCACGAACTTGTGCAAATTCTAATTTCATTACCTAATCGGGTAGCTAATAAACTGAAGAATAAAGTATTGGACACTTTTTGTCCTCAAACATATTTTAAAATTATCAATTTTCATATTTCTCGAGTAATATCCTTCATAAATACTGGATTACAACATAGTATTAATGTAAACATTAAACCGTTAACATTGCTGATTAGTAAGTTAGTAATAGTTGCAAAATCAGAAAATATGTTGCCTCTTGTCACTATTTTAGCGGAATGGTGTTTTGAAAATAAGAACAATGAACAAACTTTAATACAGAATTTACTAAAAGAATTAGATACATTAAGTATAGCACCAATAGCTGTATCATTTTTAACGCATTGTGACGTAAAATTTGGTGTTCATCCAATTTTTGGAGATGCATTATTAAATTCAAATTGGAAATATACCTTAACAACGAAAATTCCATTAATGTGTTATTATAATGATGAAAAAGTAATTATAAATTTAATTTCATACATATCTCAATTTGTAAATCGAGATCGTACTCTGATTGAATTGTTAATGAAACTCCTAGACATTTGGGGTGATAGAAGTGCTTTGAATCATACTTCTGTAGAACAACATAAATATATTACAAAATTAACTGTTCTGTGTTTGAGAAAATCCAAGGATTATTTAAGTTGGGATGACAAAGATAATATTCAGAGATTATTACTTGCTGGTGTATCAGTTCATTTTGAAAGTACGCACATCATTTTAAGGGCAATGGGAATGTGTGTTGGTGAAATTTTTAGTAAGGAATTATCTGAATCAGATGATATGCCAAAACTTTCTTTTGATTATGGAAGCATGCCAGGAGAAGTAATAGAGTTAGTTCAATCTATAAAAGCACTAGGTATACAAACCGAAAGTGTACAAGCAAAGGAACATACAGAAGTGAATGATGGATTTGATACATTGGGTGATAAAAAGTTATATGAATTTGGCATAGAATGCAAACTTTTATTTAAAAAAGAAATAGTTACTGCTGATGGTGGTGATAGTAGCAAAGAAATTCCTTCTATAAGTTTGCAAAAACCAGATACTTCTTATAAAGAAACTGTAAAGAATAGTGAAGAAATCAAAAGTAACGATAACAATGATTCAGAACTAGACAGTGATGATGACTTAGTTCCATACGATATGTCACATGATACTAAAGTTACTGAAAAACTACGGCCAGCTTATTTACGAGATTTGCGTGATAATTTAGTAAATGAAAAAAATTCTACAAATCCAGACATATTTTCCGAATCTTTAAAAGTTTGTGAAGAATTAATATTGTCACAATTACCAGGTGATGATGTATCATTTGCTATTGAACTGCTTGAGCTCTTTATCACTCTTAAAGAATCTTGTTATGTAGAACACTTTGATGTATTACAATTCAAGTCTTGTGTAGCTATAGTTACTATTTATCCTAAAGAATGCGCTGAATACATATGTGAACAATTTTACACAGAAGTGGATAAATATTCTGTAAGTCAACGGTTATTCTTCTTAGATATATTAGCTGAATCAGCAAAAAGACTGTCAAGAATTCCAGTTGTTAAAGATGAAAAACACGATTTCCATAAAACAGAACCTAAACCAAAAAGAAAAGAAACTTTAAACAAAGTATCCATCTTTATTGATACTGAGAAAAGTAAACAGTACAAGGTACTCTATAGCGACGATATGGACGACTTTGGAAAATTTGATGGTGAAACTGTGCAAGATTGGCGAGAAGTTGTGGACGAAAGAATTAAACAAAATACAAGAAGATATGCACATAGTGCAAAGTCTCCTAAAACATTCGCAAATAAGTTTGGAAATGTTGCGTCTTCGTTTTTTTATCCACTCCTGTATGGTTTTGGTAAACGAAACACTTGTTTAAATAGTGGACTGCAAATATTTTCAGATCAAGAAAACATTTTGTTAATTCGATATCTAAAAACACTATCAACCATAATGGTTTCAGCACAAAATTGTTTGTTAGCTCCTAAAATGGGAAAAGAAGTTTTAGAAGTATCATGGACCCTACGATATCATGATCAAGCAAAAGTTAGAGCGGCAGTGATAGAAAATATTATAGCTGTCCTTATTGCCGTACCAAAAGATACAGTCATAAATGAACTATTTGAAATTATTATAGAAATAAGGTTATGGCTCTTAGATTCGTCCCAGAATGTAATTACTGGGGATCATGATAAAGAATGTAGAACTTTAGGTGCTAGCGTAATATCTTTGATTGATTCTATTATAGAGTCTACATTTATCAAACAATAATAAACTCCAGTAAAATATTTACTTAATTTAAAGAATTTGAGTGTAATTAAGAAAGCTTTCAAGTATTTTTTTACCTTTTTTATTTATCATAATATAAAATTAATAAAAACTTCAAATTTTAGGATACATAATCTATATTATAAGTTACAATAACTATACTTGAAACGATTGATTTTTGAGAAAACTGTAACACTTCAATATGATTTGTGTTAAGTAAACAGAAAAAACATTATATTCAATAAACCAATTTATGTATCACTAACACTTAAATATTTTTACCTTTTCTATATATTACTAAGTTATTGTAAGATAGTTGAAGGGACTCAATAAAGTATCAAAGAGAAAGATATATTATTACAACTAAAACAAATGTCACATTTAGGATCAATTGGATTAACGTCAGTTACAAATCTTCTTACCCCTACGTCAACCAATGCCAAAACGTCATACCAGATTTCAAGTAATGCACCTATACAAGTTGGGTCTACATGGGCTGGTTCAGGATTAAATATAGACCTTGACAATATAATGGGAAGTAAAGCAAAACATTCAGGACCTGCACCAACAATGAATCAAATGGTTACAAATAGTCCACAGCATCAAATTAAACTTATGAGTAAGTGATTTATAAAATGTATAAAATTCATTGTTTATTAATACGATGTAAGAAATGATTAATTTATATCATTATGCTTGAAATTATATGACAATACATTAAACTCATAAAAAACTAATAGCATAATCCACTTTAGAAAAACTAATAACTTTTTAAAAATTGAACCAAATGTACCCGAATTTTTTTTGGATGTTACAAGGATTAGTTTACTAATAAACGTACACATAAAATGATTAAAAAATTACTATTGGTTGAAATCGCAAACAAAAATTGTGAAGGTTACTTCAATTTTTTTATTTGTGTATATAATGAAAATAAAGTTTCGTTAAAATCAATTAATTATTACCTTTTAAAGGTTGTCCATTTCATTTTGTCCTCGACTGTATATTACAACTACACTGTGTATATCAATTACAATTCTGTTTATCAAAAAAATTTTTTATAATTACAATCTGTTACTAGTATTATAACTAATATGATGTGCTATTAAAGAAATAGCTCATTTTAATACTTCTAATACAATTATTTTAGCATCACCAACAATGGGATATACACCACCTATGATTCAACAACAACCAAAACAACAACAAACGAATCCAGCATTTTTCCCAGCATTTCAATGAACATTTAAATAATTGAATGCTAACATTAGTGAAACTAAAAGGTATAAACTGGAGTTGAAATAAATTTTATATTTTCTGGGCGGAGCAATTTAATTATATACAGGGTGCAGCTGTAAACAATTGCGTTATATGAATGTGAAAGAAAAAAGATCAGTAAAATATATTGAATAATCATGTGTTCACAAATAATTCAGAAATTATTTGAAATTTTTGAATTTTGCGTATTTTTGAGTTAAACAGTTCATATTCTATTACATGAATTTTGTTGCTGTTGTTTTTCTTTTATAAAGTAATTAAAAGTATGAAAAGCAATTTACTGAAGAAGCTAATACATAATATACTCATTTCGAGTAATAAATAAATTACGTGACTAGTTAAAATTTTAAGAGCAGCTGTATAGATTTATTAAGTTTCAATATATCTGTGAGCATGTATTTGTCAAAGTGATACTTCTAGAGTAATATATGTTCCCAGTAACATTCCGCAATATGAATATTGCATTTTTCTAACGAATATTTACGTTATTTGCAAATTATGCGGGAACAAATCAAGACAGACTTGTCCTTCACATTTTATACATAATGTAAATTGAATTTTACGACGAATCAGGATTATGCCTTACGTGTATAATGTATTATAAGAATGTATGCATGAAAGTGATTTATAGAAACTTATGGAAATGTAGTATAGTAATACTTTTATTTACTACTGGATATAAGAAATTCTGTTAAACGTTATTTAATATTTCGAGGGAACGGAGAACACTTTTACAAAGGTTGAATATAGTTAAAATATTATTATTGTAGTCTCTAAAACGCTGCGTTTACATTGTTAATGTGACAATGTAAAAATCGTTTCACTTTTTTATTATGGATATTCGACGTTGATGATATTCGTCTATAAAGAAGAACCGAAGACGCAATAACATCACTAATGATAAGTGCTTCCCTATTATAATTAATTTTGCACGAGAAAAACCTAGTATTATTTATCAGAACTATATGAAATTAGTACTATTTAAGGAGATGTAGGTAAACATAAAAAGCATGTGGCAGGATACGAGATATTATTTTACAAAAAGAAGCACAGAGGCACAAAATCAGCGTAACAGAATGTTTTTGCGCTTTAAGAGCGCTCCACTCAGAATGGTGATTTAATAATATTATATGTTTATGATTCATTGTAAACTATTCAAAAAATTTGTATCTATATAACTACATAATTATGAAAGATTTAATCATCCTTATAATTGAATGATATTCTAGATATTTTTTAAAATAGGTAAAGAAACTAAAAATTATTAAATAATACTTCTTTAGTTATTTGTTACTAACAATTAAAAAATGCATATCTTTCTAAATAATTGTTTACATAATTATGATGATGAGAGAAAGATAGTTATTAATATTTAAGTATTATCTATATTAAAGTATTAAGTCATATTTCCTTTATGTGTGCTGTTTATTAGCAATGATTTGATAAATCTTTGCTGCATGATACTGAAATATTATAGAATGGTTTGTTATAGAGTGTATAATTAATGAAAAGATGTTGCAAATTTTGTCTGCATGCCGTACTTGTTATTTTTTATTTGCAATAGTATACATATTTTATATACATTATATATTTAGTAGTAAAATCTATGTATCAGTTATATTTTACTATAATATAATAGATACTATAAGTTTTTGTTATGTATGCTATAAAAGGAGAAAATTT
The DNA here is from genome assembly GCA_028453745.1 of Agapostemon virescens. Lineage (NCBI taxonomy): Eukaryota > Metazoa > Arthropoda > Insecta > Hymenoptera > Halictidae > Agapostemon > Agapostemon virescens. Next base: position 11,248,608 of record CM052094.1, read on the forward strand.
TAGAAATTATTTCAGAATTTGCAGCAAAGTTTAATTTTATATTTAGACGTGTTCTTGAATGAATGATTTAAGTAATCCATTGCTTTCATAGAACATGTATTATAAGTAATAATATATATAGTACAGATGATTGGAAAATTTTATTGTTAAGTTGTTATGTCAGATTCTGTTTCAATTACTGTAAACTTGATGTGAAACTACTTACAGGCTTCTACGCGAGTATCAGAGACTGAATCTTGTAAGGGAGAAACGAATCCTTTACATTTTCCATTATTTGAGCATTTTATATGAAACAAAATGTTTGATGTAGATGGGAATATATTTTTAAAGTATTAAAATATACATAGGTATGTGTATCAGTATATGTACATACGCATGTGTGTATTATTGTACAAACATAAACAATTATAGTCAATACGAGTAGGCGTGATACTATACTATCATTGAATGCCGCTTGAACATACGGAGGCACGATTACAGTCTAGAATTACAGAGGCCTTTTATAAAGTCAAAACGGATAAATCAGATAAAACAAATAAAAAGTAAAATCATGAAAACTAAAAATCTCCTTTGCTTAGAGAATAAGTTTTATAAATTTTTATGTACAACATTGGTGAAAAGGTATATACTTGGAAATTTATATTAATTTTAAGTGTGATAAATGCAATGAAAAAAAGAAATTGATATTTATCTTCTCAAAATATATTTGACTAATTTCTTTCTAAGAATAAATTATATTTTTATGCTATTTACGCGCGATGATATTGCTCATTGTACATTTGTTGAGTACGATTTATAAATTTCATTTAATTATACTTTGTTAATGTCATTTATATAATTGTTACAGGTGTACTTATATAAGTTCGTAATTGTTTATTACATATATATATATAAAGCAAGTGACACAAAACTTACAGGTTACAAAAGTTTCAAAAATAATTTTTATTGTTATATCTTTATATATGTATAGTTGCATTTATATCGGAGTATTCTGCAAATAAGAAGTATTACATTGAAATCACTAAGCAATACATGTATACTGGTACATATCAATGTTAATCGCGCGTTTAGAATACATATAGATATATACATATGCCTTACCGTTCTATGTATAAAAAAATTATTATTCCTCTAGTAAAATTCAGGACAGTCATTATGTCGCTTATGATACATACGTGCGAATGAAAACTGATAGTTCATTGTCGATTCTTGACTGAATATTGTTTACAGTAGTCGCGATAATTGTAATTATGAATTCAGGTATTTATACTGACGTCACAGTTTTATCGTTATTAAATGCTCATTGGTGCTGGTGTTAATATGAATTATTAACTATTTTAATTTACGTCATATTTAACATAAAAAGTACCTTGTCCTTGTATTGGCAGTGCTCAATTAATTATCCTCTACTATAGTCTTTTCCTTCAAAACTCAAACGCAATTTCTTTCAATATCAAATATTTTACTACATGCTCGAATAGGAATAAATATATCACATATATTGAAGTTTACAAATGTAAATTTCTTTATATGTTCTTTTATACAAATAATTCCTGATTATTGAATTGGTATTGCAAATTTACTACTTTAATAAAAAAATTATATTGATTGTGAACAAAAATTGTATTTTTGCTACACTAAAGATCTATATTTATACTACATTTACTTAGCCAATGTAAATACTGAAACAATTTCAGTAAAATTATTATTAAACAAAAAATTAAGATAGTTTGGTATTCAATTTCATAAATAATATAATTACAGATTTATTTACTTAATAGAGCAAGTAATTTAAGATAATTTTAATAGTGTAAAATTCTGAGAATCAAACATTTTACTGTTTTATTCTAGTAATAATATATTGTATAATAAATGAACAGTCAATTACAAACAAAATTACAAATCCAAGTACAAATATATACATTTATTTCTAATTTTGTACATGCTGAAATTCTGAGGAAATGAAACAAAATACAAAAAGGGAATAGTTCTTAATGTACATGCACACCATAACTTTTTACGTTACGAAAGATTATATTTTACAGTTCTTTTATAAAATAATACAGATTTCCGAAATGAACTTCAAGAGTCAATTGTATATTAAATATATGAAAAATATGTCTATAAATTAGATAATTCAGTTGTCAGCTTCCTTTTACATGAGGTATCCTTACTTATTAGAAAAGTAAATAATAGTTCTATAAAAATTACAATTATAATTGAAATTATTTAGAAAATAATATGTTCAATATTTCAATCTGTATATAAGTTTCACTGTTTAAGGAGTTCTTAAAATGCTTTAACAATACGATTGCATAAAGACTCCGAAATATATTTTTTTATTCAGCTTCACCTAAACTTTTTGACTTTTTTTTCTTCTTTTTTTTCTTCAGTGGTTCTTCAGTTTCATCTTGTGTACCATTTTCAATCAATCCATTTTCAGCACCATTCTGTGTTCCATTTTCTAGAACTTCGCTTTTTCTTTTCTTATCTTTCTTCTTCTTCTTCTTCGGAGTTTCTGTTTCTATGCTTGCTAATACTTGTGCAGCTTCTTCTAATGCTTCTTTCATTACATCTATATTCTTCTTAGGTATTTCACCAGTTTCATAGAATTTTAATCTATCTTCTACTTGTTGCCTCAATTTTTCACCAAACACATTAGTTGGTGTGTCAGTAAAACAATCAATTCTTGATGCTATAGAGCATTTATTTGCAAGATATCTTGAAATTCTGCCTTTATTCTTTGTACCAGCACGACCAATAAAGGTTGAATGAAATAGCAATCCATATTTTGGAGTGTTACCTTTGGTTTTCAATGCCCTAAACAAAGCTTTTTCAGCGCCTAGTATTTGTACAGTGGAAGCTGGATATTTTGCCAAATTCGTAAGAGATCCAGCATGTGCTATTAATCTAGCTCCTACTTGGTCACCTATCAATGTAGCCAAGTTTGGCGCCACCCCAGCCATTTTAGACCTTAAATATTCTGATAATTGTTTTCTGTAATCAGCCAAAGCAATTACGCGTCCTGCAAACATTTCAATATTAAGAAGATCAACTGGACTAATATCCATTCCCATGGACGATTTTGAAGCATCAATGATTGCTTGAGCTTTAGCACTATCCATAACAATTTCTTCCAGTGCTTCCAATTTTTCTTCTGTGAGTTCTTTCCTGTTCTTTATTAACTGTGTAACTTTGGCATACATATAATTTTCAGGAACTATTTTTACAAGTTCTGGAAAATGGTAACTATACCATTCCCTGTAATAGAACATAATAAGAAACGTTAATGATCAGTTTGAAATTCTGGTTACACATAGGGACATGCAAAAGTATCTGGACACCCTTTAAAACCAAATAACTTTTACAAATTGGTTCATATGGCTTGAGCTTTTTCGAGATCTTAGAAGATTAGGTAATTCATAAAAAAAATGAATTACTATTGGTCAAAATTGCGAAAAAAATGTAATTATGATGTTTTAACTTTATTTACATCTGTAAAGAAAATTTAAAATATATTTTTTCTTACATCTAAGTAAGTTATATACATATATGCACAAAGTTTCATAAAAATCGATTAAGGTTATTATGAGCTACAAATTATTGAAAATGGCAAAATTTGGAAGAAACTGTGATTTAGACAAATTATAAGCCTAAAATTAAGAAATTCTTACATCCTTTAATGCCTATGGCTTCTTCATGTATCAACCAATTTCAATGAAACTTAAACATGTTTATTACTTACAGAAGTCTACAAAAAGCATTTTCTAAATTTTTATTATAAGTGCAAATAAAAAATTAAAATATTATTTTCATTACTTCCTTTTTACGATTTCGATCAAAGATAATTTTTCTTTATAAGCTACCTAATCATTTTAAAGAAGTTATCTGTTTTAAAGACATCCAGATACTATTGCACTAAATGGAATATAGAAAAATTATATCGATTATGCATCAAAGGTTCTTACCTTATACGCATACTAAATGTATTTATATCTTTATCCAATTGATCCAACAAAGCTATGCTTTGTATAATCATATTATCTACACGATGAACATTAAATTTTACTTTAGCTCTAGAATAGCTATGACCAAGACCGAGTTGTGCAATGCCAGAACTTTTAATGGTAAAACCTTTTACTAAATTATGGAAATGAAATCTAATTCCTCTAATGATTTCTGGAACGACACCAGTATGATCACATTTTATATTTAATGCTTCTGCAATGCTAGCTCCAAGTTTCGGATCCAAAACACCAAGAATAATCTTGTCTTTTTTTCCTGATTTTGGTATACATGAATCCAAAAATAGCAGTAATTCTTGAGGAACAACACCTTCAGAAATGCTGTTTATATTTTCCAATGCTACCAAAGCAGTTTTAAAAGGTGAAAACCCAACAAGTTTCACAACTGTGTTAAAACGTGAAAATTCTGTGACAGATGCTTCAACCTGAGGAAGCAGCATTCCTACCTCCTCAAATTCTTTGATGGAAAAGACAGCATAGCCAGCAGCATGCTCAAACAGAACGAATAGCTTTGTCTGAAAGATTTAAATTACAATTATGTAGTCTAAAGTAAAAATGAAAATTAATTATATATACATTCAGTTTTATATAACTATAGTCTGTCCAATGAGACGAGGTAATAAATGTAAACAGAATTAGCTCGGTTTGTTGAATGGACTATAATTATTTAATAAAATTAAAATTTGTATTATTTTACTCATAATAAAATATCGAACTACAAGATATTACAGTTTCGAATATTCATTTGTATAAAATATAAATTTATTAATTGTCATAATTCTTAATGAATATAGTCAAGGAATAAAAACTCTATTCATTGAGTATCTCAAGTGTCTTTACACGGTTTTACGAACAGCTTGGTAAACATTTTTTTATATCTATATGTGTACTAAACATTTATCGGCTAGTATTATATTATATAGTACTACATGTAGCACTATTATTATATAGTACTAGCTTATATCTATATGTGTACTAAACATTTATAATGTTATTATTTTTATTTAATACATAATATTTGTAGCATTAAATGAATTGTTACACTGTGTAACGTTACATTAAAGCCAAACGAACTACATTAAAAAATCTAGATGTATATATATTCGATAACACACAAATGTTAATATCAATCTGATTGTTTTGTTCTCTTACCATTTTTCGTTTATTTTATATTCCATTCAATTTTTAAACAATTAGTACATAACTGCGAAGACCTACTGCTACGGTTAGAAAGTGACCATGTGTTCCGGATACAAGGAAGCAATATAAGCGGACAAAAAGATGGAGTCTTCAGTGTTTCCTGTAATTTGAATGTTTCAGCACCGATATTTCTCTGAAAAATTTGTATAACTTTAAAGTTGTTTATTGAAAATTAAATATATAGTTACATAAACTACTATATTTTTAGTACCAACGCTGACTACATTAAGTTTTATTCATTCGTAATTCATACTATAAGCAATGTGTAGTACATTCCTGTTAAATGCAATATACTTATACGACGTGCTTCGTTACGTTATATGTAGGAGTGAAAATAGCTCTGCTTGTTTTGAAATACTTACGTTTGATTCAAATTAATTTTTATTGAATATATGAGTATCTAGGTATCGTAAAAATCTATCGCTACCTCGAATAAATCTATTTTAGCTCAAGAGTAACGACGTTCTCTTGCAAAGTATGCGGTTGTTTTACTGTGTATAGGTTATGTTTATTTGTATTATTTAGCCTGTAAGATTTTCATAGATTTAATTGTGGTTTCTTTTATGTTTTAAAGAATGGAGTCTCGGACAGAATTTAAAATAAAATCTCCTCCGACCGATGCAATTTCGGCAGTTGAATTTGGACCGAATTCAACACAGTTCCTTCTTGTTTCTTCATGGGATAGTACAGTGCGGTTGTATGATATTCATGCTAATACTATGAGATTAAAATATAATCACGATTTGCCGGTTTTAGACGTTGCATTTCAGGTAATCATGAATTCATCAGTCTTTTCAATTGATAGTTTTCCATATAACGGTGCATTAATTGTAGAAATAAATGAGTTATTGCACTTATGTTTATTTGAAACAGAAAAAGAGCAAAAGAAAAAAAAGTATAAACACTGACAGAGTAATGTAAGTTAAAGTTTTCTGTGGTAAGAAAAATAACAATTAAGGAATTGAAACGAAATTATATGTACTTTTTACACATACGTAGTGCTATACATACTTGTATCATAGTTTTGTTGATTTAATGCTTGATGTTATTGTTAAACTATATTAATTATTTCTGTAATCTAATTTGATTTTTTATTTGCTTGCGATACCGTAATCGATAGTTATTTTCACACAGGATGCTGTTCATGCATATAGTGGAGGTTTGGGAAATACATTGAAAATGTATGACATTAATAGCAATACAGGTATCAATAATTATTTATTATTTATAATTATTCATGTACATTTACATTTGTTAAGTATTACTGATACATATATCTTTACAGAATCAGTAATGGGAACACATGATAAAGCAATTAGAAAAATTGAGTATTGTGCTGCAGTAAATGCAATATTAACTGGTGGATGGGATGCAGCAGTAAAACTTTGGGATCCTAGAACACCCACTTGTGTAGGTAGTTATTTACAACCAGATGTTGTTCTAGCATTGTCTGTGTGTGGAGATAAATTTGTAGTAGGCACTGCCAAACGGAAAGTTTGTATTTGGGATTTAAGAAATATGGCTGGTATGTTTCAAAGACGTGAAAGTAGTTTGAAGTACCAGACACGCTGCATCAAAGGTTTCCCCAATGAACAAGTGTGTATAAGTTTTGTAAATACAACAGAATATTATTATGAAAAAAGCAGTGTGTTAATGTTTCAATAACTTTCAGGGATATGTTCTTAGCAGCATAGAAGGTCGTGTTGCAGTTGAATATCTTGACACTACACCAGAAGCACAAAAAAAGAAATATGCATTTAAGTGTCATAGGATAAAGGAAAATAATGTAGAACATATATATCCTGTGAATGCTATTAGTTTTCATTCAACATATAATACATTTGCAACTGGTGGTTCTGATGGCTACGTTAATATATGGGACGGTTTTAACAAAAAGCGTTTATGCCAATTTCATAGATATAATGCTGGCGTTGCCGCACTTAGCTTCAGCCACGATGGTTCTGTACTTGCTATAGGAGTGTCATATCTGAACGAAACTGAAATTCCACCAGGTGGAAAAGATGAAACTGAAATTTATATAAGATATGTAAATGACCAGGAGACCAAACCGAAATAATATCGTACTATTGTAAAATAAGTTTTTATAAATGTAATAGATCGGAAATTTTTCAATTACAATCTGCTTTATTAAAGCAGGATAATTGAATGTTACAGCCTTTTCATAAAAACTGTTCCACTTACAATGTGTACAAGAGGCCTGGCAAATTGTTCAACAAACTTTACGTTCGGCAAGTCATTTTGTACAAAAAATATCGTATACATTTATAAGTTCATTACATTCAGTTAATCGTTAATACTAGTAATAATATTAATAACTTCATTGTGTTTACCTTATTCTAATTTAGAATTTATTACAAATACACAAGTATGTAATAGACAGTAAAAGTTATATTACATATAAGTATATACTATAAGTATATACGTTGTAGTTTTAGTATGATGACATATATTAGGCACCTTTTATTATCTAAAGTCGCTTATGAAATGAAGCAAAACTGTGATGTATACGATATTTTTTGTTCACAGTAAATAGTTTAATACGTGGTCAAAGATCGTTGAATATTTCACTGGACATTTTGTATACTGATAGTGTTGTATTTTACATTTTTATAACTTAAATAATTAACTATTAATCATAAAAACAATACTACAGAATTAAAAAGTTGATTGGAATTATGAGGCTAGTCAAATTTTAATAAAATATCTTTTTTGTACAAAACATCTTTTATTTATATAATGGACCAATCAAACAGTATTTAAAAATTTAATTTTAGCATGTTCTATTATTTGCAATACCTTCTATAATTCGTTCTGTAAGTATTACTACACATTGTATTAAATCATTACTTTAATTTTAGATAACTTTATAATATTGTTTATATCTACAACAGGGATTCGAAATTGTGATGATTGAAATTAGGAATACAGACTCACTTGGAATTTATTAAATATTTTAGAAGATCTAATTTTGCGTTAAATTTTGACATGATTACGATCACATTCATGAATTACTAAAAAATGTGGTAAGACATTCACAGTAATAAAATAAAATTTTCATCGATATTAAATAATTATTAAGTAATTTATTATTTTTTATTTACAGTGAAATAAAAAGAAAATCATTATTGTATACATAATCATTATTATATATAATTAAGATTAAAGATTATGATACGAAATGTCGTAAAACAATCACAGTTGTCAGTCTTCAAATGTTAATTACATAATATAACAGGTAAATTTAAGCGAATACAGAATTTTATTTTAATTACAATATATTTTAGTAAAAAATTCATGTTATAATGTAACAATTTGACATATTAAGTAATTTAAGTATATTTAAGTAGAAGTTTACATAACAAAGTTTTAACAACAATTTAACAGTCATAACAAATTTATATTTTCATTAACTGACCATGTGAAATTCATTAAGTATTAACTTCTTTAAAACTAATATTTACTTTATGTACAAGATTAAAACAATATGAAATACCATAAAAACATAAAGTTACTAATTGTTAGTGTTTATATTAGAGTTCTAGCATGCGAAGGACATTTCCAGAAGAATCGCGACTTGGAATTTTCTCGAAAACGGTTTGTAGACGCCAGATCATGCTTGATCACTCGATTGTTAATTTTTGCGCTCGTGGTTAGCAATGACTATGTATAAATTCGAGGCTCGCATCAGCCACGGTCTTTTGCTGTTCTGACAGAAAGAGGACAAGATAAGAACCACGGCCGCTTTCGGTCAGCAAAACTCAGCTCCGGCAGAAGAGTACGGCGCTAATTCCTGGCCATCTGCCGAACAACCGAGAAGGTAAGGGAGTTTGTTTCTGGCTGCTCGTTCGACGAGGAAAGTTCGGTGCTAATTCTTTGACACCCGTCGAATGAGAAAGAACAGAGCATCTCCTGGTTGTGTTAGGACCTCGGTAGGAGAGTAAAGAAGGACAGGAGGCTGTTTCTGTCCGCTTGTTCGACGAGGAGAGTTCGGTGCTAATTCCTGGACGCCCGACGGATGAGAGGACGGAACACCTCCTGAATACTTTTTACGTAGAACCGCGAGATTGGTTTTCCTAATCTTTTGTAATGGTAAACTACCAACATTTTATGTCTTGTAATACCATGATTAAAAGGGACGCGCCTATTTGGACACCAGAGCGAAATGTTGCGTGGCCAGCCACAACCTGGTCGCGATACTCAAAGAGAACAGACTGATTTTCGGAAAAAGATGCGGGTCGCCTTTGCAGATGGATATCCTCGCATGCAGAAAGTAATTAGTCATGAAAACGGACGTTCTCCTGGAAGGAAGAACGATCCCAATGCATTTAATTATCCTTCCAAATAGCAAAGATGATCGTACGTTGCTAGGTGGATTTCATAGAGGACGCTGAAATCATTATCAACAACCCACAGCTGAGCTAGTACTTCGTGGAGGACCCGGAACAGAGGTTAGAACAAAGTTAAAGAGGCGCCGAAGAACGGGTTCCAAGAGTATCTGGAAGAGTTGGCGGAAGAATTTCCAGTACCATCGCCGTTGCTGCGCCTTATGGGAAGTCCACAAAAATACAGAAAGATGGATGCGGAATCTAGGCGATCTAGAATCGATATGCTGTTTGAACGATGCTTTAGAAGTTGTCAATCGGAATGAACGGATGTCGCCGTCGTCGAGGTAAACGATATAAGGGAGGATGAAGCAGTCAAGACCTCCGTGAACATTCTCCAAGTGCAGTACTACCCTACCGTCAATCACCTGCGAAGAGGGAACTACCGCAGCGAGAATTAAAGAAGATGCTAGATAACTATATCATCGAAGAATGCGAATCGCCCAAGAAGCGCAGTTAACCTATTTACCGGCGACAAGGTGAACAACGTGTTTGCGGTTATACGTGGATCTACCTGGAAGCGCTAAAACATTACCACATCAAAAACAAGTGAAGTCCAGTTTGAATCGGGAGCAAAATACAATTATCGCTTTTCAACACCTCTTAATATGCGTCCTAGCGTAACTGCGTTTACGTTGTTACACAAACATTTACACATTGGTTATATCTCTTAAACCTATTGCATCTATACAAAAATAATATTTATCTTTAGTTATCGGTTTAGTTAATACATCAGCTGTGACGGACGGTAAGTATTGTACAGAGAAAGTTACTCTCTTTAAGACATCTCACAAAAACTGAAACCTTATATCTATATGTTTAGTTTGCGGATGAACTATCGGATTTTTCGTCAATAACTGTGCTCTGATGTTGTCACCACCATAAATGGACAACGCCACCGTACGTTGTTTCTGCGATTTCTATTTTACGGGACCATGTGAAAACCGGATCACGTACCCAGTGTACGATGTTTCATCAAAATTTATGCCTGGACGAATCCTCTCGCCACAACCCTGGCCTTGCATTTTTCCAAGGACCCATTCGCTTTGTACTTATTTGTAAGTACCGTTCTTGAATTCGTTGAATTTATTTGGTCTTTCCACAATTTTAAACGTATCGTTCCTTATTAAATTAGTTATCTCGGATTTTATAGCATGTTTCCATTCTGATTCATTTTCTCTTCCTAGAACGTCTATAACCGATATTCAGCTATTCCAGTAGCTTGCCTTGAAACTAAATTTTCTTCCTGGTTTTCTATTTCATCTGGTTGACTTTCAGCCTTGGTTTTTCCAGTCTCTGCAGATCCATTTTCATTTCTGCCTCTTTCTGCGGTACCCTCCTCTTCTTCGTTGGGTTCTACTATTTATACTTGGTATATTTTCTGGGATTCTTCTTCCTGTTCGACTCCTTCTTGGCCTTCCCGGAGTTCGGCACTGACGATATCGTATTTCCATTTCTTCTCCTCATTCTACATCTTCTGTATTCGGTGTTTCAGGAATCTCCATAACCGATTCATCTGCCCGAACCTGGTGTTGAGAAGCGATAATTGTATTTCAAGACTGGAACTCACTTGTTTTTGATGTAGCATTGTTTTAGCGTTCTTCTAGATAGATCCACGCATAACCACAAACATGTTGTTCATCTCGTCGCTGGTAAATTGGTTAACTGTGCCTCTTGTAGATTTTTCTACCTCGGCTTAGCGGCCGCAAATAAACTGTAATAGGTGTGGGCCCAGGAATATATATATAAGCTTTGCGTGTAGTGTACATATTCTACAATGAACCACCAGAGGGACAGGACAATCGAACACCGAAGAAAGAGAGAAAAATAGAGAGAGATTAATAGGCTAGAAAAGTTTTGATAGATTGTTTACCGAATAGACAGGAAGATCTTTTCATCATCGGAACTCAATAATGAAAATAGTGTCCACTATAGACTGGGTCTTATTCAATAGTTTCTGATTAATATAAGAGTGGGAAGCATAAACATTTAATTGCTGATTCTCTATTTTTAAGTTAGATGAACTCGTGTACATATTGTAATTAATTTACTTAATTTTTTAATAATAAGCTGAATCCTCTATTTTTAGACGAATCAACCTGTGTTTATTTGCTTCAATAAACCTCCATATATTACAAATCAGCAATTACTACGTTTCTGGAAAAAAGAAACACGACAATGGCAAGACTACAGTTTGAGTTTGAGTTAGCTGCTGATAAAGACCCAAAAACAAACACTATCGTAATAAAAACTGTAACAGATGAAAATGGGAAAAAAATTCTACATTCCACAATGTTACCAGTCACACAAATTACATACAGAACTTACAGGACTACCAAAATTCAAAAAAGTTGCAAAAACATTATAAAAACGTGGACAATGCAGAAATGTGTGGGTAAAATTAAACGATGAAATTCTGAAGAGATATAAAGATGAAAGTGGAAATATGGCAATCAATGATTATCTGCTAGAAGAAATTTCTATCAGTAAACAAACCACACCAACCACCTCCGAGAAACAACCAGATGAAACTTTAAGGAAACTTCTCGAAAAATTGTGTGAGAAACAAGAACCTGCAAATGAGAATAATAACAGAAATTTAAACGAAGTGTGTGAGAAATATGTTCTTGATAAATTTGAGGAAAAAAAGATGAATACAAACCAATGGCTACAAACATATTAAAGTGAATGTAACAGAATGAGTATTAAAAGTGATGCAGAAAGAATTGGTTTAATTCGATATTGATAAGACACACACTGAACTCTGAGTGGGAAATATGGAAGGACACATTTTTACAAACTTTTGCGGATAAAAGTTGGTCATCCGTCAGCTATGCACTGAATTATAAATATTCCACAGGGTCAATTTTGGAATATGCTCTAAAAAAAGGAACGCTTATTATTAGAGTCAAATAAAAATATAGATAACAGAACATTAATAGATCTAATTGCTGATGGACTACCAACATTTATAAAAAACAAAATTGACAGGCAGGATACTAAAACTCCAGTTGATCTATTCAACGAATTGAGAAAGTACGAAGACATTGTTGGAAAAAAAATCGAACACGACAAATGAATACAAACCTCGGATAATAAAAACAGAAGGAAAACCTGATCCAAAACAACCTTGTAAGATCTGTGAACGAAAAGGAAAAAAAAAATATATACCATCCTGAAAATTTATGTTGGTTCAAGGAAGATAAAAACAAAAGTACGGAACATACTAGAATAAAATATGATTTCCAAAAAGGTGATATGGTTTATGTAATAAACGGCAACAAGCTAAACAGGAAAAAATGGACGAAATAAGAATCGGCCATTTTGAGATAGAAGAATTATATATTTTTTTAACAGTTTGGGAGTAAGTAAAAAGTTTGTGGGATCACGTGTTGGCAAGAATTCAGGAAAGTAATTCGTAACGGGAAACGTAGGTAGAATTGAAGTCCTAAATAAAGACAATTACGACACATAGTTCATGCAAGCAGAAGCGCTATTAGTAAAAAACGATGGATGGAAATATGGGACAAATGTGATCAATTGGCCAAAGCTGACAATATTATTCATATGTCCATCAGAATTAAATCAATTGAAGGGGTGTCGGACGGCACATGAAGTCTGGTAAAAGCTGCGAGCAACGTATGATTTCTGAGGCGGTTCACAACAACATATAAATTGTTTTATTGAGATTGTAGGCAAATTAGCTGAAATGGTTGTCGAAAACCCTAAGGATTTGCAAAGCGTTATGTTGCTAAACAGTTTACCAGAAAGCTTTGAGAACTTCAGGTGTGCTATGGAGTTTCGAGATGAACTTCTTGATTTAGATACTCTCAAGATAAAAATATTGGAAGAATGTAAAACAAGACTGCAGAAACGATCGGAGGAACATGGAGCGATGGCAGTCGAACATAATTGGAAGAGCGACAAACAAGTAAAGCAAGAAAACGGGAGCAATAAATGCTCCTTCAAAACCACAGATTAGACGTTATGAGTGTGGAAAATTGGGTCATCGTGAAGCTGACTGTTGGATGTACAACCCATTTTTGTAAAGACAAATCCAAGTTCGATGAAATGAATCATTCTAGATATAACAAATTAAATCTTGCTAATGATACTTCAGCCACAGTACAAGCACAAGAAAATGTCACAGAGATCTTGTTACATTCAACTTAAGGACGATAGTAATACTAATAATTACTCCAGTTAAGGATGATTGTAATACTTGCTCTTTTGCTTTTCGTCCCCTTATCTTCGGTAGTTACCAAGCTGTAGGTTCCTTTTACTCCTGAATCTGCCAACGACTCCTTTTACAGAGAGTTAGCACAAAGGGAGGAAAATGAGGACAATTTAGTATACCGTTCTTGTTCTGTTGGATTAACAGAGACCATATTATGTTGCAAAGCGCCATTCAGGTAAATTGAAGGGAAAAGCATTACGAGAAAAAGTGTATATATAAGCAAGAACCAATGTGATAATATCATTGAGGGTAAGTTTACCTTTGGGAACTTAATACTTCGAACAAATAAGTCAGTGAAGAGCAAACTTTTATACTGGGCACCAAGGGTAAACTAAATAGTGGAGGGCTGTGTCCCAGAGACTCATCCATCAGAACCAGGAGAAATGTTAACTGCGATTCTTGCAGATTTTTCTACCCCCGTTTTGCGGCCGTAAATAAACTCTAATATAAACACTAACCACTAATATTAATATAAAAGAATTAAATATTATGAAAAATTGTAGAAACCATTTGTTCTTTTACAAATACTTGTGCTACTCCTTAATATTGCACATTATATTTACGAGAATATTCTCAGAATTATTTTTTTCAAAGAATGTTGCTACATTATACAGAATTCAAAATTTCTACTGAAAAATAGGTACAAACAAAGTGACTATTATATCACTACATTTCACAGTTATTTAATCACAAAAGATAATATCTACAAAAAATAGTATGTGCCACAAATAGAAATAATTGAAAATTCTCATTTATCTCTTTTTAAAGTTTTTTTTTTTTTTGGAAATTGGTTAATTTAAAAACAAATTTTATTATTTTGGCACATACATAATGGCAGATGTATTAATATATGTGGTTACTCGGAAAGTAATTTCGTTTTTTATATAGTAATCAAACCGTAAAATCTTTCATTCTTCTTTGAAAAAACGAAATCACTTTTCAAACAACCCAATAATCGAAATTATATTTCAAATACAAATATACAGTTTAAAATGAATATTTGCACAATTGTCTGCGACTTAAATACATAACTACTTTTCATGCATTTTTGCTGTTCAAACATTTCAAATAACAATATATACACTAAAGTGTGTATCAAAGTGTGTACTTTGAAAATAGTGCAATCTTGTAAAATTGTTATTGTTCTACATTATATATAACAGTTTCTGCATATATACGATCTTATGCAGATTTATATTTCGAAAGACTTTTTGTGTAATGAACATAATTTACTTTTTATCTAGGTATATTTTATACATGATCTATTTTAATTGAACATTAGTTGTTTTAGTTTCTGTAACTATATAAAGTATCTCATGACTCTGGAATATTAGTTTAACGAGCTAGTCGAACTAGCAATAAATTTTCTTAATGCATCACGAACGGTATCATGTGTAGCAAAACTAATTCCTACTGCGATTGGGCCTTTTACCCAATTCATGCTCAATCCTTTATAGAAAGCCATTAGACCTTCTTCTCTGAAAGCACACAAATGGAGTGTAAAATATATTTTCTTTCTTTTTCTAAAATGCAATTTTGATACAGAAAAAATATATGTTAGTCTTGTAACTTTATATTTTTTTATCAACTCATGAATTTAAAGTATTTATGAATTGTTTTCAATATAAATATTGTAGTAATTGCACTTCATAATTAATATATATAGAGAATATGTGCATTATTCTTTCAATGTATACCATCAAATTTTTATACAACTATTACAAACATTAATACGTTGACTGTTGTAATAAACGTTACTTGTTTGCGAATTTGATGCATTTTTCTTAAGTTTGGTTGTGCCAGTCTGCTATGACAACCACAATGTCATACATTGGTTCAAAAAGCGACAATTCGTGGTGAAAATTTAATTTTTTAACTTCAACTTTAAAATACCTTTTGCTTTTAGATCATTTTTTATAAGACGTGTTTATGAGATATGTTATAAATATAAAATAAATGTGGCTTTATATTTTACAAAGTTCACTGCCAGTTAATAGTAACCACCACAGCAGTCAACGTGTTATATATATATATATCATAATTTTGTAAAAATGACGTCGAAAACTTATTATTATATTTTTCTTTTAAAAAAAATGCATATTTCAAACTTACTTGTAAATTTTTGCTATAGTCGAACCAATTGTGTGATAATGCTGGCCCTTGATTGCCGACGTCTGCATTCTCCTTCGAATGATGTCCAAAGGATAGCTGCTAGTTTGAGCGACCATTCCGGCAATTCCGCCGCAAATCAGTGATGTCGAAAACCCAGGAATAGCCACCGTGTACACTGTTCATCGACACGTAGCCATCATCGAACATGAAGCACGCACTTGAAAAACGCCGCCATCGGACTTGTCTCGACAAGCGTCGCTATTAAAGTAAGTACTGTCCCAATATCAGGGAAAAAGCCCCGATGTTTCCCACGGGTACCCTGCTTTACGATCATACACGAGCCACTCTCGTTCGTATAAATCACGATTTTTTCTCTGCGTAAAAGCACCGCTACGACGTCAAACAAGTTTGTGAAAGAACCGACTCACCAGTCAGCATATTCCTTAGTAGGTCGTAGGTGAAGAAACTGCAGCCAGCATAAGGAATAACACCAAGCAGTGTTGCTGTGAATCCACGATAATATGCCAATAATCCCTCTTCCATATAAATGCGTACAAAGACTTGACGTAGGGTTTTATATTCAGCCTTTTGTGTTACAGCCATTCTTGCTCTCATTAAATCCAGAGGATATGTTGCACTCTGAGATGTTATTCCAGCTAAGGCACCGGCGAGGAAATTCAGTCCTGGTTTTTCCCTGTATCGTATTCAAGCATTTAATGTACAAATATACAGTTATAATATGTGTCGAATATGGTTTTTTATATCATTTTTACATAATATATAATTTTACATTGTCTCTCACCTTTCAGATCCATTTACTCCTAAAATTCTCTTCCATTGTTCATGAGCTGTGAATTGAACAGCTGAATATGGAATTATTCTAACCATAGTTGCACTATTACCACGCCATAAGCTAAGCAATCCATCATTTTTAAGAGTTTGTACTAAGAATTCAACTGCTGCCTTTGCAGAATATGGTTGTTGCGATATCTGAAAATTAATTTTTGTGCGATCCAGAGGAGCAATTGTAGTTTTTGCTAATGCACCTGCAATAGCACCAGCCACCAAACTTGTCCATACTCTCTGTGCATTTGAAATACCATCGCTTCCAATATGCTTGCCTTGTTTTTTCTGAAATATGTAATTAAATATTGCATATTATACACCTTAATACTGTATTTGTTGTTAAAGAACATTTAAAATATAATGAAACACAAAGTTTACGAATTAATAGGATACAATTTACTCAATGAAAAAATTTAACATGTTGAGCAGAAGATAGTATTGCACAATGACCTACCACAGCTTCTATATTTGTTTCCATTGAAAGAGGTGATGCAGTTTGTAGCACGGATGCTGGCTTTGTGTCAGATAACACAGACATGTGTATTCTTTCAATAACTGCTTGACTACTTTCAACTGAATGAAGTATTGTGTGCCCACTCATTTTCTTCAATACATGGTTTTGAAGTTCCAGTAGTCTAACATAATTTGTTTCATTATTTACTATTCTTATATCTTAATCTGTAAACAAACCATTAAACAAGATTTATTTAGTTTTTATAAATCACATATGTATATTATTGGTTTATTTATCGTTTAAACACACTTAAATGAACCGTTCATATTAAAGTTCTATCACAAATTGTTCGTTTTTCCTCTTGTCACTCATTGCGTAAAGATTTGATTATCTTATCACATGTATACACATAAATCTAGTTATCTATAATAGACTCAAATAATGATAAAATGAATTTGAGTTTTATAGGAACATAAAAAACAATAGTGCATGAATACTGCACAATATTGGTGCCATTGTTTTAAATGTATTTAAAATCATTCTTTCATACATACATCGAATTATATTTATAAACATGTACATGTATATTATTTATTGAAAGCATTTTGAAATATGCTTATTTACACTTAAACCTTTGTCTATTAAGAATGAATTATAATAAATTTCTAATGGTTTTATAAATATTTTTAATTTATTATTGGCTCTTTTAGCAATATAGTGCAGACATTTTTTGACTAAATGAAATTTTATTGTAGTTAATACTATTTTCTTCTAGTGACTTTACACTAATCAATCTTTGCAATAATGTTCAATAAATGTTATTTACGTATTCGTGTGGCAAAAACATTAAGAAACTTACGTAATATGACGATACATTTTAGCACAATCTAAAAGTTATCAAGCTAATTTCAACACATTGTTTGCGTTCCAATGATTAAAGAAAACATTCCGAGAATTTCATCAAGTTAAGTACGTACGTACGATATCGTGACGTTACCTATACTTTTATCTATACCTTTATACACTATCTATACTTTTACGTTTAAAAATAATCAATTTTTTAACTGTTTAATTATCTATATGTCACTTCGGAGGAACGAAACGTCGAAAGCAGAACAAGGTTGAAATTACTCAATACGAAATAAAATAATGACATAAACGAAAAAGAAAATGTTACCTTTATTGCTTTTATGTAAAAATAATCGACACACCGAAAATTGTCTCTTTTCACCGAAGGACTGATGAATGCAAATAAAAGCATCCGGAAGCGATTAAAACGTTTTACATTATTATCTAGGCGTCACGAGAACTCGATTAATTAACATGCTCACTCTATTCCTTGCGAATCTTTTCACGTAACTGACAGTGAACACTAAACCGCAGCTATATTACAGTGGCATTTTTGCTCGGTGTGTACATAACATACAACGTCATGTTGATTTCGCATGTGCAGCTAGTCGGTAGTCCTTCAATTGCAAACGAAACAAATATCTACGTCTGACCTCCGCCCGTATTCGGTTATGGTTTCTAGAGGGCAGTACTGAGTAGTACAGTGCGCTGTTCGAAATCGCGTATTGACGTGTTGAATGTTGCATGTAGAATAGAGAAATATAGAATAGAGAAGGTATATAGAACCATTTTAAATTTCTTATTTTACTTCAACTATTCTGAATTCGATTCAAATATAAATTATACGGAAGTACGGAGAACACTTGCTAAACATTGTAACTTTTGACATTACTAACCAATAAGCAAATAAATTCGATACGTTTTGATGATCGATTTTTATAATAAATTACGATTTATCCCGAGATATTGTTATTTAATTTTATTACCAGTTTATATAGTCTTCGTTATTTGGTATTATTCATTGTAAACATTCTTTAATTAATACGAACCGAGGAAACTTGTGGTACAATAGATTTCGTTTTATCTCGTTTTAACTGATCAATGCAGTAGCATCATTTTTCTAAAACAGTGATGGACTTTGATATAAGACTATCAACATTAGATTTGTATAGTATTATATGGTAGTTTCGTATATTATATCTAGATTTTACGTATACATACACATGTAAATAGCAAGTGGGTTACATATTTTGTAATTTCACTCAAAACTTAGGTACAGTGAATTCAAAAAGTATTTGAACACTGATTACCGCATTCTCAAAAAATTCTTTATATTTAAACTGCGATTATGTCGATAAAAATGGTCTTACGACAACATGTTTGGATTCATTTTAAAGCTATCAGCCTCTAAATTAATGAAGGCGCGTTTCTTATTAAAAAATATTGTATATTCAAACGTAGAAACTTTGATAGTTTTTTCATGACTGAAAACACTGTTGATTCAAAGATTTCAGTCTGCGAAATAATTACAATTTGGATAACGATTTATCATAATTATACCATTGATAATTAAATAACTTATAATAGTTACTAAATTGCAATCCTATTATGTGTATGACATTAGTGCGTTTTATATAATAGTAGTATTATTACTTATTTTATTGGTATCACAATCTATTTAGCATTCAAAATTGTACATAAACAACTAGATTGGAAAAATTAATACTATATTCAGTGTATTATGTAACAGGTTATTTGATTGCCATATGTATATATATATATATACTATTGTCCACGTCTTTTGAATTTCCCACTAGAGGTCTACACATAGAGATCGATTCCTGGAACTTTTTTAATGGCGCCTAATTTTTTCAATACAAACAGTTATGATATTTAAAGTTCCTTTTATTTTAGCTATTATTCTATTTAAAAGCACTTTCTTTTTATTCACACCGAATGTATCTACTTTAAACTATCGACGTTAAAATATCAGACAGGAAAATAAGTATTTTATAACGAACTAGGAATTTTAGTTTTCAAAATTTGTGAACCTGTTTGAAAATAGATTTTTCTTAAATAGAGCCTCAGCATTGGGTTATTTTATGTGCGCATCAGTGTTTTAATATCAAATGAAGTAAAAAGAAGGTAAAAATTCCGTTTAAATGTATATTAGCGACCTCTATCTCTTTCATTGTCAATGGATTCCTATATTATCGACATTCTATTCTCACGCGAGAAAGAGTACATTTAAAATTTACTTCTACGTATAATATAATAATATCCTGGTACATAATATAGTTATATCCTGTATATTATATAATAATATAATAATATAATAATATAATAATATCCTATATATTACATAATAATAGAATAATATCCTAATACATAATATAATAATATCCTGTATATTATATAATAATATCCTAATAAATAATATAACAATATATAATATAATAAAATCTTAGTGTATAATATAACAATATATAATAAAATAATATCCTAGCGTATACGATAATAATATATATTATATATTATTATTTATATTTATATATATATATATATTTATGTTATTATTACATTATTATAATATATATTACTATCGTACTTGGATAATCCGGATCCAAATAAATATACATATATTTATATATCTAAACAGTTGAGATTTTTTTAAAATCTTAAAATATTTTAAAATATACTTACAAACACTAAGTAATTGCATATGGCGCACTACGTTCAATAATGACTGAACCACACAATATTTTACGTGGTTGTAAAATATGTAATTACGGAAAATATAGTTAACTATATTGGATTGATTAAACAAAAATTGTTCAGCAATATTTACTAAATCTATTCATAACACAAACATATCTAACGAATGAACTAATTGTTTTCACTCAGAATCTCCGAATATTAAAATAGGGGTTTATATAATTAAATTGTAAAAACAAAACTTAAATAGAACTTAATTTCTTTTATTAGAAATTTCATTACCGCGAATATAATAATATACAACTTATAGTAGATTCCTGAATAATCCAAAGCTTGAATAATAGAGGTAATATCAAATAGAAAATTAGAATTAGAAGTTAGAAAATCAATTTTCTATTTTCTTCTACTTTCTTGTGCAATTTAAATCGTCGATACTAAGGGTAACGTTAAACATTAAACCTTTTTTTATTCTTTTTTAGATAAATGTTCAAAGAATTGTGAATTATCTATGTCTTTCATTAGGAATGTTACTGCCTCAAGTATAACATAAAAATTATATTAATTTCTTAAGTACTCCAAAGCTTGTCTAATAATAGTCACATTAAACAGCGAATTAGAGTTAAGAATTAACACATATATTTTTTTATTTGTTTTAGATCAAATGTTCAAAGAATCGTGGACTACGTATCTCTTCTATTAGGCATACTATTACGTGAGTATAATATACAAATCCTATTAAGTTCATAAGTACTGTGAAACTTCACTGACAATAATTACGTTAAACAAGGAACCAGTGTTCAAAAAAACGTACATATTTCTATTCATTTTCGAGCAAATGTTCAAAGAATCCTGGACTACTGTATCTCTTTTATTAGGTATGCTATTGCGTGAGTGTAGCATATAAATTATATTAAGCAGTTGAGTAGTACGAAACTTGACTAATTATAGTCACATTAAACAGGGAATTAGAATGAAGAAGTAGCCAAGTAATTTTTTATTCATTTTCGGGCAAATGTCCAAAGAATCATGGATTATGTATGTTTTTTCTTAGGAATACTATTATCGCAAGCATAGTATAAAAAGGATTGATCAACAGTGGTAACGTTGAACGGGGAATTTGAATTAAGAATTTGGAAATTAATTTTTGTACTCGTTTTGAGACAAAGGTATCACAGAATTGTGAACGTCTCGCAGTTTTAGTTGTAGACGACTTGGAAAACAGAGGGTATGGAAAGAAAGCGCGGTAGACGTTACGTCGTTGACGAGTCTCGTAGATCCGGTCTGTTATCACTGGAATTTTAAAAGGTCTCCTCCTCGTCAACTTGGATTTATTCGAATTAAAACCCAGCAGGGCCGCACGCCGTCTGTTTACATGATAAGAATCATTCCCGTGAACAGGAACGAACATTTATACTCTTACCCGTTTCTTCGGATTCGTGTCAAATGAATTCTGCTGTTAACCGAAGACGATCGTTTTAAATCTCGTTCAAATAATAAACAACGAATCGAGATATTTTCTCGCGAGAACAATTGTTATCGGGTGGATCGTTCCGGGGAAGACTCTATATTTATTTCGAAAGCTAACTTCACTTAATTTACCTTAAACTTAACTTAAAAGTAAATTAACACTGGAACTACCGAACAATAAATCCAACGATGTACATTGCTTTGTAATACTAATGAGACTGTATCTATTAAAACTTCATACAATACTTGTTGTAAGATATATACGCCATTAAAGAAGTTCATCCGAAAATTTCTGATGAAAGCATTTTTATAACTTCAATAATTGCGAAAGAAATAACTAGGGACCAGTCAGAATGACTGGTTTGGTAGTTCTAGTGTTAACTGATTGCGATTACATACATATCTCGGTAATACAATAATTCTTCTTTTCGTGAAAAATTTTCAAAATAATTGATTTTAATATTTTTGTTACATTCAGTTTCCAGTTCTAGCGTTCAACAATACCGTAATGTTAATTAAAGAAAGCACAGATAGTTACTTCCGAGGATACTCACATATCTAATATTGTTCGTAAAACTATAAGTATAATATCGTGTGCTTTTATATATTGAAATACAAAGTAAATATTAGAATAAGGATAGTAATATAGCTTTATCCCCTTAAACTTTATTCCAACTAACAGAACGCGAGTATACTATTTTGTTATATATTTATAGTTGCTAAAGCATAATTATCAGTGTCAGAATAGAGCACAAATCATATCAAAGTATCGGAGATACTTAACAAAGAATTTTTTCTAGATTTTCTATTTTACAATTATTGAAGTTGTAAAATTGTTATCGCAGAAATCACATACATTGTAATAAAAATTAAGCAGAATCCAAATAAATTAATTCTCGTCTCTTTTATAAGGCAATATAGACTAGCCAATTTTACTGTTTAATCGTTTTTCTGCTGTAATTATAATTCTTTCTATTATACATAGTTACGACGATTTGATAGAATAAAATTAATATTATTCTTTGTTCTCACATTTCTGTACGTTAACGTTAAACTCACCGACTTTTGCTCTTTGATTGGAAAAAGAAACCGCGGGGTACGCACTTGTAATACAGTAAGTGCCTTATCAGTTAGCTAGGTTGTGTTGATATGCGTGCGTAGTATTTTCCATATATAGTCGACTATTGACATAAATGTTGCATTATATTGTAGAATCTCGGTTTGGTATTCAACATTGTCCAAACCCGTAGTAACGTTTGCAGAATTCTGAAGAACTTCGTTGTTAGATCAGACGAATCATTGGGAAGAAGGTTTTAATTAACAAAATTATTTCACTTAACGATCAACATGTATACACATTTATTTTTATTAATATAAAAGCCGAATGATTTTTTTTACATTGCTTTCTGGATCTCGTCATTTTACATTCGTTTCGTACATTTTATATCGTACACTACAAAACAAGGGAAGAGCTGTATTTAATTTTACAACAGCTTATTATTTTGTTCTGTTCGTTTTATTGTCATTTTCGTATTGAATTTTTTGTTTCAATTGAACTTATTTTTTTTTTTTATTTCGAACTGTGAAATAAAATGTTACATACACAGTTTTGCGGGCAATTAAACAAATTATGAACAAATAATGTATAAAATGTTAAGTCACACATTTTGGATTCCTCATACAACAAATATAAACATAATTTACAATTTATATGTTGGAGTAATGGTGAATAATTCATTTTTAAAGAATGTGCAACAATTTACATGCATATAAAGAAATTATGATCGATATTGAGACTTATGTTACATCCTGCGATGAAATTCTTAAAGGATCTAATCTTTAGGATTATTAATTTCTTATAATATTAGAATAATTTCACGCAAAATCTATGATAGAAGATAATAGAAGATTATTATAGGTTCTATAATAGAATCTATAATAATATAAGAAGTTCAATCAACTTCACAATCTAACGTCCAGAGAAAACAAATACTTCAACAATAATAAATTAATTACTTTCCTTTGACATTTATTTTGGAGACATTTAAGCATTTTGAATATTTCTAATATTGAAATATTTCAAGTAAAAATTGTAAAAATTATCTACAAGATAGAACCGGTTTTCAAAACGAACAATATAATAATGTGTTACCAATGCATTGCATTACTAATGTTTCGAACATTAAAATACTCGATATAAAAATTGTACGAACAATCTAGGATTATTGAATGAACGTTTGCACGATGATTGCAGATTGTTAATGAATTTGGATTTTTTGGCAAGCTCCTGGCAAAGTTATTTTTAGATATTTAAACATAAAATCACTTGTTACTTATTATTATGTATCTGCAAACAAAATGATCCTTGATACTTCAAAAATATGTGGACAATTTGTAAAAATTTTTAAACAAATTTTATCTATATGTCAAATACAGGGCGAAAATTATAAAACACATTTCAGGAGCTTGCGAATCCTATTTAACACTAAACCTACTACAGTGAGTAAAATGACCATTTGCAAATTTCTATTTTACTATTATCCAAGTTATAAAATTACCTTCGTAGGTATTATTTCAACAGGTTTCCTTTATCTAATCATATATTGTAATAATAATTGCACAAAATTCAAGTGCACTAAATGTTGTCAGTATTGTAAGACAATATACAGTAGCCAATTTGAATATTCAGTATGTTTAGTATTAAAGTAAAATCTTAGGTCTGCCATTTTCCAACATGAATATATTTTTTTATTTACCAACTGTTGAATTTATAAAATTGTCTTCGTAGCCTCCTACATGACAAAACTTTTTTTCCACTAGTACATTGTAATAAACATTACATAAAATCCAGCCAAACCGAATCTTGCAATTTTTCGATGACAATGCGCGGCCAATTTATTGCGCAGCTGGTTCATCGTCGATCGACATTACTGAGACGATGAATATCCGTTTTCGAGAAAAAGCGTCGTGATTTCGAAAAATATGAAGACGTGGGGCACCATTGCGACCGTCTCCTTACCTGGTTCGACGTCTACGCCGGACTTTGCTTTATGCGGACACTTTATGCCCCCGATTGCGAACGACACCGGAACGCTCTCAAGTCCTCGGCACCGATCGAGATCCTTTTCCGATCGCAAAACAACGAGAGCGGTTTTAATTTAAGGTTCCAAGAAGGCCGAGAACTGTGTTTCCTTCGTTGGGGTCTACAAGCTGACGGCACGTTTTAATAATCGTGTTCTAGACGACGAGCATTCTCGTAAACCAGATTCGTTTTTATGCATGAATCTTATCGCGATCCAGAGCTGCCTCCCTCCCGCCCGTGGCCATTTTGCGCGAGGAATGTTTACCAAAGCAAATCGAAAGTTTAAATTGAACGGGGGAGATAATCGGTCGTTCGTTGACAAAAATCTAGACGTTCGCCGGCATTATTTTCGGTATTTTCACAAGCGAATTTATCGCCGGTTAAGGGACATCCACGAAGATAGACCGGGAAGTTTAATCGACTGGTCCGGGCATTAACACGGAAATCTAGATAATTTATTAATCGTGTGGAGCTCGTTAAAAGGTGAAGCGAAACGTTTTATCTGAACGAACAGATCTCATGTTTTGACATTGCTCGGGACCACGATAATCCGACGCACCAAGTATTTCTTGTTATTAAAGATTCGTTAAGGCCGAGGTTCGACAACTTTTAAACGGGTCCGGTATTCCTAAATATATTGTACAGCATGTTCCTGAAATGAAAGGACACAAGCTGCGAAAACGATGGAGGATTCATTTATTTATTTTTTTTTTTTTGTTTAGTCGGCTTTTACGTTAATGAATTGTTGCTGTTTTCTCTATCTAATCTAGTCGTTTAATGTCGTGTATAATGTGGTATTGAAACAGAGTTTCTTCTGGATAGGTTTAACTTTTTCTTTTCTGGGGATTATGTTATAACATTATGTCGAACAGATAGAAAAGTTGATTAACATTGCATTTTTTGAATAGCTGGATCGTGTATAGCTTTAATCGTTTGCACATTTGATTTTGGTTTTATATCGTTTCGTACATTTGAAATTAATTAATATTACTCGTACTTAGAATATTATAACTTTTAGCGATTTCTTAACTGCAAACCTAGCGATGTAGAAGTTGTTTAAATAATAGTATGGCAATTTTTTAGTGGCGTCTTAGAGGCACCATTCGTGTGTTAAGGGGTTAATATTTTTAATGTAGTAGAGTGGAATGAGTTTAATGAATAACTTAATGAGTTTAGAGATTAGCGATAAAAATGAGAGGATGTGAGTAGGTAATGTGTATGGGCGAATATTTTTAATATAGACGAGTGGAATGAGTTTAATGAATAACTTAATGAGTTTAGAAATTAGAGGTAAAAATGAAAGGATGTGGAATAAGTTTAATGAATAATTTAATGAGTTTAGAGATTAGCAATAAAAATTAGAAGGTGTGAGTAAGTAATGCGTATGGTGTATTCTTTTAATGTAGGTGTGTGGAAATTTTTAAATTTTACTTTTTATAACTATTTTTTCGCTAATATCTCTACGAACATCTAACTTCAGGTTCACTTAAATACTCGTATTATATTTTACGTTTTTATTTATCATCGAAAGCAATCGACAATCAATTCGTAGAACTCTTAACAATTTAAAACTATTTTCTACTCCAACGTACAAAGAGTTACGTATCACAAGATATTTAGGATGATCTAAAACCTGATGTTTCGAATTGATCAGCTTTTTTGCAAGAAGAAAATTGACGTCTCATAACTTCTCAGAAATATAATAAAATAAAATAAATGAATTCAACTTTCGATCCACAGAGTGCATTTAAATTGTATTTTGCAACCGTTGTTCGTTGCATTTTCTTCGTCGGCGATGTTATTCCTCGATCATCGTGGTAATAGATCAAATCTTCTGTACTTACACATTCAGAAGCGCGTAACAACTGCATAAAATCTGCAATGCAATTATCATTTATGAATCATTAGCTCGTAGGTCACGTAGAGCAATGAGAAGGAAATATTATCGTGCGCATCAAAGTCCTCTAAAGCAGTCGTCGATTCCACGAGGGGTTGAGGTGTATTATTATTAGTCATTACCTATAATCTCCACTTGGTCGCTCCCATCGGTATCGATAGTCGTTTTGTACCGACTTTTGACCCGTGTAGGGGTATAATCAAACGTAAATCGTGTCCAGCTCTTTTTACAGAACGTTTAAAGACCAAATGGGACCGCACCGATTGCCGATATTTCTCGGCGTTGTATTTGTCTCTCCTTGTCGTTCCACCCGACTCTGCTGCACCGCCAATTTTCCCAAGACTGCCATTTGCAGCCATTAAATTGTTTTCGACCCCCATCTCGCTTTGTCTTGACTCCTGACTCTGACCATATGTATAACCATGCAACCATTTTGATCGCATCCTTGCGCATACAGACCGTTTCGAACCATCTTCCGACGTTTTCTCGATGTTACAATTCGGGACAAAAAGATAGCACGCTTTAAAATTAAAGTAATTTTTATTTAATTAACATTACAACCAAGGTTTTGTTTTTATACATTCTTGAAAAATACCTCTACGAACATACACAAATGGAATTGAATTGAATCTCGCCAGTCTCTATAACTTTATTAAAAAACAAAAGTACTTGTAAGGAAATATAGTGAGACAAAATGATAGCACATTTAACTTAAAACTATGTAGAACAATAAATCAACGAGTGACATTTAATGCTTAACATCTTGTGGCTCCTCCTTTACATTTAATAACAGCCATCATTCTCTTTGGCAAAGATTTATATAGTTTTTTTAATAGTTTTATGCTTTAATTGCATCCACTTATCTTGAATACATTTTTTTAATTCAGCAATATTTCCAAATTGTCTGCCATTTCCATATACTGCCCGGGCAAGATTGTTAAAAACAAAGACGAACAATAAGTTCGTGCAGTAATAATATTCAAAAATGACTTCAAATTGGAAATGCATTGACCTCAGATCGTCTGGCATAGTCGGAAGACATGAATATTGAAAATGATAATATTGAATCTTTGAATCCCAAGCAATTTTGCTTCCAGAATTCATTTCTTCCATTTTTTTCACCCAATTCAAAAGAAAAGAATAGATTAATTGTACGTGAAGAGTTAAGTCAGCGTCGTCAAAATCGCGAAAATGGGCAAAACTACCTTGCTATTACGATTTATTCTGAATTACCCTAAAGTGCTAGCCTATTGGCCGAGTGCTTGTCTTTTTAAGGAAGGATAAACGCAGGTTTTAGCGTTGGAATAGTGTCGATAGCGTTGATATTCTCGCCGTGGCTGCTCCGCGAAAATTGGTAATTTTTGAAGGGGAACCCCGAGAGTGTTCATTTACGTAAGAAGTCGCGTAAAGTCACAGAAAGAGAATGGTCTCCTTTGTTACTCACAGATGAATCACGATATTTCTTCCACGGTAATGATGGCCGCCGACGAACTCAGCGTCGCCGCAAAAATGCAGGGATACTTCAAAGTATCATAACATTGCAAGAAAGTAACCCAATGACTTCAAAAATTGGCAATTTTCGCGGCAAGCGACATGATTCCAACAGGAAAATCGTCCCCAAACCTTTCTCTTTAAGAAGAGCCCTCATTTCGTAGGCTAGCGTTTCAGGGGACTTCAGGACGCTTCATTTTATCAACCCCATTTTGCCCATTTTCGCGATTTCGAACGCCCCGAAAGTTCAAAGTCGCACCACGGCTGCAATTCGATTCCAATCGACCTGAAAATTGCCATAGACTCTGACCGCACGTCTAGAAATGTGTATACAAAATTACTAAGCAATCGGGGACCTGAAATTTTTTCCCCAATTTTTCGCGATTTTCGATAGGGGGTGGTACGTCCATTCAGCGTTTTGCAATATTTGGCAACCTTTGAAGGCGTCCAAACATTTAAAAAGATATTATAATGCAATAACGCGCTCGTGACGTCCTTTCCAGCGCAAGAAACTGTGGAAGACTGCCGCGATGGTTGTGAAAATTTTGTTTGTATCCTAGAGTTTCAAATGTTTTCATTCGGACGCGATACATTGTTCTCGATTGGGCTTCGTTCCGAGTGCGTGCCACGTGCGACGGAGTCTCAAGGGTGTGTCATAAATATGAAAAAGTCTAGATTTTGGAGGGGGGTCATTCGAAAACCCTCACAGGCGACGACTTGCTCCGAGAACGGTTCTATCGAGAGGTATGTATTTACCTATTCTGTTTTTCAGTACAAGGAATTTCTCTGTCCTCTGTCAGTTCGTCTCAAGCTCGCATGTAGGACAACACCACCATTGCGCCAGTCTTCCACAGTTTCTTCCGAAAATCTTTAGGTCTCCGATTCTTTTGTAATTTTGCTTACACGTTTCTAGATGGGTAGGCAGAGTGTATGCCAAATTTCAGGTCGATCGGAATCGAATTGCAGCTGTGGCGCGACTTCGAAATGTTGGGGTGATCAATGGCGAAAATGGGAAAAATTGGGGTTGATAAAAGGTAGCTTCCTGAAGTCCCCTGAAACGCTACCCTAGATTTTGAGAGTTCTGCTTAACACGTTAAGCGCATTACGTTACTCGACTGTTTATACTCTGATTCGTCTATCGGCGAGCGGCCCGGCAAGGCAACCGTGGCTTGAACGGAACGGCACAGAAATTCGGCGTGGCGCTTAACGTGTTAAATGTTCTTGTACAGTGTGAACAACGGATTGAAGAAAATGTGTGAAACGTGTGTTTTAGGCATTGTGTTAAATATCAACATCGTCTTAAATATTATTAAATAAATTATGTGTTTAATGATAGTGCAATAAAAGTGAACGTTGGGATAGCCTGCCTTCGTTCGCCAGCTGCGTTCGTCGTCATCCAATAAGAATCAGCTGATTGGTTCAGCATACACTGTAATTGGTCAACGAACTGTCCTGCTGTCCACATTTCCAACAATGCAGTGGATTTACAACTAAATGAGTGAGTTTACTGTTAATGACACTCTTTATCAATTCTTAAACACACATATCCTGCATGTTCTTTAACACGATTATTTATTATTAAATTAGTTTTGCGAATCGTTCGTTGAATTCTGTTCGGACACAGAATCATTTAAATTAAAATATTGTTTACGTATTTCAACGTGGTTACTTACTGTTTATCTGTACAGTCTATATCGTATAAAAATTTCATATGGTATGCGTGAGATGTCATGCATACCAGAAAATTAAGACGGCTGACACGGCTAAATTGTTTATTATTTCGGGTCTGAAAAATTAGTAATTATTCTTTAGACATTCTGAAATAAGAATGAACAGTGTTTTTCTTAAAATTATTATCGTCGCGTAGTAAAAGAAATTCGAAAAGTTCGCGCTCTCTGCTTGTTCTTTCACTTCTGATTGCGCGCCTGGCCGGCGGACGATTCGACCGCGCTCGACCGATCACGTGTTAGTTCGCGCGCTTTTCTCTCATTGGCCAGTGATTTTTCGTTAATAATTCGTAAACGAAGCCGCAGATTGAATTTTCGCAAAGGAAAAAGTTGCTTCAAATGACTTCAGGAACCTCTCATTTCCCGCTGTTACGATACTTTTGGGACACTCTTATCTTATAAAAAACTAAAATCATTTGATAGTATGTCGATATATTAACACTTTACAGATCGGAAGCCTGTCTCTATAATTGTGATGTATCAAAACGAAGCTTAAAAACTGCTTTTACATTGCAATCTGTAACGAAATTATTAAATGACATTGCTGAGGATGGCTTGTTGGTTTACAATAAAAATTACTGCCAACAGTGAGTGACCCATTAAAAAGTTTTCAGTAATGGATCATCGACCTTAGAAAATTCTGAAACATTCGCCGGTCGGTACAGTGTTAACATGTGACTTGAAAGTTACAAGGCCTCATAGACGGTTAACGTAACGTCGATTGCTGCGAAAGAAGCCGAGAATCGGTCAGTGTCCGAAGGGTTAATAACACTGTTGTGAACAACCAAGTAACATTTTTGCAACTTATGTAGGGCGACAGCGTTGGCGACTTATTAAGAATATTCTTGGGATCGGAGGGTGATAGAATTTTGTAAATAATTGGTCGATGCTTCCAGGAGAAATATTTTGCTTGTGTCTTATTGTTTCGGTGCGATCGATGATCATCGATCGAATTGATCCATCATCGTTTCATATGGGACAGCGGGGGACACGAAAGGGGCATCCTCCTCCCCCGTGTTCCTCTCCTCTTCGCAATTCCATGTTCCAAGATGGCCGCTGACTTGTGCGCGCGCGAGTGGAGGCTGCGCCGCAAAAAAGGACGAGCGTAATAACGTAGTATCGTTAATGGCTGAGCAATTTTACCGTGTACGAGTGCCCTCTCCGGCTCTGTCTCTCTTTCTCTCTTTTTCCCTTCCTCTTTCTTAGGGGCATGTCGTTCTTTCTGGGCCTCCTTTTTCTTCGTTTTCACCGTGCTACCCTCGGCCGAAGGCGCGGCAACCACCTCCACACGCGTACCTGCACCCCTCCTTTGTGCTTAGGCTATGTTCCGCTCGAAACGATCACCAAAAACGGCCACGACTGCATCCGATTTCGAGAGTTTAACAGCCCGAGACATTACTCGTCTTTGAGAGCTTTTCATCCACCGATTTCGGTTTCGTTTGGTTACCTTCGCACCTCCATCGACACTCTTAACCCTCCTTCGTCTCTCGTAGCAATTTCATATATTTTTAAAGGAGGTTGTTATTCTGACATTACAGAAGGACACGATTGCGAGGCCAGCGATGACAAAGGTTTTTGTAAGGCTTGATTAATCTTTTTCTGGTAGGTCCGCAAGGTATGTACTTCTCTTGCGACGAAAATGATTCTCGTGAGAATCGTCTTTTCCAGGATGCAGTCACCTTTTGCTGTTTGTCAGAATTTTTGAAT
>CM052094.1:11292561-11328934 GCA_028453745.1 Agapostemon virescens
AGAGAGAGAAGGAGAAAAGTGAGAAGAACCAGAGAACGAGATGAAAATACAGAGAAACAGAGAGACAGAAAGAGAAAGAGAGAAGACCTGGCAATCGAGACCGAAATAGAGAGAGATAGAGACAGAGGCAGCGGTAGAGAGAGAGACCAGGGGAACGAAACAGAAGGAGAGAGAGAGAAGAGCCGGAGAACGTGATGGAAAGAGAGAGAGAGCGGCATGGAGTGGGCCGAAGGGGAATAGAAAGAGAAAAAGCCCCGTAGTGAAGCGAGAGGGAAGTGCAGGAGGATTGAAGCTGGTGAACGCTAAGCTAGAAACTCATTATGGTCGCTCCGCCCCTGTTGTTCGACGAACCACCGACCAATGGGATACTGGCGTATCGTAATCGCGCCTGCACGGTTTAATCTCGACATCGCGCCCAAGCATACCCGTACTCCTGTTGCTATAGTCTGACGGTTGGAAGTGTTATTAGGGAGGTTGCGACTATCTGCGTGCATGCGTGTGCAAAGCTCTCGAACCCCTATGCAACGCCCGTCTACAATGCAACGGGGCACTACCACGTACAAGAATACGACCGAGCCCGCCAATCGCCAAAGATCGTTAGTTTCTTTGAAATATGTGCAATGGCGAAAGAAAACTGAATACCTGAAACCCTTCAGTGGGATTTCGTTTTCGCCGTTTGTAGAGCCATCGCGGGCTTGTTTCTGCAAATTGATTAGGTCGTACGGACACTTCCGAAACATCGATTAACGCAGCATTTGTTTATTAACGTTAAACCTACCGCAGCGGGTCGGAGGATCGTTATAAAGCTTATTTATTTTACATAGTACA
This sequence comes from Agapostemon virescens, assembly GCA_028453745.1. Lineage (NCBI taxonomy): Eukaryota > Metazoa > Arthropoda > Insecta > Hymenoptera > Halictidae > Agapostemon > Agapostemon virescens. Next base: position 11,293,390 of record CM052094.1, read on the forward strand.
CGCGTAGTATTTAGAACACGAAACCTGGGTCTTGTTTGAAGACTTCACACTTGCATTCGCGTGAATATTATTCATATTTACCGAAGACGATGTTGAGCAGGAGATCATTTTGGTGGATTAACCTTTTGACATATTTTCTTTGTAATTTGAAGTATTAGAACGGCTTTACAGCTAACATGTTACAGAAAAGAACCGATAATTTATATCTTTCATACTGCTACATTTTTACTTCGATGCTTAAATATTGATTATAAATTAACAACATTTGATTTCGTCTAGAAAGGAAGATATAATATTTGTATTTGTTAGACTTTGTTTAAAATCTTCAGCACGAGTCTGACGCAGACAATTTGTCTTTCATACTGCTACATTTACTTCGATGCTTAAATATTGATTATAAATTAACAACATTTGATTTCGTCTAGAAAGGAAGATATAATATTTGTATTTGTTAGACTTTGTTTAAAATCTTCTACACGAGTCTGACTTGTCATAAAAGAGCAAGGGATCAATCAACGATAGGTTCGAAAATTAAAAGTCGTAAAAAATTTCATTCCATCCGAATCGTGACGAATCTAGACAAAATAAATAATTTTGCATCGAATTGAGTTAAAATGGATCATTTACATCGGACCGAATTGAACTGATTCAAGATATACGATTTTATCATCGAATCGAATAGAAATGAATAAAGTTGAATAGATTTGAATAGAATTCATGCAACAGAATTGTATGAAATCCTTCTACATTTTCTAGGATCGTATTGTATATAATTTAAAATTTATATCGAATACAACATCGAAGATGATATTTCTACAAAATCGAGAAATATTTCCAATATACGTTTAATATTAATATTCATCGTCAATGTTTATTCCATCAATTTGCAAAAGCTAAGATTGTACAACGAAACGAAAAAAGTATCCGTTGAACAAAACTAGACTCGAGATAAACGAAGCGAACGACGTTAAGAGATGTCCCGTTGAAAAATCAGCGTATAATGTTCATTTATTCGCTAAAAAATCACGCGACCGTTTCGAATAATACGGAATAACGTTATATTTCTTCGCGCATCGGTGTTTCCATTCCGTCGTTGGTTAATTGGAAATAGGTCTTGAATAATGCAGATACGGAAAAACGGACGGAAAGCAATCGGTTGCCGATCGGTTTTTCGGCTAAAATTCATTTTGTTAGCTTTATGTCGACGACGCTTATTGCATCCTGAATATTTCATGGTCCGCACCACAATTACCATTTCTCATCGGTGTGCTGCACGGCTGCACTGCTCTCACGAATTATTTCGAATAATATGAAGTTAATTATTCCAAGTTATGATCAGATGGAATCGCTTCACGTGGCGAGCTTCGCATTGCCGAAGTTAACCCTGCGTTTCAAAGCCATTTGTAAGTCGATACGATACGGTGCCGACTTTAGATTCGCTCGTTTTAATGGCGATGAGACCAAGTACTCGGTGTATTTGAAAGGTTCTTCATTTTAGGTACCCGAATGCGTTGATTTTCTTTTCTATTCAGTTCTAACATAAATACCTGTGTTTTTTAAGTTTAACGAATTTGTTCTAACACGTTGCAAACACGTCTGACTGCGATTATTTAATCTATTTAGACGCCATTGAGAGCCAACACGCTATTGAGGTTTGATGAATGATTCATTGTAATTTTGTATTTTGTTGTTAACTAAAAGAACCGATGTTTTATTAAAATCTGATAAACATTAGTCTTTGAAACGATGACCGTGCATAAACGTTCATAATAATGAATTGTTGCGTTGTTTCTAAAGCTGCGATTAAATAGAAGCCCTTCAGATACTACGATTTGAATTGCAACATCTGTATGAACAAAGAAATCTATCGAATCGATTGCTACAAATACAATTTCATAACTTCTTCGAATTGTAAAACAAAAAATCTGAAGAAAATAATTGCCCTCGTTTCTGGTAAGTGTTAATACATTAATAGTCCTGGTGAACCTAAAATTTTCAAGGGCTTCTTCAAGGGCAATTTTTATCTTCATCGTCGCGATGATGCTTCTAACGCTAGAACAGTATCCAAAAACGTTCTCGGTTTTCATTAGAACCTTTTAACACTAAACCTACCGAGCAGTAAATTTGGTTAATGTATTTTGTCCTATAAAAGTCACAAGAATTAATTTATTTAGATTTTGTGGAATTTTTATTAGAATGTGTGTTGGAATAGAAAAATCCATCGAATCAATTTTTGCGAAGACAATTTTATAACGTCAGTAATTGTAAAATAGAAAATCTGGAAAGGGTCATTTGACCTCTTATGGTAGGTTTAGCGTTGAAAAATCGGTTTGCTCTTTCGATCTCGGTTCGAAGCGTCGCCAGAGAGGCTCGGCGTCGGCGAATTTGCAATCACCCTAAACGAATCGGGAAGACTATGTGCGCTAGGAACGTGGCTGAACGAAAACGATTCGTAGCTACTAAATCGGCGCTGGTATCCGCGAGTACATACTGCTTGGTCCCGTCGCTGCGCATTAGTTCCTTGATACACGTAGCCTCGCATAATTGGATACAACTAGTCGTCCATTGCTATTAAACCTGTCTGTTTCGTTGCTTTTTCATCTGACTGGCTATTTTAGTGGAGGCTCTTCGTGATAGCCGACCTCGGGGCGGTGCCGCATCAAGACGGCCGGCGAAATTGAATGGCGAAGAAGGATCTCGTCGGGATTTCTACTGAAATGTGGATTAACGTTGCGCCCTTTCTCCCCTTCGTTCCCTTCGTTTCCCCAACCGCCATGCTCCTCTCGCTCTTTCTCTCCGCAAGCCTCTCCCTGTTTCGCCTTTTCTTTTTTTCTCTCGCCATCTTAGTTCCCTTATTTTACACGCGTTCGCGCGTTTTATGCTCGTTGCTCTCTTTTTACGAGTTCTGGAAATCGATGTCGACAACGAAGAATTCGTGAATTATTTAGGAATTCTCGTTGGTGCGCGGCTCCGTTGTTGGTCTAATACGAATGAGTCGGTATCCTTGTCGACTCTGCATTCTTCATGAGAATCGCATTGTGCGCTCCGCCTAAAACGGACGTGAGAAACTCCCAACGTATTCTTTTCCCTCTATTCCTGCCGTTTCGTCCTCCTCTTACTTCTCTTTCTTCCTGCTTTTCTACCAACTACTCCCAACTCTTCTTCGTCGTCCTCTTTCTTCTTTCGTGCTGTCCAGATCTTTCTCGATCTCTCTCTTTCTCTCTCTCTCTCTTTCTTTCTTGCCGGCAACTATGGCGTAGCGTTTGCGGCCGTCGAGTAAACGAAAGGAACGTTTGTCGGTTTTTCCTGCGGCCAGATCTTGTGCTAATGGAAAAATGATTTCGTTGCTTGCTAGAAAATCGGTTGGGTCGCGACGATCGTTCTTTAGGATGTCGTAAGAACAGGCACGTTCAATTGACGGATTCAGATCGTTCATTTAGCTTAGACGTGCTCGAGGGCAGAACCTACTTCAGAGGGGTGTTAATCAGAGTCAAATAATAAATATCAAAGTACCGGAAAGTCGCGTAAAATGCAACTGACACGTATCCTTAGAGGACGAGGGCAGTTTCACGGGTTAAAGTATTTGCAAAAGTTTTATGAAGAAATAAGAAGCTATGGTGTGCCTTTGAGGATATCTTTTGTGTGCTCATCGTGACTATCAATTGGTACAGGGCAAATCTATAAATTTAGATTTCTCGTTTGCGACTCTCAAAAAGCGAGAAGGACGTTTGTCGGTTTTTCCTGTAGCCAGATCTTATGCTAATGGAAAAATGATTTCGTTGCTTGCTAGAAAATCGGTTGGGTCGCGACGAGTTCCAACTTCAATTGATAGAATTTTCGAAGGAACGTTCTAACAGATATTTAAAGGTAAATACAAAAGTTAGGAATAATTTTCTTAAATTTGCAAAATTAAAGGAATTTTGTTTTTAATTTACATTCCTTAAGGAATGTTTTCTTGTTTTGTATTGTTTAAGAAATTGAATATCAGATAAGTACGAAGCAGACGCGTACCTAGCCAGATAAGCAAATATAAATATAAATATCGACCACAAATACTTGTACCAATAGATACAACTTTGTATTTGCTAAATAAACCTGGTTTAATCTTTTGCCAACAGACTATTTTTACTATTATATAGTTGGCGACGTGTAGAACTACTCACTGGTCTGTTCTATTAAATTTCTATGTATATTTTTGGTGGTATCTTTTGCAGACACGTTAACCTCTTCTTTGATTCTTGTTTAACAACTATTCGTTTAATTTAAATGACAATTTTCACACTCCGAGTCAAGAAAGACTCCAGTACCGCGGTTGGAGGGTTAAGGCATAAAAATAGAAATAAACATTTCTACCTATTATACAAAACATAATAGATAATATAAATGAAAAACACTACTAGAAGCTGTCACTGAGAAATCAATAAAAATAGGAGAACGATAACAAAATCGTCTATTAAAAATTAATTCTAATAAACCAATGATAATAAATTAACGCAAGACTGAAACGACAGAAGTTAATCAGAGGGTTCAACGACGTTTTATTTCAAGACATCGCCAAGTGAATGTTTCGACTGCAACGAAAAGAACAATATAAAACATTAAACAGTCGATGCAGGCGCATCATCAATTGAATAGCGTTCCTTACAAGTGCTGTCTGTCGTTAACTTCCTTCTACAAAAAAATGCGTTTAACACTTAAACTGTCCAACCAACAGCCTCGAAAATTCCATCATAAAATCAAAGTAATTTATTTAATGCAGCAACAATTGAAAATTTAAAATGTCTGACACATAGTTATCCTTCAATCTTCTTGTAGTCTCCAGATATAAATTAAATTGAATGCAATAAACATATTAGCGTAGAAATTTATTTTTCAATATGGACAAATAATTCTGTCACCCATATATGGGCGACATGGTAGGCAAAGTGTTAAAACGAGTATTGCACGTTAGGGCAACTCGCCTGATTGTGTGAGTAATGTCCGTGGTTGAACGGCCGAAATAGAACGCAATCTATTTCATTGTATCAGAAATGAATCAGGAAAGGAACGCATTCGACACTGATTTCCTCCGCCACGAAATCTCCTAAAAACTCCTCCCGTCCCCGATAGAATCGTATCCAATCTTGGAGAACTGTAACCTCCTAAAGCTTGCCCCCGCCGGATGGAAGGTGGGTTAGGGGTCTAATCGCGTTAGATACTCCGTTCGCCATCTTGCTTTCTGGTCACGTATCGCCGTAAAACAAAGGAACATTGAGCGAGCGCACGGCCAGAATACGCACCTTAATATTTAATCCCTCATTATCGGGACCGGTTCCGAGCTTTTGAGACAATTGGCAGTTTTACTACCCAATGAGAAGTCTCAACCACCACCGCTCGAAGTAGTATTATGATCACGCGCGCCGATCGCACGTTGATCTTTTATTCGCCCCGAAGCGCAGAGAGAGGATTCATGGTGCGCATTTTAACGCCGCCGATGCCCGTATCAACCGATTCGGCAATCTGCTGAAAAATATTCGTTGCAATAACGGAAAGTTTATGTTGATCATTTTGAGCGAGTGCGTCGGCAACGCGAACATCAAAATTTCATCACGGATCGTTCGAAATTGTTCGCCAAATAACGCATAATGTACAAATACCCTGTTAGACGCGCAGATTTATTAATTTATCATTCGCATACGCTTAACAGTGAAGTTTGATGGTAGTAGATCTTATCTAGAATGTTTAGCATTCCAATGTCGCCTTTAACACGATGCTATTATTGGGTTAGCAACTATGCGATTGCGGATTTTAAGTAAGAATGAAAATTCAAAATTTTTGCTTAAAAATATAACTTTATTCAATCAGGTACTGTCCGTTTTTGTCGACGACCCTTTGCCATCGTTCATGCTGTGTCATAATTCGACGTTTATGAAATTTCTGATCTTTGCTATCAAAAAACTGAACTGAAAGTGTGGTTTGACATCACCAACGTCATTAAAAATTTCACCATTTAAGGAGTTTTGCATGGAACGAAATAAATGGTAGTCTGAAGGCGCAAGGTCAGGGCTATATGGCGGATGTGACAACACATCCCAACCCAGATCCAATAATTTTTGGCGAGTGACCAAAATGTGTGAGGCTTTGCATTATCATGGTGTAAAACAACACCCTTACGATTTGCCACTTCTGGCCGCTTTGCTTGAATTGCATCACTCAGTTTGGTGAGTTCTTGAACATACACATTTGAATTGATCGTTTGGTTGTTTGGCAAAAGTTCAAAGTGCAGAATTCCTTTATAATCCCGCCAGACTGACAGCATAATCTTTTTTTGGTGAGTATCTGGTTTTGACGTCGTCTGAGCTAGTTCATCTCGCATCACTCACGATCTCTTCCGATTAATGTTGTTATAAACTATTCACTTTTCGTCGCTAGTCTTTTCAGAAATGGATCAATTTCGTTGCGTTTCAGATGCGAATCGCAGATGCTAATGCGTTGCGCCAAATGAATTTCCTTAAGTTGGTGAGGGATCCATAGATCGAGTTTCTTGACATAGCCAAGCTTTTTTAATTTTTTTTCAATGCATGTATGCGATACCTTAAGCTCCTCTGCAATGTCACGTGTTGTGCTATGACGATCTGAATCGATAATGGCCTTGATATGGGTCTCATCGACTTCAACTGGACGGCCAGATCGTTGAGCATTTTTCAATGGAAAATCACCAGAACGAAATCTGGCAAACCAATTTTGACACTGCCTTTCTTTCAAGGCTTCATTCCCATATATGACACATAACTTCTTGTGTACTTACGATGCGTTCTGGCCTTTTCGGTAATAATACAATAAAATATGTCTAAAGTGCACGTCTTGTTCTTCCATATTTAAATTGGGATAAAAACGAAACTAAAGAACCAATCGATATAATTTTTTTACTAAATGAAAAGTAGAAGTGCAAACAATCAGAAGAAATATAAGTTAGGTACTTTGAACACGTTAACGAAACAAAAGAAAGTGTAAAATCCAATCACTTAGTTGCCAACCCAATATTTACAGTAACTTTTACATCCCTATGTTTGCATTTAAGAAATCGGCCAAAAATTGAAGTGTTGCTCCTATGAATAATCGATCGGGATCAAATTGCGGAAAATGTTCTGGTGGGGGCAATCCGGCAACCGCCGAATTGGCACCTTCGAAGGGGATTGGACAATGGGCCAAAAATTTAGATTCGCGGATTGTTTTATAACTCTGACTACAGGTAGCAGGATGCCTTGGTAGCACGCACAGTAAATTTCAAGTCAACAGAGATCGTGTTGCGGCCGTGGCGCGACTTTGAATTATCGGGATTTAAAAAATCGCAAAAATGGGCGGAATGGGGTTGGTAAAATGAAGCGTCCTGAAGTCCCCTGAAACGCTAGCCTAGAAAATGAGGGCTTTTCTTAAAGAGGAAGGTTTGAGGAAGATTTTCCCGTTTGAATCATGTCGATAGCTCTAATAGTTTGGTCGAGGGATGCCTTCAAAGATTGCCAAATATCGCCAACTGGTGAAGGGACGACCCCCTAAAATTTTGGATAGCCGATTCTTTTGTAATTTTGGTTACACGTTTCTAGACCAATAGGCAGTGTGCATACCAAATTTCAGCTCGATCGGAATGAAATTGCGGCCGTGGCTTGACTTTAAAATTTCGAGACTTACAAAATTGCGAAAATAGGCGAAATAGGGTTGATAAAATGAAGCTTGCCGGAGTCCCCTGAAATGCTAGCCTCGAAGTACGGCGTATGCTTAAATAAGGAATTTATAGAGAAAAGAATTTATAGTCACAATTAATTTATACAAACAAATGCAATCACATAATAAGTTTCATAAGGTTATCCTTATTAAAGCATATTGTAATAAGCGACAAAGTTGAGTGAATATAATAGAGATTGACTACTGTACAAATCAATACTATCCGAAACACGATTATATTTCGTACTAAATTAGACAAGTATTATAAATATTTTGTTAATTTTCAAAATATTGCAGGAGTAAGCTTGGCAATTAAAAAAGAAGCCAGCAAATTTGTGGCACGTAAAACGATGAGTGAAAGATATCATAAATAAAAGTTAAAAGTTACGAAAACTCTTATTGTTCTGTAAAACTAAATTCACTAATGTGATTTATAGTAAAAAGGAAAGAAAGTACGAAGGCAAAATAAAATGTTAACGATATATGATTTAATGGAGTGTAGTAACATTTTGCGGGTTTTAGCAAGAGAGATGATAGCACAGAAGAAAGATAATGTGGAAATTGAGTAAGAAACCCCAATATTTCTCAAACCAATTGACAGGTTCGGTGTTCAATAAGGTTTCTCGATGCCGACGGCGGAAATGTTACGAACATGCCTGTCAGTTACACGGACGAGCGGCACAGCGAAAACTGCCACACGTATTTTAGTACGTGCCAATGGTGTTGTGCTTTATTTTATCCTCCGTGTCTAATCTAAATCGTTTCCCATTCTTCTATTTTCGTCTACGATCAATTTGACGAAACGATACTGCTGGTAAACAATATTTTTTCGAATTTCCATCTTCCCAATCTAAATTGTTCCTCCTTACTCCACTTGAAAGTTTAATTTTGATAAAGCCACCCACGAAAGTACGTAATATTTCTTATTTACTTTTTCGAGACGTTAGTTCAAACAATTCGAACATCTCTGCCCCGGAAGCTGGTAAGAAATTACTGGCAGGTTTATAAACGCCGTGAATCTTGTCTTCTGAAAAATTAGTGTAAACTAGGGAGAAAACCGATTCCGAGGAATTCCTCGTGTCTGGTTCGCAAACTGTTTTGCAAAGAAGAAAGTGAGCTTTGACGTTGTTATTGTCCACACGCCCATAATGCTACGGCACTGTCCCTGACCCGAGAGACCCGCAATAATGAAATTAGAGTTCTCGCTGACTGGGGCGAGGTTGAACGTGGAGCACATAACCGCTGTTGAAATATCACTGCTTTTGCAAAAGGTGGAACAACCATTCCACCGGCCCGGGGAATGGGGGAATAAAACGAATAGAGAGAGAGAAACGGAAGGCAGTGTGATCGAGTACCGGACATTGCACGGTATAATGAAAACATGGCCGCCACCTAGAAATCCCCGATGGCACTGCTTTGAAGAGAGGTCGAGTGAAATACTCGTAAAATATTATTCCGGGAAGATAGATGATTTTCCGATCGGTCAAACGATTTCAACGTATCTGGACGAGGAATAATTCAATGCATTTAAATGATGCGGAATCTCTCTTTCACGCCGATCAAAGGTACATAGCTTTAAACGCTCGCGCGAAGGAAGATATACGGAATATGATGTCATTTAAGTGGAATGTAGAATGTACTACCGAAGGGATGGATTAATTTAACCCTTGCATTGCGAATGCTTTTGTTGATTTTATGGTAGCCGTGGCTACGTCTCTTTGAATTTTTATGCGAATTTTTATTTACTTCCTCGCGGTCAATGCTTTTCTTCTTAGCGAATGCCATATGAATACCTAATGGTTTGAATTGGCTGTTAGAAATTTAGAATTTAAACGAAATGCTTATTATTTGATCACTTTTATTTTTATACTTGTATATAGTGTACGTGTACGATATAAGCAAATTGATCGATTAATACAATTCTTGAAAAGATAAAGTCAGTAATTGAATTTAAGGAAAATAAGTTGTAAATTATTTGCTGCTGGAGTAGGGTTAATTAAATAATTAATTTTTAGTTAATATATGTCTCAACAAGGAACAGCGACTAGTAACAGTGACTGAATCTGTGTATTTTATACATGCATGATGTAAATGACTGGCTGAAAAGGTAAAGTCAACAATTGATTTCAAGAAAAACAAGTTGTAAATTATTCGCTGCTAGAGTAGGGTTAATTAATTAATTAATTCTAAGTTAATATATGTCTCAAATAAAAACAGCGACTAGTAACAATTACTATTCTGTGTGCTTCATATATGCATGATATAAATGACTTGCTGAAATAGCAAACTAAGATACTAGAAAGAATAAAAAATATTTTTACATCATTTGCAGTTTATCAAAACTCTCGGAAGAAGAAATAAACTTTGAATTTGCATAAAGATCTACAATCGATCGATTTTTGCTTCAATTAATCAGATGATGCAGCTGAAAATTGGAACAGTGAGAATTAAGAATTATTTAATACTTATGAAAGAAAACTGTACACAATAGTACGATATTGTACAATTTTAAGAAAGTTGAAATAATTCTAGATCTCGTCGACATCGAATCAGCAATGCACTACTTAGAAAAAAAAAACCAACGACGTGTTTATTGCGTGCTTCTCTGCAGGTGGTTGCTATGAAATATAAGGATCTTATAAAATGAATTTCACCTTCGGTTTTAAAAATGCACACCTATTGCTCTGAACAATAAAAAGAATGGTTCTTTAACGACGAAATCACATCGTCACACTTCTCTTCATCGATTATTTAATCGACCTTAGCCATTTTTACGTCCACTAAAAAGTACCGGTCCCTTCTACAGTGGCGAATCCCTGGACGGTTTCTGTCCCACGAGTCTGGATCGAAATAAGAAGATAATAATTTTATTTTCCAATCTGTACTGTACGAGGAAAGAATAGAAAACGTAGAAATGGATTCAACAAAATTGTATGCTCTCACGAATAGTTTTCCCAGCTTCAATTTCTTTCCGTTTCTTTGCAATAAACACGATTGTTGTTTAAAACATTGATCGTCCGCAGTTCACGAATTTTATATTTTGTCCAGCAAAAGTGAACGAATAAAACACGAAACACTGAAAACATTAGAGGACTTGAAAAAAAAACGTTTTATTTGTCAACTAAAATTCTATTTGCCATTATTAATAACTGTTTAAGCGTTCATTAGAACGATTAATGCTTAAATAAAAATTTAACTGCACCGAATTCTTGATATTTTTCTACGAGATTGATATTATGATTTCTCGTTGTAAATGTGGCATTTAACAATACCATAGACAACTTTATCCGCCACATGGACGATAAATCTAGGGCTTGTTCTCTTCCAACTTTAACACTTTAATGGCCGCTCGCACAACGTGTGTGTCATAGCCGGAATAACTGTTACCGTTACATGTAGGTGATTGCTTTAATAATTATCACACAAAGGAAAAATAATAAATTTGTTGGTAAATTGTTTTGTGTGTATGTTCGCACATGTTCTATTATTTCGTGAATTTAATAAAGTTCTTTTAAATTAACTCTTCAAAAATATTGTCGACCCCTGGAAAAGTTTGACCGCGTAAACGTGCGGCCATTAAAGTGTTAATAATAATAATAATAATAATAATAATAATAATAATAATAATAATAGTTTAACAGTTGGACGACCTATCTATCGCACATCTATCTTATTTATACATATCTTAGTTGTACTTTTACATATGTTCAAACGTTCTCGCATGTTATTTATTTCAGTTGCATACGTTGACACATTCCAAGTGCATAAACGTTCAGAATTTAATGCTAACACTAATTTCTATCATCCGGATCGGGCGAAAATGTGGTTAATCCGATTTTCTGTAAAGAGGACAATGGCAGCACGTCCTCGAGCGAGTTTCATGAAGCTCGAAATTAAATAGAATTTAATCTCGGGTCCTGGCTGTATCCTAGCTTCAGGAGAAGTCTGGTTTACATCACCCGTAACCACTTAGCGTATTGGAGTTTGATTTATTTTCCGTGGCAAACTGCCGCCTGGGGAAGGTAGCCACCCTCTGAATGGGCTCTATTGTATTTCTATTAAGTCTTGGGCTCGTTCTTTCACCCCGCACGTTTGTTCCGTATCGCCGCCACATTTTCTGATATTCCATTCTCTGCCGTAGCAATTGCTGATTCCACTTGCATGAACTTCTCTCATTGATTTCCCTTTTAAATGTTTCATCCCTACGGTCGGCATTTTCAAAACGTTCCAACGAAATAATTCACGGCTATGAATTTCCTTCTGAATAACCGTACGCAAGACAATAAACGATCGTTGCTGGTAAAACAATGTTTCCTAAAAATGTTTCACGGTACTTATGAATTCTCAGTTTATTTATTTAGTTATTATTTTTACAGGTAGCCTTGTATAGTGCACCAAAAGAGTCTTTGCATAATGAAGCTTACTAAATTTTAAAAAATGTTTGTAATTTTTAATCGTTGAATTTTATTAATTAGGAATTTTACTAATATCGGCTGTGTACAATTAATTTTGTTATTGCAAACTCGATCTAATAATAATTATTATTATTTATGTCTAATTATAATTATGTCTATGTTATCTCAAAGGTATATTATTAACGAACGATTTAATGTAAATATTCTAACACATAAAAAGCACAAAAATCTGATTATTATTATTCAGAAGAATGTACTTTATCGAAAAATTAAAATACAACGTAATTAATCGTGATGTACTATTTATGTGCAATCTATTAACACTCTGACTGCCATGTCACCCATTTATGGGTGACAGAACTATTTGTGCATGTTTAGAAATAAAATTGCACGTTAATATATTCGTTGCACTGAATTTAGTTGGCATCTGGAGAATGCAATAAGGTTGAAGGATAACCATGAGTGGTACATTTTAAGTTTTCAATTGTTGCTTCATAAAATAAACTATTTTGACTTTATGGAAAGTTTGTGGTTGTTGGTTGGGCAGTTGAAGAGTTAATCGACAAGTTGCAGTCACGTACAATAATATAATTATTTATCAAGAAGTACTAATTTATCAAGAAACACTTTTAGACGTATACAGTTGCACTGAAAAATTATCTTGCATACGATGTATTTGGATTGTGAAATATAATTTAATAAATCTTAAAATTTAGAATTGTGATCTCATAGGAAGCCGTATGATCGAATAAACCTTTAAACATATTTAACTTGAATATAAAAACTTTTAAGGTCAGTTTATTCTTATCAGACAAATTGTATCAATAATTTATAATTTGGATTAATTAGCCATACACTTTGAAGAACGGTGGGGCCAATGAGACTTTTTGTCGGTGATTTAGGCGAACGAATTGGAGCGCAGAAGAGGGTGTAGGGTTATAAATCCACCATAACGGATTAATTTCATAGTGTCTAGAGAACGTCGGAACATTTATATGTGTAAGCAGTGTCGCAACATTACCTTTATTTAACGCTTAGTTACATATCTGTAAATATGTCTATTATCGAACACTAATTGTTGCTTCAGACATATAACATATTTAATTAGTTGTTTACACTAGCTTACTCATAATAAACAATTACGTATATTAGAATAGCGGTCTCTACAAGTTATATCAATATAAATCTTCAATATTTTTAATTACCTTTCGTTTCAAATTGCAAACAAATATTAATTCCTTACCACACCATTTTCTTTGCGGCTACAGTTATTAACGTCTTCGTCACCGAAATTGTTATAGAAAGGGCAAGTAAACTTAGATTTTTTTAAACAGCTGTGTTTAGCTTAATGCTTGAAAATCGACAATAAAAAAGTGAAATTTTATTTCGTCTACAAACGAAGGCGAATCATTTATATTTGTTAGACTTTGTATAAAATCTTCGATACGAGCCTGACTCGTTACAATATGGAGAGGGGTTGAATAAACATGTAGTTTAATTCGTCACTATTTTGTTTACTTGAAAATAAATGGATAATATCTTCAAACTGCGTCATCTTCCATTTTGTGGATTCGCGTGCGATATGGATAAATAAAGTCCGTAGATCGCATGAAACTCTGCTATATGGTTAAGGAAAAGCAATCTTGGAGAAGAAATACGATGCTCGAAGTTAAAAAGGAACTCCCGGTTAAAAATGATTGAGGTTGAAATTAAATTTGATCAGAAGCGGCGCAATTATCTTGCTCGGATAAACGACCGTCGTATAATGGTTAAGAAGAAGGGGAATAAGTCGTTCTTGTACGGACAGCTTGCCGGCGGGAATTAAGGACTTTTTTATCTTCTTACACCGTTTCACGTGTCTCAGCTTGAGCTTGGTTTTAATTAATCAAAAATCGCGAAAAAATATATTACCAACCCGGACGCCATCTACGAATACACTTTGTTGCATCAAATTTTGTTTTCTGATAAATTACGTGTACACGCTTTTCTAATAAACAAAATTAACTGAATAACTGAATTGAGAAATTCAATCTTTTCGAGCTGTCTGACTGATCCAAATAGTTCTAAAGTTTCATAAAACATTCCGTAAAATCTCATTCTACATTTGCAAAAATTGCTAAACAACGTCTTGAAAATGAAATTATTTTATGCAGACGGTATTGAACTGTTAATTATTTTTTACTTAAAATTTTTGACATAACAGTATTGTTATTCTATATAGTGTATAATTACCTTTTAAAGTATTCACTAGATCAATTATAAAATCTCTTTGTTCTATCTCCGTGTAATCAATGACAACGTAGATTCGCAAATTTACACAACAGCGGAGTTTTTGTCTAATTGAAATTTTTCGTACTTAACGATCCGTTTTCAATCGCGAGTAATTATTTTTCGAAACACGGTTTACAAGCTGTTTGTCGGCAAGCAATAATCCCCGGCCATAATCTCGATAGATACCCTTCGAGAAACTGTTCTCTTAGGCAACAAGCAATTTAGCAAAGTACGAAGTAATTCGGCGCAGACAATTTTCGCAATCCGCGATCTTTTAATGCTAGAATCTGGCACATCTTGTGGAAAGTTATTGCACCGAAAGAATACGCGAATTGGAAATATATCTGGCTTCCAATTACTTCGGTGGAAGCCTCTGAAACGGTTATTTTTAAGTTACGTGTTCGTACACATCATCTTAATCTGCAATTACGCTTTCCGAGATGGAAGTGGTGGAGATTCTGCTGTGGGTCATTACAGGAATTTCAATTTTCATGCCATTTTATCGTAAAGAGAATGGAGGAAAATTATTGAGTACAAGTTTGCTTGTAATTAAAACACGATGCCAGTACTGCTAGTTTTTATTAACACTAAACCTAGAGCATTCAAATCGGCTAGTGTATATTGTCTTATAAAAATGACAAGATTTAATTTCTTTCGATTTTCTGCGATTTTTATTGCAATACGCGAATGGATAAAGAAATCCATTCAATCGATTCCTACGAAGGAAATTTTCTAACTTCAATAATTGTAAAATAATAATGCTGGTATGTCTTGCAGTGGAAAAGATACAAATATCTTTTTCCTGACGTCTAACTATGGCAGAAACGTTACCCTTAGGGACCACAGTAGAACCTCGTTTGTAGTTCAAAAGGGATTCTGAAAATGCGTGCAAACATGGAGACTGTGCAACGCGAGATGTAACCAATCACGCGATCTCTTCTCCCACTTTCCCACTTCGTATATCCCGTAGGTAACAACCATAATACCCACCATAAGTTTCGGAACTTCTAACTACTAATGGTGGGGGTCGGTAGTACGCAACGAACGAGGTTTTCGTGCAATAAACGAGGTTGCAACGAGCGAGGTGCTACTGTAATTGAAAATTTGTTGTGAATCAAATATCTTAACACTAAATCTACCACAGTGAGTCAAATGATTCTTTTTAGATTTTCTATTTTATTATTATTAAATTAAGTAATAAAAGGTTCTTAATCCGTACCACCTTCTTAATCTACGCCTTGAATAATAAAATCAATTTTTCGTAAATTGTGAAAAAAAAGTGAAATTCTGTGTTTTGTGCACACTTCTAAAATATAAAATATAAAATGTCAAAGGTATCGCTTGGAAGTAAACTTCTTTGAAACAAATGGATGGAACTGGTTGGAGCGCAAAGGGTTACAAAATTTGACAAATAAATCAGCGAATGTTTCTAAATACGATCAGTTTCTAAAAATGGTCCGCCGTGTTGGTATGCAACAGTGAAACGCAAGAAGCATTGGTGCAGGGAATGTATATCTTAGAAGTAAAGGGAAATATAATTAACGTCTCTATTTGCGATCAGCATAATAAATCAATCAGTGTCCCTTCGATCTTGTCACCCGTTCACCCGCAGCAAGGAAAGTTAATTTTACTTCGGGAAACAGCAAACGATGGAGGAGCTCTTTTGGCACGGTTTTATATCCTCTAAAAGATTCATCGGTAACAGGACTGCACTTGCCACGGAGGAATGGAAAATCGACGTATCTCTGAATTATCTTGCGCAGACTATACGACAAATGGAAGGAAGTTTTCTTTTTCCCCGCGGGTTTCCGATCCAGATTTCCGGGGCCAGCCTCGGTGGAAGTTTAAAGTTCGTGAGGTCGGTCCAAGGAGGATCGTCCTGAAGGAGCACCTATAAGATCCTAGGAGTTTGTGACGGTCGGCGAATATGTTCGTGAAACATTCAAAGAAAAAGTTTTATGTCGAGGAGACGGCGGAGTCATAGAAAGAGGGAGCTATTGCTATTACGGTTGCGCACTACATATACATATAGAGGATCAACTGCAACCATATTATCGAGGACTTCGGAGATCCGTGCATAATATTGAATTGATAAACTTTTCTGCTCAACGTACGGAGCCGTTTACAAGCGACATCGATGATCTTTTTCAGTTTATTGATATTTTTAATGCCACAACACTTCATCGATGCTAATCACAGAGCAATTTAAAATAAATCTCCTTAATATCTCTTAGGCACTATGCGCCACTATAGTGGCTTTCGCGGATGTCATCTCTCTATTAAAGTAAATTGTTAAAGTCAACATACGGGTATCATATCTTTAAGAAAAATTATAATTTTACGATCAAACACTTCATTCCAATGTACTCGCGTAGAGAACAGCATTTTCCGTCACACATTGCAGTGCTGTATCATTTACACGTAATTCGCGTTGAACTCTGCCGTACAGAGAAACAGCCTCGCGCAAAATTCAGCTGTGCCTAAGAGGTTAAGCAGAAACTGACCAAGAATCGTGAAAAATTCCGATTTTCGATTGCACGTAGCTCGTGTCCATCGATTTCAATGAATTTTTCTTTAAAATTTTTTGTACCTGGCTCAAATAAAAAATATGTAAAAAGTTCCTTCTTTACTGGTCATGTAATTCATACCAATTCCAATATTTACGAAATTTATTTTGCATATCATTTGTTAAATCAATGCAACTAAATTGCTCGAGAAAAGTCAAAACGTTTCGTCCAATTTTAGCAAAGTTATTTAGGTTTGAAGAGTGTCCGAATACTTTTGCGAGCCTCTGTATAAAAGCAAAATAAACGAAGAATGTATATTACAAGTTTCATCACTGCGTTTGTTTTCGTCGAAATATTTTCTACATTGAAAATATGAATAATTACGACAATGCCATGAGTGGTACTCGATTGCGTCAACGGACGCATGAGCTCCAGGGACGAAGTGCGGAAGATCTCGGTTTCCAAGAGATTCGTCAGAAAGATTCGTCGATGAGAAAACAATAATCATGCACTCGTTATAAAGGAGACACGGGTTCGGCATTGTGCCGGCAACTATATGGAACCGCAGAGGCTCCATGAGGTGAATAGTTTTCCGTTGAAAAGTATATAGGCCGGGCGCAGCATCGGAACCACAACACAACACCGCATACAAATATACCAAGGCCAAACCGGGCAGAGTGAAACATTTATTTAGTGCCAAGGGATTTTCCAAATGGAGGGAAAGTGGGGGCAAGAACCACGGTGAGGGCTGCGATAATTTGGTTAGCCGGCAGACTTTCGATCTGTATTCTGTCTACCGAGGAGTTTATCACCAACCGCATTCTCTTCCGCCTCCAAACGGCCGTTGTTATCGTCCACGATACTGTTCCCGGACGTTCCGAGCCACTCACGTGTGCTCCATCTCGATTTCCAGCTGCGATTTATCCATCAGTCGGAGAACTACCACCGGTGGCTCATCCTCGGTGTCTTCAGTGGATCATCAAACTACGGATAGTTTTTCCAATATTAACCTGCAGGCTGCGACGCTTCAGCAGCAGGCGAGCGATCGACGTGTCCTGGATCAGCTTGACCAACGGGAAAGGTTTACTACTGGACTGCGGATCTTTGTGCAAAATGAAAACTGCTCCGCACCAATTGGAAGAAATGGAACGAATAGCAACAAATAGATATTTCTTTTCTTTATTTAGCGATTTTAATGAGCTGAAAGTAAGGCATCGGGATTCTTACAGTCTTTATTGTAAGAATGTTATCGTAAGCTCTACTTTCTAGATTGCACTAATTTATTTTTGTAAAAAGTTTGTAAAATATACAGCGTATTTATTAACGATTAGATACTATATAGCCCTCTTCGGGTGCTAGAAGATGTTTCTTACGCGTTTGATTCATGTATATGTTGATTTATAACGTATATAATGTTCTTCCTGTTTTTCCTCTTTTCTATTCGTTATTAATCGAACATCATTTACAATAAATATTATTCTAACCTCAAAAGTATTTGTTACAGTTGATTATTTAACGAGTTAGTTCTAAAATCATTTTCTGAGTTCATGAAAAAGGTATTGCAACAAATTGTTTCTATTCAATAATGACTGCAATATTTAACTCTTCGAGTGCTACGTCGAGCATGTACAGTCCGCGACAATAGAATAGCACACCCCGTAAAATTTTGTTAATTCTTATTTATTAAAGTATAGAAATATAATTTTGAATATGTAGACAGGTACACATAAGTTTTGAACACCAAATAGCGCTAAGTTTCTATATACAAGGACGGTCCTTTTTGTTTCATCTGCAAAAATGTATACAGGGTGTCCCACACAACTGGAACAGGCTGTACCTCCTAAATGGTTGAAAATAGAAGAAAATGTTATAAGTAGAAGTTAAATGGTATCAGACAGTGCATAATATGCAACTAATTTTATGCACTTTTGTGCATCGGTGCATCAGAAAAATGTAACTGCATATTTTTTTTAAATAGAAACCTATATTTTTGACTGCAGCAATCGATGCAGTTTCTTGTGCTCTACATAAAAGTACTAACATACTTATGGATGGAAAAATGTTTGGACTTCAATGGAGGACTGTTTGAACACTTGTTGTAACGTAGGTACTCCGGAACACTTGCCGAGAAACCGAAATAATTCAGAGAACTTTTAGCTTCGATAACTTCTTAACGAATAAGTTTAGGGCATAAGTATGTTACGTACTTTTATGTAGAGCACAAGAAACTGCATCGATTGGTGCAGTCAAAAATATATGTTTCTATTTTAAAGAAATATGCAGTTGCATTTTTCTGATGCACCGATGCACAAAAGTGCATAAAATTAGTTGCATATTATGCACCGCCTGATACCATTTAACTTCTACTTATAACAGTTTCTTCTATTCTCAACCATTTAGGAGGTACAGCCTGTTCCAGTTGCGTGGGACACCCTGTATATCTTGATAAATCGGTGCGACAAAATAATAGCACATTATTGCAATTAATTAACATTTATGCATACATACGAAGGGAACTCAATATTTAATATTTTGTAGATCCTCTAAGAACGTTTACGTGTCAAAGTCACTAAGATGGATATATAAGAAGTAACTCAAGAAGCATATGGATTGAAGGCTCTCATTTCTGTTCTATTTTTAAAATACTACGAAATTTAGACTTCTCTGGACGCAGTCACTGTTATTTCATTAGAGTTTTCGAGGTATAAGAACATAACAAAAATCTTTGCTACGCTAAATATTAAATTTCTCCCCTGATCGTCAAATCAGTTCTAATTTTTAGTGACTTCTGTGGATATTGATGCGGGTCATTCAATGCTTTATTCGCTGTTTTACGAATTACTAAAAATTGAATTAAATTTTTATTTGAATAATTTGAAATAATGTCTCACAAAGGATGGAGAAAAAGTCATCGTCAGCAAGCAAAAACTATTATCTACAATAAATTGTAAGATATATCGAAGAGAGTAGCCATTTTTAAACAACCCTTCAACCTCTCTGCAGGCACGCAAAATACATTCCCTTACAAATCTGCAAAGAAGAGTATTGTTTTTCTAATAAATTTGATGTTCAGTAAAATTGAATTTGAACGCGTTTGTTACGATTGGATGGCCGGATCGTGCACAGATTCTATTTCGAGTATCCGGATAATGAATAATAGAACAGAAGGTTTTTCTTAGATTATTGTTTTTTTTTTTTTTAGATTATCGGCTTTACGATATTTTTAACTTTCGACCGCTTCGCATTTCCGCGAAGGAAATTCGGTTTATTTATATTTTCAAATTGAATGAAAAATAATTATTGTTCGAAAGATATTCATCACGATCCTTTGAAATTTCATAAAATTCAGCATGTTATGGCCGGAACGATTTCCTTATTTTAATTAAACGAATTTATATTTCAACTTTTTCATAATAATAAATAACAAATTTTTTCATAAACTCGTTACAACCGTTCAATATTGTATAACATTTAATATACTGTGATTGAAAAACTGTCTGCCTTGATAAAATAAATTTATATTTTCTTCTAAATTTTTGCAAATCCACCGATCGATAAAATAAATAAATTCTTACCTGTATAAAGCTGTGGTTGTATGTGGAAGCTTGCATAGAAATGTATATTGTAAAAGAAATGCCACATAAATGAAAGAAACCCAATTACTATTGAAACAAGATCACTTCGTCATTGTCTTTTTTAAATAACGTTGTTCTCATAACCGAGGATGCATTAGCATAAAACAAGACAAAAGAATTAGTAGTAAAGGTGGAATCTTGAGTTTCATGATTGACTAATTAAGAATTGAACATTGCGCACATAAATCGTGCGGTGAAAGACAGCAGTGTGCAACGATGTACTATAACATCGCATTTACCGCTCCCTAGAAGAGTTGTTGGATTAGCATTCCACGGAAAACATGCTACCGTATGTATAATTCACGGTAATTAACGTCAAGTTAATTAAAAGAAGAAATATCTCAGCTATCTCGGAACACGATTAACAACATGCTCGTGTGATAAATGTAAGTGGCTCCGTTCTCAAGCATTGTTAACGTTTTCCGGTGCTTGAATGTTAGAGGCGAAAGGAAATAAATTGTTATTTTATAATCGAACATTCTGACGTACAAATCTATATTTGTCTTCGATGTTTCTCTTTTCGGTGAAATGCAAATGCTATTTCTGGTACACTCAAAATGTAAATATCACTTAATAAGATCAGCCTAGGTAATAATAAAATTTGTTAAACAATCTTTCATACGAAGGTTAAACGGTTAAATCGCGACCCATGGTTCCGTTTGCAAGTTGGTTCTCCTTAATAAAAGGAACTGATGCAATATTATAAATTGGCTGTTTAGAAAGTCAACGAAGGACAGTTTTGCAGCAAGATATTTCAACGGACCTTCATCGATTCAGAGGTGCCGAATTATCTTATTATGCACTCTGCATAGAGTTACCTTCTTGTAAACAATTTTTACATGCCTTCTTCTACCCGTTCACTGAACGGAGTCAGAAGCAGCCATCGATTTCAGCTGTTCGATACGGCTGTACCCCGTTGTCCCAACATTTTTCCCACCATCCGGATTTTCCTTTTTATCATAGCCCATCCCCCAAGCAGAAAATTAATCACCTCGTCGACATTCTTGCCCCATAGGCTCGGCTGTTGGGACAGTTGCTCGGTCCATTCGCAGATTCTGTCTCCGGGCTGGAGTTCGTTACAACCTGTAACCGAGACCCGTGGCAACCGGATTTACATCGAGATCGTCCCGGTAACGAACATGTAACACTTGCAACCCCCTCGAACCAATAGATTCATTGTGATCCCTCGACAATATACAATTTCACAACAAGCCAATCGTTCAGGGCTGGCACGCGCCCCTCGTCAAGTGGTTGCTCGGCTGATGAACCTTACGAAAAACTTCTGGAACCCCTATTTTTGCGCCCCCCTCCTTTTGTCCCCTTTGCTATCCCTGGGGATTGACACTAGGGAATCATAACATTTTCACGGGGGGCCACTGTAGGTGTTGTGCAGTCACAGTTCTCACATGGCCGAGCTGGAACGGAATTGATGTCTCTGTTTCGTATCACGTTCCGGGTGTGGGCGCCCCCTTCTCTGCCAGAGGGTTGCTCATTCTGTGATTATACCCCCGACGCTCGTGGCAAACATCGAGTGGCGAGTTTCGGAGGATAAAAGAGCACCGATGACTTTTGATTAGCAAAGACGCGTCTGTGTTGGTCGGCCGCCGATTCTCTTCGAGCGAATTATTTGGGACTTGTGTAATATTAATAGTAATCTTTCGTTTTCACGGAGAGGGGAAGGGAGATCTTGTATAAAATCAACTAGCAGTAATTTTTCAGACAGCAATATTTAAGATATGCATTTTCATAGCATTTCTTACGGTGTAAAAATTAATTTCGTATACATATTTTGTGTTAGATATAGTTAAATTTAAAGGATGTTGTCTAATATTAATATTTAAGTTTTCAAGGAGAAATGAACGGAGATTCTGTAAAAATCAACTGGCAGTAATTTTCAAGATAGCAGTTTATAAAATATATATTTTCATTGCATTTATTAAGGTAAGTTACAATATGTAAAAATTAATTCTTCATATATATTTTGTGTTAGATATAAGTCAATTTCAAGGACCTTTTCTAATATTAATATTAGTCGTTCGTTTTCAAGAAGAAGTAAACCGAGATCCTGTAAAAATCAACTGGCAGTAATTTTTAAGATATCAATTTTTAAAATATGTATCGGCACAGTATTTCTTACATTGAACTCAAATATGTAAAAATGAATTTTGTAAACGTATTTTGCATTAACTATACGTGAATTTAAGGATAGTTTGTCAAGAATACGACGAAGGCGTTGATTTTCTGCTTTTAGTTTCGACAAGTCTTGAACAAATGACAAATGATTCGATTTATTTGAATTTTTTACTATATTTGTTTGAATAATGGAATTTATTGAATCGATTCTTATAAGTACAATTTTACATCTTTAGTAATAGTTGTAATTACAGTATAAGTTCATTGGTTACGAAGAAGGCACGGTGGAACATACATACATGTATTTGTTACATTGTGATTGAAAATAAAATTGGATCGAATAATAACAAATATCAGATTACGACGTGAATGTTACACGGAGCTGCAGAGGGTTAATGTAAAAATGAATTCTCTGTATATACCATTTAAATGTAGTTTTACATTTTATGAAAATTCTGCCGACACATTTGTTACGATTTTCTGATTGAAACAAGACTAAACGTGATATCATTCGGAGCTTATTTACTGGTTTAATTTCCGATACAGCGAAACCTTAATTATCCAAACCAATGATATGTGAATCAATCGAACACGAGCGTTAAAATAAACTAGTACATATTATCTTACAAAAATGACAATATCGTGCTTATCTGAATTTTGTGAGATTTTTATTATAAAATATGATTGTACAATGATATCGATAAAAGCAATCATATAATTTCAATAATTACTCAATAAAAAAGCTGAGAACGATCGTTTGATCCGCTATGGTAGATCTATTATTAATAAATACGATTTTGTATAGTTTGTGTTGTATAATTTGGTACTCTATGCGTCAAACGTAGTAGAATTTCAGTGTTTAATTCAAGAACCAAAGTTTATATAACGTAATAATGGATTGTAGTATGTATGGTTATCGTTGGAGAAGATGGTCTATTATATTTTCATTGACACACCAGTCGCAGGGTGTTTTCGACCCTTCTGGTTGCTAAGCTGTTTCTCATTGATGCTTAGTGGATACGTACACCACCATCGACCTAATCAATTATCGGTATTCTGTTACGAGATGAATATTCTCCTCGCATAATGTGAAGTTGGGTAAGGGTAGCGAAGAGTGTGGTCGTCGCGAACAATTATAGAAACAATGACGATAACTGCATTATTGCTTTCGTTCTGTATTGGCGAAAGAATAATTAACAAATTTCAAGATAACTCTAATTCAAACTCGATCAAATGTTTCACGGTCATGCAACTTGTTCGGTGAAAAGTCATGCATTTAATTGATTGCATTAGGTTTGTAAAATAATAATGAGAAAAATAATGAAGAAACTTTTCATGCAACTGTTATATTTTCGAACTTTAGACTTTTAATAAAATAAATAGCTTTTATTTGTTGCCAATTAATCCAATTTAATGTAGACGTCATAAAACAAGCATTTAAAGTAAATACTACCTGAAGCAGATTGAAAAGTATGAAAAGATCAAAAAGGAATTCTTTATGCAGCTACGATATTTTCGAGCTTAAGAGTCTTGTTAGAACGAACTGATTTTTATTTTTTAACGTAGGTGTCATAAAACAAACATTTGCAGTAAATACTACCTGAAGCAGACTGAAAAGTGAAAGTATGTAAAGATCAAAAAGGAATTCTTTGTGCAATTACAATATTTTCGAGCTTAAGAGTCTTGTTAGAATAAACTGATTTTTATTTTTTAATGTAGGCGTCACGAAACAAACATTTGCAGTGAATATTACTTGAAGCAGATTAAAAAAAATGAAAGCAAGAGAAGTTTAAAAAGAAATTAATATTATTATGTATAATATTAATATTTGCAATAATATTTGCAATAAATATTGCATTGCCTGAATTAGATCGACAAACGAAGATAAGAGAAGATCAAAAGAGGAGCTTGCACGCAATTGTTATATTTTTTCAGGAGGGTAAGAGGACTAGTAGAATAAGCCAAATTTAAATAGATTCGAATTTTCGTAAATATCGACGAAGAATATGAATATTTGCATAAACATCTGCTAGCAACAGATTTATTCACGACATTCATCTTCACGTTTCTTCCATAACAGAGATTCCGATGATTTTACGAATCACTCTCGCGTCTCGGGGATAAAAGTCCGGGTGTTCTGAATAAAAAATAACCCTTTTTGGTTGGGTACACATACAAGCCGGTTTTCCACGTCGTCGCGTCTTTCATCCCAGCAGAACCCAGCGGTCAAACCCCTATCACCTCTCTTTCTCCCGCGTTCGCAGCTCGCTCCAGTCTTCGTCAAACCTTTTCGTCCCCTGTTTTCTCGTTCGCGATTCTATCGCAGGGTTTGTAAGCGTTTCCAAAGGGTGGAATAAATTATTCGAGCGCTGGTGAAAACGTCTAAGTGACACGTGGATGCCTGACATCCAAATTGATCCTCGATCGAAACGAATCGAGTAGGACGAGAACCGGTAACTACCGAAAGATTCTCTGCGAAAGTTCATGTTCCTAGATGAGCTTGTACGATGAGGGAACCGTCGGTTCTACGCAAATTTCATCCCTACCACTATACAGATTTATGGGGAATATCTGCAAGTGTCAAGTTATGTTAACCCCTTTGCCGACGAAGATCCGTGAAAATATCGGAAATATTTTCGCCAGAAAATTAACACATTCAGCGCTGCCGGTAATACGGGTTTTGTACGTCTGTCGCTTGAATTTAATCCAAAAGCTTGAACGATTTTGTTTCTAATTTGCGTTTCTGTTAAATTAGTTACTGTTAAGATTCTAAATATTTTTTTCAGTTACCGATTGTTCAGAAACAAGCAAATAAGCAAATAATAACAGGGAAAATAAAAATATATACTGATCTTATGTTACTGCAATAATTAAATTATATTGATTGTGACTTTAAACATCGATTATACTGACCCGAAGTCACCGATATGGCGATATTCATCCTGAAGGGATTAAGCGTAGATCCTTTCTGATTTTTCGGTGTAATAAAAGTTTTATTTAATAACAAAGATATGAATTGCAATCATTCATATATTCCCCATTTTTGCCGGCAATTTATTATTGCGATTTTGGAGTTTTAAACATTTTAGTAAATTTGATAGAATGTTATCTGCCTCTGTTGCAGATATTTAATGTTTTGTATGATCAGATGTTTTGTATCATAACAAATTCAATCGACAGAGGTCTTGAACAAGATTTATCATTCTTCGTGGAGCAACATTACGAAATTAAATCAAATAGATGTCATAAATACTACTGACAATAAATTTGAATGAATTATTTCGTCGATGACAATGATATTGTTATTATACAAGTAAAATGTTTTGTATCATAAGAAATTCAATCGACAGAGGTGTTGGACAAGATTTATCATTCTTTGCGGAGCAACATTACGAAATTAAATCAAATAGTTATGTCTCTGTTGCGGATATTCTTTAAATTTAGTGCTTGCAAAAATGTTGCAGTAACGTCGGACATTGCGAAGTTCTGACTTATTCAAAAGGTTAAAAGTTTCTATTTCCTCTAACGGGTTAGACGTTATGGCGATTGTAGTTACCACGACTACGTTTCCGTTTTTCTGCGAATGTATTACTTTGAATCATTTACGTTGCGGTCGGACTTCTACTTCTGGACGACATTTTGAACGTTTACAGAGCAATATCCATTCGGACAGGTATAAAGTAGCTTGCTAGTTCTCGGTATCGATGTTGAAACGTGTTTATTTTTTTCTATCGGTTCGTTTATCTCGGTCAGTTTCTCGCCAGTGTCGAACAAAACGGTAAATTAAGTAAAAATATTTTCAATAAAGCAAAAATACTGCTTGTGAAACAACTAGGCAGCGGGTTTTATGGCTTCAAGGCCTGCTGTGTTAATGCGGCAACTACAGTGCAAGAACAGTAG
The DNA here is from genome assembly GCA_028453745.1 of Agapostemon virescens. NCBI lineage: Eukaryota > Metazoa > Arthropoda > Insecta > Hymenoptera > Halictidae > Agapostemon > Agapostemon virescens. The sequence goes on from CM052094.1 coordinate 11,319,952, forward strand.
TTACACAATCTATTATAATATTTATGCATTATTACCTTTACGTATGATTCTGTCCATGAACATTCCAATTCATGGATTTTCCTATATGATTTTCTTGTATATTTAACCCTTAGCACTTCAAGCAAATTTAATTCCAAAATCGAGAAACTTTTTTGACTTAGAATAGTTCCATTGTATATGGTTAATTTTCCTTCATGCATATAATGTTTGTCACTATTACTCGTACGCGCAATATTTCAATATTTACCGACTTCTTAAATGCAAAGATAACAATGTAAAAACTATTTTAAATAATAGTATGGCATTTTTTAGTGTCTCTGCACAGGCGCCATTGGATTGCTAACTGGACTCATAATGAAAATGTTGTTGCAGTTTTTATTGAATCAGGTAAATGGTAAATTGTCTGTTAAAGTAGTTGAAGAATATTTATTACATAATATTAACCCTTTATACTTGAAGCTACATTTTTTAAGTATTAAAGATATTTATGCAAGCTTAGACTATTTCTAAATAGTTATTTTTTATTTTATGCATATGAGAAACATGCCAATCTGATCGTTACACGGACAGTCTGTTAAAAAGATTGTAGTTTCAAAAAGATTAACAAGCAAAATATAGAATGTAACAATGTATTAATATATTATGCAATTATTATTACGTTTATACAGTTTATTCTATTGCGTTTATGTTTTTATACCAGAAATAAGCCTTGTCGATGGTTCCAATTATTTAACAACAATAATGGATGGAACTGAAGGCGTTTACCTATATTATACTTAATTTATTATAATTTATTAACAATAAATTTGATGAAGTAAAAGTTGACTCAAAGTACATGATTATCGGTACGAGAAATTAGCATTTAGATTTTATTGACGATGACATTATAAGAACGTTAAATATAAAATGGTTTATTAGGGTATTTTTAAGAGAATGATGTGGCAGGTGCGTTTATTAAAAACAGCGGATATTTTTAAAGGAACGATTTCAATGAAATATAAAAACATTTCCTTCCTCATTTTAAGATGTACACGAACTGTTCTGACAATCCGATAAGATTAAAGTATTCCATATTTAATAAACACTTCTCATTTTGTTCACATAATTTTTGTCATTTAAGAATTCGTTTCAGTTAAGCTACTGGAATATTCATAAACGTCGGCTTTTGTGATTAACAAATCTATGAATGGAAATTGTAAAATAGCCGAAAAACTGAAAAGAGATCTTCATCTACATATAGAAACGGAAGTCGGTAATAATTGAGTGTTTTTAATTTTTCACCAATTGTTTCAGACAGTTGAATTTAAGATTTACAGATTTTATTAACTTAACAAGACGTCATCTACTAATACTTTGGTATTTATTTGTATAGAATATAAATCTTTTGAGACAATAATTCGATTTTAGTTGGTATTCGCTAATTTCATATTTTAAAATATCTATTTTACATTATTTCATTTATCAATGTAAGTGACTGTTTCTATTTCAATTTCAATTTTTCATTTCAATTTTTTATTTCAATTTTAAGTAGGTGGTGTTAATTTAAGAATACGATATGATTTCTAAAATTTTTGGCTACAATAAAATCTTAATAACTTATTAATATGTTAGGGTCGTGAAAGATACGTGTAATAGTAGATCGATAGTCTCCGATTTTAAGGAAACGTAATTTTAAAAGAAGCTACCATACTTAAATGTCGACATTGAACGTTGTAAGTCGAAATGTAAAATGAAAATGAAAGAACGAAACAATAGTCATGAAAATACATATATTAAAAAAAAATATATATATATATATATACATATTATGCGAGTTACATCGCTCATTTTTCATTAATATAATTATAAAATACATATGAAATTACACATACTGTAGAATGACACGTCAACGTAGTATTTACATTTTACTTGCAATTGATTGCACTTTTAGTGTTATCCCTTCGTGCTATTTCCACTTTTATAATTTCCAAAATTGTATTGGGTTGTCCGGAAAGTTCGTGCCGGTTTATATTTATTTTTAATAAATATCATACCAAAACTTAAATGCGTTACGTTTCAATCATCCGTCAAAATTGGCACGAACTTACCGGACAACACAATACGACGATTTGTATAATAATTTAAATATCGATGTTTTCAAGAATTGATAATATTGGCAATTTGTTCCTATAAAAGAGCATTAAACGCACAGTTCTGATGGTGTACCACGAGTTTCAACTGTGTAATACATGGCCTCGGCCATTGGAAAAGTGGTCGGTGAAAGAGGCGGCAATACAAAACGCAAGAAGGTGGCCTTAACTCGACGAAGTTTCACCACCACGTCTACGGTAAATTATTTTGTTGCCATTAACTCGCGTACCGCAATGTTTATTGCACAACGGAACACGAACCGAACGTGGATTACCCTGAAATGAATTGTCAATCGGAATACCCTTATATCACGAAATACACCGCGCAGGCTTGACGCCAATTTAACGAGCAAACGTATTAAACATTCAATGGCGTCGTAAACACATGATTGGATTTTTTGCAAAATATCCTTCAATTATATCCGATGAACGGAAGTTTTTACTGTCATTCATTTAACGATATATTTCTTTTTGTCGGCTATCCGTTCTATGAAAATCAATTGGAGATTGAGTAATAACGATCGTAGAAACGTGTTTATATTATACATTTGTCTAAAAGCAATAGCATTTTCTCAGAATCAAATTAAATAGATATGGTAAATAGTACTGACAATAAATTTCAATGAATTATTTTGTCGATGACAATGATATTGGTATTTTGCAAGTAAAATGTTTTGTTTCATAACTAAACTCAATCGACTGAGGTGTTGAACAAGATTTATCATTCTTTGCGGAGCAACATTATTAAATTAAATCAAATAGATGTGATAAATAGTACTGGCAATAAATGTGAATGAATTATTTCGTCGATGACAATGATATTGGTATTATACAAGTAAAATGTTTTGTATCATATCAAATTCAATCGACAGAGGTGGTGAACAAGATTTATCATTCTTTGTGGTGTAACATTATGAAATTAAATCAAATAGATGTGATAAATAGTACTGACAATAAATGTGAATGAATTATTTCCTCGATGACAATGATATTGGTATTATGCAAGTAAAATGTTTTGTATCATAACAAATTCAATCGACAGAGCTGTTGAACAAGATTTATCATTCTTTGCGGAGCAACATTATTAAATTAAATCAAATAGATGTGATAAATAATACTGACAATAAATGTGAATGAATTATTTCCTTGATGACAATGATATTGGTATTATACAAGTAAAATGTTTTGTATCGTAACAAATTCAATCGACTGAGGTGTTGAATAAGATTTATCATTCTTTGCTGAGCAACATTATTAAATAGAATAGTAGAATAGTTCAGTAATTAGTTGAACATTCTAAAAATTGAGAAAGCTGTTCTATGAGACAAAGAAAATGGCGCGCCTAGTTCGTGATTTGTCGTTGGTCACCATTTTAAATTAGCTCGGATAAGAGGAGGTGGCAATCGACAGGAAACAAAATGTCGTACAGAGACCGAGTATGAGTATTATATGAAAAACATATTCTAAAGATGTCTATTTACAATTAATTTTAACGATTGTCTGCAATGAATATTGATAATATATTATTGGAATGAAATTAATATTTTAAAATATTTGTATAATATTTTAACAAAATACGTAAGTAAACTTTTTTCTAATATTTCGTTACTTAGCTCAGAGTTGAGTGACTTTTACACGATTTCGGTTGAAACACGCCACGAATCGGTGTGTTAACAATATTTGAAACGATTGCATTACATTATTAAATTTCAAACTCATAAAATTGGCATACTTTCTTTATTGCTTATGTTTATTCTATTTATCCACTCATATAAAAATATTTTAAGCATACACAGTTTTTCGATTGAAAGATGTTTGCTGTTAACAAAAAGTAAAGTTACTTTTTCAAGATATTGTTATAATATGTCCGCAAATCTTTATCGAAGTATAAGACAATATTTGCTGGATCTTTTAATTAAATTCTTTATGAAAATTGTATGATATTTGTAGGTCAGCAAGTGTACCGTTTTCTTTTTAACATACTCTTTCAGAGTGTTTTTGAAATAGTTTGTTGATCGTATTATAAAAGAGCCTAACTATATCGTTTATTGAACACTAAATTTACAAGCACTAAATGCAATTGATCCCTGTTATATTGTAAAAATGAAACTATCCTTATTGCAATGTATGCTTGAATGAAGAAATGTATTTAATCTAATGCAAGCATCTATGTAATTTTAAAAATCATCAACCGAAAAATGTTAAACTTACTGTTAAACGCAGACAGTTGTAAATTATATTTTACATAATAATTCAAATACATTTAAAACACTTAACTCTTCATTACAAAAATATCATACCGTGCATGTTCACGGATTAAAAAGGACTTCATTACCACCGTGCCTCAAAGAATTAACCCTTTGCCCTCAAAACAATTGCAGTTCGAAAATCAAGACGTTCCTCGTTTAGTCTCGAACATTTTCATTTTTGTAATACATTTTATATCGCACGGATAAAATTCAACCCGTTTCCTCGGTACAATCGTGCTTTCGACAATTGTGTAAAATACGCACGACTTCAATCGTGCGAGAGGAACTTCAACCAGTTAACTGTGGCGACCTCTTTCCAAAACGCGCATCTATGTGTGTCGTGAAAATCAAGAGTTCTAGCCAGAGCATATACACAAATCCGTCTCAAATTATTTACACTTTTCATTCGTTCGTTTTATTTCATCTTAACCACCAGATATTCGAGACATATTGAAATTTACAAATACATTTTAGTTTTCGTTAAAATTACAATTTAAATAGGATAATGGTACACTAAATTTTTCGCATTCGACGCGTATACTGTAACCAGTTAAACAATGCCGTGGTAAAATTTGACTGGTGCCTCCGGAGTCACCGTTCGAGCGCAAATGATTAACGCGTTGAATGCTATGTCAGTCCTTGGGGACTGACGGTATCAAATTTACGAATTAATATGTTATAGATAATCCATATAATATTAACACTAAACCTACCATAAGAGGTCAAATGACCCTTTCCAGATATTTTATTTTACAATTACTGACGTTATAAAATTGTCTTCGCAAAAATTGATTCGATCGATTTTTCTTTTCCAACACACATTCTAATAAAAATTGCACAAAATCCAAATAAATTAATTCTTGTCACTTTTATAGGACAAAATACATTAACCAAGTTTACTGCTCGGTAGGTTTAGTGTTAAGAAATATTCTCACTATTTCAATAGATTCGATTGAAACAGAAAAGCACAAATGGGCTAAGCGAGTTACATTATTTCCGTTTAAAGGTAAATAAAATGTGACGCGAAAGCTAAGCAAAATGGCTTCGCAATGAACGCGTTAAACTATACAATAAGTAAGTACATACTAGGTTACATACGGTTCGACTGCGATTTCCCCTTCCGACGAATCGCTCGAAACAATCCAGTCGATCCACGAACCCACCTACGACCTGACTCGACCCCATCGGCATGAGTGACCGTACCGCAAGAGATTTCATATGTACGCCGGCGACCCCCTGATAATATAACAGACCCTGGGACGGGCGGGTATATCTCGAGGAGATTGAGACGAGAAGGGACAGTTGGCTCTTCTTACCGTCTCGCGAGCTGAACGAGAGAAAAAAGAGGATCCGAAGAGGCGGGGATGGGAGGCTGGTAGGGCATGGTGGGGGCCAAAAGGATATTCGTCGTAATTAAGTCCCTACGCTTCTTCAACTCAATGCGGCGCGTCTCAGCGAGAAGAGACGAGACGAGCCGAGCTTGAGAAGGAAGGGTAACGCTTCCCCGTCTACGGGCAAGGGAAAGAAAAGGGAACGCTCGTGGAAGAAGCGAGAAAGGAGCGAAGGACACACGGGCGGGCAGAGTTGTACAGCGTAGAGAGGAGCTGCAAGGCGGCTCGGCTCGGCTCGCCAGGAAGAAACGAGGAGGAACGACGCGGGATGGCAGAGAGAAAAAAGGAGGCACGACGATCGGGCAATAAATAATATAGGAGAAAAAGGCGATCGCCTGCAACATTCTGCTCAAATGTTAAATAGGTATCAATTTAACGCCGCCCAATCGCCGGGAAGATGGGCGGAACCGCTCGGCCGGGGATTGGCTGGCGTCGCGGTGGTAGGCGATGCCGCGCACCTAAACGCTGCTCGAGTCGCCGCAGATCCATGGTAGGGATGGAACATCTGGTTTCTCTGGTCTGCTCACTACGTCCCGTCTCTCTCGTCGCGACCGACCTGGATCCACGTCCCAACTCACCAACGGATCGAGTTAACCGGACCAGCACAGCCCTTTCGAGGACCACGTGAGGGACCCGCACTCCGTTACCTCTCCGCACTGCGATCCGGGGTGTAACCTTTCCGCGCCCTTCGTTCGTCTCCCTCAACGATCGAGATAATCTCTGTTTCTGCGAGTTCCGCCGAAGGGATATTCGCGCAGTTTCCAACCGAAGGATCCGAAACGCCGAGAGTTTCCAGGGCCCGGGGTATATGGAACCAGTTCTGTGATCGATACCTGCGAGGAGCATGCACTTATTTTGGTACCGGTCCCTGAATTGACGCCCCCCCCCCCTCCCTCTCTACGGCAGTGTCATTGAAGAAACATTGAGGGATAGTGCACGGCCGCGGGGCCACGTTGGTGCGACTTTGTGCGTCGCGGTTACGATGAGTCGTTGCTGTCTCGTGAACGATCGTCGGCTACGAGTGTCCTGCGAGTGAGTTTGTCGATACTTGAAAGGGAAAAAGGGGAACCTTTTGGCAAGGTCTGCGAACAACATGGCCGTCAGTCGTGCAGAGATACGCGGTGGTTCGAACGCCGGATGAGAACGTAACGGGGAAGTCGTTTCCGATCGTCGAGACCGTTAGATCCGATGTCGGTCCTGTTTTTGGTGTAGTTCGAGGGAACGTTTTTGGACGTTGTACGGGATCGATGTTTTGGTGTTTCGATGGGTTGGCGGGCATCGTCGGGGGTCGATAGAGTAGAATGATATTCGGTGACGATCCAAGGTGAAAACTGGTTGGTCGTTTTGTGTAACTTTTAGGAAACGTTTGCAGAAGGGTCGGTTAGAAACTGTAGTGCCGAGAGCATCATGTCGGTTCAAGGGGACAGTGACGTGGATGCGACGGAGGAGATCAACGTGGACGACTCGGACACCGGAAGCTGCGGGCCGCACGATTGTGCGAACGACGGTCGTCGGCTGCCGCAGGAGCATTCCGAGTGCTCGAATTCGCCGCCGCCGAGTCAGACCAGTTCGAGGATTCTTCAGAACGAATCCCCGAGGAGCCATCCGTTCAGCATAAGTCGTCTGCTGGGCGAGAATCGTTCGCAAAACCCGAAGAGCCCTTCCTCGGAGGATCTAGACAGCGACAAGGAGAGGAAGTGGTCCTGGGAGGAGGGTAATAATAACGGAGGTTCGTCGATGACCTTGGACGACGGTAGAAGATCGTGGGGACACGAGATCGAGGAGAAATTGTCGGAGAAAGACGACGACGACACCGGCAGCACGCCGGAAACCCAGACGAACTCGTCGTCGTCGGTCCATTGCTCTACGGCCGCGGACCTTTTGGCGCCGTTCAGGCTTTTCCCGACCGGAACTGGCTTGATTTATACCGGCGGAGGTGTAATCAGAGTACCTGCGCATCGACCACCAGGTGCTAATGGCACGAGCACGGGAGCACTGCCCGCACAGGCCCTGATACCACCGTGGAGTTTACAAGCTCTTCAGCATAGTCAGCAGCAAGCGGCGGCTGCCGGGCTTCACAGGGCGAGCCTCCTAGCGAACCTTGCTGCTCATCCGTTTCAGGGACACCCGCACCTTAAGGACAGGCTGGCAGGTAAGGATGTCGTCGATGATTGAATAGCAATTTAACCGATAAGATAGACTGGGCTCGATCGATATGTTTTGATGGGAGATGATCGCGCGAATGAACGATCACCCCTTAACACTTTATTCACCGGAAGACTATTAACGCCAGGTGTACGGCGCGCGTTATAATATTTTTAATTTATCATTATTCAGATTTATTTATTTTCTTTAGGTGTATACAAAAACCTCCGAACATTTGGATAGACACGTTCTTCGTATTTTTTTAAATTATTGTAAACTAATCTTTAGTGCTCTGTGAATGCTGGTGTTCACACGATTTTCAAATATCATTATTCAGATTTATTTATTTCCTGTAGGTGTATACAAAAAATTATCGAACATTTGGATAGACACGTTCTTCGTATTTTTTTAAATTATTGTAAACTAATTTTTAGTGCTCTGTGAATGCTGGTGTTCATATGATTTTTAATAATCGTGCTTCGCTAGATAGAAGGTTAAAAGTGCTTCGCACAACGATTCCGAACGAAATTATTAGATTGTGTTATTGAGGGAGTGTTGGTTCATGATTGAAGTGCCAGTTGTTGCCAAAGGGACTATTAAAACATTCTTAGCGACGTTCTTAAAATTATGGAATAACCGCTGATTGATCATGTCTAAAGAGTGGTAGAATGTTTATTCAGATTGCGAACTATCATACTGGGGTATTTCGTAATGCTAGAACTACTAGACTGGTCGAAATGTCTTGTTAACTAAGTGTTCCTTCCACAGTATTGAAATTATAAGAATGTGACCCAGGCAAAACCTTTTAAATGAACCTTTTCATTCAGATACACACTAACATGAAGGTTGTACGAAATTTGTATAATTGTGATCTTGTCATTAGGTAGTTCTAGTGTTAAATTCTATGCGAATGTCCTTCGGTATCTGCCGAGGTATAATTTCAAACTAAATGATCCAAATGTTTTGGAGAACTTGACGAAACTTGACATCCGCAATCGTTGTACAAAACACTTGCGAAAGTAAGTGTACAGAGATTTTGTTGGGGCAATGAGAGGTCCCAATCTACTAG
>CM052094.1:11351061-11361401 GCA_028453745.1 Agapostemon virescens
GGATCGCTTAAGCGGTAATTGTTAGCATACATTTTTATTTCGCACAATAATCGAATCAGCAAAATATGTAAAAAAATATTAAACGAGATCAAATTAAAAATTGTTGGAATTCGATCGTGTGAATTTATTGAAATAAGTGTTTAGATTTAGGAAGTTAAAGGATCGTTGGTATTTAACCCTTTGTACTCCAAGCAATTTTAATTCCTAACTCGAGACAATTTTCGTGCACGTCAAATATGTTACTGTTAATCGTATGGCAACACTTAAATTTTTGTTAATTAACCCATTAGCTGCCCAACCGACGCTTTGGATCGCTTAAGCGGTAATTGTTAGCATACATTTTTATTTCGCACAATAATCGAATCAGCAAAATATGTAAAAAAATATTAAACGAGATCAAATTAAAAATTGTTGGAATTCGATCGTGTGAATTTATTGAAATAAACGTTTAGATTTAGAAAGTTAAAGAATCGTTGATATTTAACCCTTTGTACTCCAAGCAATTTTAATTCCTAACTCGAGACAATTTTCGTGCATGTCAAATTTGTTACTGTTAATCATTCGTAATGTACAAATTGTTTTGAATAATAGTCTGACAATTTTCAGTGCTACCTCAGAGGAGCCATTGGAGTGCTAAGGGTTAAATATCAACGATCCTTCAACTTTCTAAATATTTCTAAATGTGTTTTAACTAGTGTACATAAAACCGGCTGATTTTTTACGATCAGAAGCGGCAATCGACGTTTGCATTTTGGATTAAATAATAAAAAGAAGAGAAAGTGAAGAGAGAAAATGGAAAAGGGAAACTGAGAAAAGTAAAAATAGAAAGAAGAAGGAAAACTGAGCGATCGTTTGCTGAAATCAGATAGACCGAGAGTTCCGTTGATTTAAAAACAAATGCAATTTCAGTAGAATCGATGTTAAAGTAATTTATACACGAACAAGATAAGAAACTAGGGTAGTTAGCTACAATGCACTGTTCAGCAGATGGCTAACCAGTTTGCTCGGTACGATTTCTTTCGACTTCGTTTAGCGTACCTTCTTCAACTTGCATGCGAAACCGCAAAGTGTTTTACATTCTTTTAGTTACACGCGAGCATAATTTTAGCCCACGTGTTAGATAACGGTAATGTTTAAATAACTGAAACACAATAGCGGTGGCTGGCACGCGTGGCTAATAAGCATTCGATTTATTCAGCTTCATGCTACTTATACGGGACAGAGAATTCTAATCTCACGAGGAGACATCTCGGGACGAGATTTCTACAAAGGTTTATTTAAATAAAACTTTTATTTTTGAATGTAGGACTGAATACGGATAGCAGATGTATTCGGAGACGGTTTTAAAATCGATTCTTCGGCATGCATGGTTAAATTTTAAAATCCATCCTAAGTAAAGCATTGTAGGAATTTTCTTCGAAGTGCTAAAAATCTAGCTAAGAATATTAAAAATCTTTGATTAATGGAAACGATAGATCGGAATAGCCAAAGTGTACATATATCGTCGATTTCTATTTTTGTTTTAGGTTCCACCGCGACTATTTAAGAACTCGAGGCATCTGCTAATTTATAAAATACAGAGAAACATTAACCCTTTGCGCACCAAGCAATTTTTATTCCAAAGTCGAGACATTTTTTAACCTGGAATGGTTCCATTGTACTCGGTTCGCTTCTTTTCGCGCGTAGACATTTTATTACTATTACTTATTGATGTAAAAATTCTTTTAACCTTTTGCACTCCAAGAAATTTTAATTCCATTGTATTTGGTTCATTTCCTTTTGCGTATAACAAATTTGTTACTATTAATCGTACAGTGAAACACTTCAATTTTTACTGATTTCTTAAATGCAAACATAGCGATGTAAAAGTTGTTTCGAATAATAGCATAGCAATTTTCAGTGCTGTCTGAGACGCGCTATTGAAGTGCCAAGGGTGAACGGATATCAAATAATATTTTAGTTTGCGAAATTAAATTTCCCCATATCCCTATTTCTATAGAACAAGCCATAGAAATTTGTTATTATAGTCATAACTAAATTATAACACTTCCTAAAGATAAAATTGACTATAACTTTAACCAGGACTTTAACTCGAAAACCAGGGCGTTTCTTCAGACCTAGTCCTATTTTTATTTCATACGATTTACTTAATTTTATGCATAAGGGGTTTTGTAATATTCCCCGTCCTTAGAATGATTAAATTTTTACAAATTTCTTAAATACAAGCATAGTGACGTAGAAATTGTTTCAAATAATTATGTGGCAACTTTCCGCAATGGTTCAGAGTCACCACTCGAGTGCTAACGGTTAACTTTCCTTGAATAATATTTCGTGAAAACGTAATCGGCAGCTGTAACGTTGAAACAGAAATTATGTTTCTTTTTCGATCAATAATTGAGTTGGATTATTTGATCTATTACGAAATCTATTATATTTATGTATGTAATAATAAAAGTTTAAACACTTTTTGCATACCAACGATCATGGAACGCGCAAGTTTCCGAAGATTGCCATAACAGTCGCGATCATAATTCCAACAATACGACTACTACAGAAGACCGGTTCGCAGTACACTAATTTCCCACTTTCTTAAAGGAATTGCTAATAGTTATGACGTTATAGTAGCTTTCCATCCGACCATAACTTCGTCTAGATTTCCTGGTTCATAGAACTCATTGTTCTGGACCTAAAACTGGTGCAGTGATTCTAACAATTCATTAACAACTTCACCGCTGTAATAACTCGGAATTAATTAAATTTAAGTATCTCCTAAACTATGAATTTTTCAACATAAATAGATCATTATTGTTTTTATAATTAATGTTGATGTATTAAAAAATCCGTCGTTTCATTTAAAAAGAAAACAAAATTGACCTTCGTTTGACTTTTAAATTATGCCCTTTAAAATATGCCCCACTCAATACCATTCAAACTTCCCCCAAACCATTTTTCTATGATTAATAATAGCTATGCGCTAAACAAGTTTTAAAACGACAGCAAAACTTTAGATTGTTTAAAGCGCTATTCTAAACGTACGATTATTTAACAATTTTCATATAACGAACATAAAGTTTGAAGTTAAAAAGTATAATTACAAGACGATTTAAGGTTAAGAAGCTAGTCGAAGCTTCCATTATCCTACCGCAATAAACTAATAATAATAATATATTAATAAACTAACAAATAACTGATAAACCTATCACATCCGGTAAAATGATCGTTTTCACATTGTTTATTTTACAGATATTGAAGTTATAAAATTGCCTTCATTGATTCAATGGATTCCTCTGTCCAATTATATTTGGTCATAAAAATTTCACAAAATCCAAATCAACTAAATTCTGTTATTTTTATAAGACAAAACAACGTACACACTAGCAAATTTTATTGCTCGATAAGAGTGAATGTCAATTTCCTAAGTACCATTTCAACAAGAAGGCTAAATTGGACTTTTTCATTTGTATAAGATTTTAATTCTGATGTTCACAGATTTAGCGTTAACCCTTAGCGCTTTAATGACGCCTCTGAGGCAACACTAAAAATTCTCTTACTATTATTTAAAACAGTCTTTACATTGCTCTATTTGCATTTAAGGAGTCGGTAAAAATTGAGATGTTGCACGTACGAGTAATGGTAATAAACTTTAAATGCACCAAAGGAAATGAACCATGTACAATGAAACTATTTTATGTTAAAAAAAATGTATCGATTTTGGAATAAAAATTGCTTGAAGTGTTAAGGATTAATGCTTTAACTCTTTGAGGCACGGCGGGATTGAAAGTGTCCCACCCTTTCGTTGTCGTTTCGTGTCGTTCCTTCGAAGGGTTAATGATTTATTCAACCAATAATTGATAAATATTAACGGCCGGTAGATTTTTTTAGCGTTGATAGAAAATTATTAACTCGATGCGACTGAGAATGTTTGCTCATTATCATATATTTATAACTATTTATGACACGCTTAACATTTTTATCTGATAGGTTCTTGAGAAACTTCCCTTTGCTCATTATCATCTATTTATAAAGGGAAATTTCTCAAGATCCTATCAGATAAAAATGTTAAGCGTGTCATTATACAATGTGTAGGAGGTAATTTGCTCATCAATGCAAAATCGAAGTGCACCAGAGGTTATAATGCAAGCAAGTAGGAAACGACGTCTGCGTAATACCGGCCAATGAACATTGCTTCAGTATAGCGATGGCTACTTTTCACAGCTGTAACATGGACGCGAAAGTTATATAATATCGACGTTTACATTCCGTTGGATGGTTGAATAATTGATATTCAGATAAGGTGCAATTATTATATGTCATAACACAATCATGCTTGTATATTAGCCACACTAATAAATGTTCATAATTTTCTATACGTATATATATATCTTCGAAATATATAAATATATAAATATATATCTTCATAATTGAATATGTAAATTCTATAAATTATTTTACTTCGTACGTGGATCACTTTAAATTGTTAACCCTTTGCACTCGAGTGGCGACTCTGAGGCGCCACGAAAAATTGGCACACTATTATTTAAAATAATTTGAACATCGCTATCTTTGTATTTAAAAAATTGTTAAAATTTTAAGTGTTGTAAGCACAAATAACAGTAAAAAGAACCTTTATACATAAGGCAAAATAATTCATGTAGGATGAAAATATTCTCAGTTAAAAGACGTGTTCTGGTTTTCTAGTTAAAACAGCTTCGAGTGCAAAGGGTTAATATTAGGTTGTCCGAAAAGTTCGTGCCGATTTATTTTTATTTTTAATAAGTACGTACGAAAGTTAAATGCGTTGCTTGTCAATTTTCCGTGAAAATCGGCATGAGTGATTAGTGATTAGCGTTTAGTGGTTAACACTAAGCCTACCGAGCATTAAAATTGGCTAGTGTATATAGTCTTATAAAAATGACAAGGTTTCATTTATTTAGATTTTGTGTCATTTTTTAATAGAATATATGATCGAATATCCATTCAATCGATTTCTGCAAAGGCAATTTTGTAACTTCGATGATTGCAAAATGAAGAGTCCGAAAATGGTCATTTGACCGTCTGCGGTAGGTTTAGTGTTAAAAGGAAGCAAGATTGAAGGTAATCAAAAAGAAAATCCTGCTCCTGGTAATGGTAATTTGATGATAAAGAAAGTGATTTTTAACAGCTGTGGGTATTCGCAAACGAACAAGATTCTTGTTGTCCATAATTGTTGTTCGTAACCAGAAATTTCATCGACGACAATAGTTATTAACAGATTCACAATGGCATGTATAAATATGACACAAATATGATTGGTAAAAATACGACTGTCAAAATATGGCCTCGTGAAGGTGTTAATGATTACACAAAATTTTTAATCATTTATTACGGTTATTTATAATCACAGTACATAAGTGACAATACATAATTTTCAATTGCTTCGTTTCCTCGAAAATGTCTGCAAAATTTACTGATGCTTGTCTTTCATTTGAATGAATATTAGCATTTTGTTATAATGCTGAACCTATCACTATTGACCAAATTACCGTTTCCACATGTTTGCTTTACAGTTATTGAAACAATAAAACCCTTTTTCATAAAAATAGTTGAATCAAAATCTTTCGTGAAGCACATTTTATAGTAAGGATCTAAAAAGTCTAAATAAATTAAATCTTGTTATTTTTATTTATTCATATTCATTTTTTAATGTCTAAAATAACTGGAATTTTTTATATCTGCGTATTCTGCGTTTGCGAATCGTTTTTGTCATAGTCGATGCATTTAGCCTAGGCAGAAGTAAGACAAGCACAAAGTCTAAATAAATTAATTCTTGTTACTTTTACAAGGCAGCACACACACACACACACACACCAGTCATTTTTTGGGTCAGTACATTTAGTGTCATCAACCTTTCTCGGAAAAATTTCTAAACTAACCGTTATTTTTATCTCTACCTATTAAATATGGATAACTTTTCGAATATCCTAAATTTTGTTGAGGGATCCAATGTCTCCACTAGCTATAGCTGTACCTACGGTACCATTACCATCAATGTAAAGCAGAAATAAGACGGATTAATAGACAGTAGAGGTTCAATGACTACAGCCAAAATAGTTTTTCCTTTAATTATGTTCAATATTATAATGAATTCAGTTATATAATACAGTACGATGTTTTAATAAATGTATAAAGTATATCATTATTCATTGGTGTCGCTCGATAATAAAATTAGTGTTTGCGAGTCGTTTTTCGAGGTACTATAAGTCTATGCAATTAGCCTAGGTAGAAGTAAGATGGCCATCAACACAAAGTCTAAATAAATATAATTCTCGACAATCTTCTAAAGCAACCGATTACTTTTGCGGATCGGTACGCGTAGTATCGTCGATCTTTCTCCAAAAAATTTCTAAGCGATCTGTTATTTGTCATCTCTACCTGCTAAATACGTATAATTCTCCGAATACCCTAAATTTGGTGTTTGCGAGTATTTCGAGGCACCGTAAGACGGCGCAATTAGTCCGAGCCGAAGTAAGATGGCGTTAGCACGTGAGTGGCCGTAGTGGTTCGCGAGACAGGCCGATCGGAAGCGGAGGGAACGCGCGGATATCGATGGAAGAACACCGAAAGGGACACACAGGGCTAAAGTCAAGTAAATTGACTGGAAAGGTCCGAGGTGGATCGCCTCAGGCCGAAGATAACCGAGTACCAGGAACAGAGAAAAAAGGCATCGCGTGACCGAAACCTGAAAACCAGAATCCCGCTGCCGTTGCAGCCGCCTCGGTCCCGCATACATTCTTCGATGAAATTATCAAGCCTGTGTGCGTACAGATTTGAACGGTGTGTGCGACGATATTTCGACTGAGGACACGCGTGTATGCGTGTTCCCCGTGGAAGACGTCGTCGTTTTTAATTTCGCGGCCGAACTCTACCGGTAGCCACGTGAACAGATACTTGGCTACCGAATTGGAACTCCCACAGTGTAGGTGACGGGTGCGAGGCCTCGATCATCATGGACCGAAACCATTCTCACATCAATTTCACCAGATCTAGGAACATCACGCTATTATTTCACCTTTTTAACGGTGAACTCACCGCCCGTTGAAATTGCCCAATATTATATTGTCTTATAGAAATTGCAAGATTTAATTTATTTAGATTTTGAGCGGTTTTTGTGACGGTACATCGGGTATGTAAATGTGAAATCGGTATGATTGGCCCAATTTTGAAAAAGCTTTGCTAGTTGAGAGCGTGTACGAATTACAAAATATTGAAGTTGTGTATGCGTTCGCAGTTGCCTTAAGTCCAAAACCAAGTTATTCTTTGATTTGAAATATTTCTATTGTACGGGATGCATCAAAATCATGGGAGAATTCTATACCTCTTTATCGGTGAAATTCTGTATAAAAAACCATACCGTAATATTTTTCTTCATCGACGTTCTGAAGGTCAAATTTATAATATCGCAAATCATTTAGTAAACCAATAGTTCTGGTTGCTCAAGAAAAGTCAATTGTAAAATTGTCCAATTGTAAAAAAGCTATGCAAATTGAGAGGGTGTACGAATTACAAAATAGCTAAATATTGAAGGTAAGCCCCTTCTTAAAATCGCGAAAAATCTTTGGGTCTCCGATTCTTGTGTAATTTTGGTTACACGTTTCTAGATGGGTAGACAGAGTGTATGCCAAATTTTAGCTCGATCGGAATCGAATTGCAGTCGTGGCACGACTTTGAAATGTCGGGGCGATCAATGGCGAAAATGGGAAAAATTGGGGTTGATAAAACAAAGCCCCCTGGATTTCCCTGAAATGCTGGCCTCGATATTGAGTAACATATTTAAAGAGGAAGGTCTGGGGAAGATTTTGCCGGTGGAATCATGTCGATAGCTCTAATATTTTGGCCGGGGCACGACTTCAAAGATTTGCCAAATATTGCTACAAAATCGCTAAATATTGAAGGTAACCCCCTTCTTAAAATCGCGAAAAATCTTTGGGTCTCCGATTCTTGTGTAATTGTGGTTACACATTTCTAGATGGGTAGACAGAGTGTATACCAAATTTTAGCTCTATCGGAATCGAATTGCAGTCGTGGCACGACTTTGAAATGTCGGGGCGATCAATGGCGAAAATGGGAAAAATTGCGTTTGATAAAAGATAGCTTCCTGAAGCCCCCTGATATGCTACCCTAGATTTTGAGGGTTCTGCTTAACACATTAAGCGCATTGCGTTACTCGACTGTTTATACTCTCGTCTATCGGCGAGCGGTCCGGCAAGGCCCGCCTGACGGCTAACCGTGGCTTGAACGGAACGGCACAGAAATTCGGCGTGGCGCTTAACGTGTTAAAATCCTTTTCGGATTTCATTTACTAAATCAATGCATCTAATTGCTCAACAAAATCAAGATGTTTAGTCCAATCTTGAAAAAAGTTATTTAGTTTTATAGTTTGATTTTAGTCTTATAGAAATTGCAAGATTTAATTTATTTAGATTTTGTGTAGTTTTTATGACAGTACACCAGGTATATAAATATGAATCCGACATTTTTTTTCATAGAAAATGTACGTTTGTTGTAGGAAAATGATACGAAATATTTTATTCGGAGCGTCGCCCGTCGGTAGCTGTACATTTTACAAGTTATCATTTCAATAATCGTGAAATGGAGAATCTAAGAACCCAATATAATATTTATATTTGTTAGACTCTGTTTAAAATCTTCATCACGAGTCTGGCTTGTTACAACGCAGCAAAAGGTTAAGAAAAAAGTGAAAAACTATCGCGGCACCGAATTGTTTTCTTTTGCGTTGAAGGGACATTAGAATGTTCCGATGGTTGTTACCGATAGATACACTGTGCTACATCAAAATTAAATGGATTTAATTAGTTCTCGGTGTACCTAACAATCGCTATTTTCCGTTCACTCTCAACCATTACGACGGAGAATCACAGTCACCGGTTCAACCATCGTTACCCGGTGAATTAGTGAAATTAGACTTTTAAATGTCACCTGTTGTTAGACGCACTTTCACAATAGGTCACCGGGTGTGTGGTTATGAAAGAGTTCGAACGAGTATTACGCAAGAGAGATGAAGCAATTTTTTGTGCTTGGTTAACATGCCATGTTATTGCGAACTTGATATAATAGTATAGTTACAATTGCCTTTTCGATTCTTGTTTCGGAACCTACAAACACGTTACATTAGTCGTACTAATCTATGTATGGAAACGAAAACTCTAAAATTAAAATCTATAATAATAATTTCTCTTTCAACTCTCTCTCGCATTTTGCAGATTCTAACTTCTACAGGACGCGTTCAATCTGCGCAAATCAATTTCGAATATTAGAATAGTTCAAAGATAGATGTTGACAAAATTATTTCGTAATAAATCTTTGAAATTAAAAGACGATTTAATCGTTTAGATAGTGTATCTTCGCGTAAAAAAATCCTACGGGAAAGTCATTCGTTTGACGTATTTATTGGCAAAATAACTAAATTGATAATACACGAATAAAAAAGAATAATTATTATTAAAATTATTATTAAAAAGACCTGAAAATTTTTGATAAAATATTCGAATAGTTGTTGCATGTTTTCTATACTATTTTATTATTGAATGAAATGAAATTTTGTTGCAGATTCGTAATATTTCGTACGATTGTACAGAAACTCTGCGCGTGTGCAAACAATTGCGTGAAACATATAGCGATGTGCGTGTTAAACCATTAACCTAAATTTTTCGAAAATGTAATTTCTATTTGCCGTACAAGTAGCGACTAAATGCCGGAGCTCCGTTCGCTGCCTTTCAAACAGCAATTTGCTTTACTCCTGAGAACTCGGTAACTATTTAAAATGATGTAAACATGCTTGTCTCTCACGTATTTCGTTCTCCCGAGTGCGAAGCTCAATAATGCCGCAATTGCGAACGGAATTCGTTCTCGCTGCAACTCCCACACGAGCTGGATCATTTACCGAAATCTAAATGCCTTCATCTCCATCTATATGTATAGCCGTGACTTAACGATAGCTAATCATTTCCCGAGTGCGAAACAATTAATGAATCATGCAAATCTGTTGGGCATATTTTTAGAAACTGAGATCGCTCGAAATTATATTATTATATTTCTTTTAAGAATCGTTTCAGTGAACTGGGAATTATTATGTTTAGTTCTACATTGCTGTACAGTGTATATACAATGTACATAGCCGTACATTGAACAGTAAACTGTATATGTAAAACTACCTTCCAAAACTATGAATGAATTATGCAAATCTATTGGACACATTTTTAAAAACACTGAGGTTACTTACAATTATATTATTTTCTTTTTACTTATCTTTTTAAGGATCGTTTCAACATATTTTGAATTAG
>CM052094.1:11379842-11414646 GCA_028453745.1 Agapostemon virescens
TTCCTACAAGTTTTTCACTGGTGCCTATTCTACACCCCATGCCCTGCTACTATTAAATTGTAGACTTTGTTCTGTAAAGCTGCTACAAGTGTTTTTAAAGATATCTATTGTGCACTCGATGACCTGCAACTATTGAATTCTAAACATCGTTCTATTAAATTTCTACAAGTTTTTACTAATGCCTATTGTACACCCCAAGCCCCGCAACCATTAAATTCTAAACTCTGTTTTGTCAAGTGGCTACAAATGTGCTCCAAATACGTGCGTCGCGTTGGAGGCGACACTCTGTTTATCGTTTAAAAAATGCGAAAAATTTGAATAGGCACACTCTCGTTATTTTTCTAAGATAATGTAAAATCGCTTTTAGTATGTTGGAGATATTCAGGCCGATTGCGCCATCTCTGTATATTAAATTCAATTACATTATGTTTAACACTAAGCGTAAATATAATAGGTCACGTAGCGGTTGTTCCTTCTACTTCTGCGAGCGGTCAAATAAGTAACACGTTTACGAAGTCTTTATACAAAATTGTTGTAATAATTTTTTGTTCCGTGCAAATATATCGGATGAAAAATAAATTAAGTTACTGTGAAAGACAAAAGGAGACTCAATATTCTTTTTGAGTGAAAGCATAAACCAGCATACATTGCTTTATTTCAACATAGTAAACTTAGTAAACTCGGTGTTAACACTTTATCGACCGGCGATTATTTCAGAATTTTTGTAAGGCCCATGATCCATGACTGAAAACTTTTTAATGGCTCTTTCAACGCAGACAGCAATTTTTATTGCGAATCAGCAATGCATCCCCAATAATATGGTCTAATAATATTGTTACAAATTTGGAATGTAAAAATAGAATTTTAAGCTTCATTTTGATACAGCGCGAATATTGAAAAGCCTACTAATAGGCTTCCGGTCGATAAAGTGTTAAGATAGATTGATTTTTGACTGTTGTACATGAGAATGCCCTCTCGATACGGCGAACTCCTCCTCCGGTTAGCTCAGTGTTCCCCGTCCTCGGCGAATACGGCCTATCACGCTCCGAGGACTCTGGTAAATGTACCTCTTAAGGGTACTTACAAGGTCTACTTGTTAGAACAGAACGCCTCGGTAACGTCGGAGTAATTGCCGATGTCAGCCGCAGTTTCTTCCATCAGCCAGTCGCAAAAGGGTTCGCCTCAAAATTGCGGCTGTCACTTATGCCAGGATGCGGACATATTGGCGCACTTGCCTCTCACTCGGCTGCTATTGGAAATGGATGCTCTGGAAACTTCGATGGAGACGTGTGCCGCCATTGTGCACCGAGATCTTGTAACTTGCAGGGTTTGTGTAACAGGAATTTGGAACACGCTCGAGTAACCGGAGAAAGCAGTTGTCTGGAATAATAAATTCTTGCAAATAGATGCGCATGTTTGAACACGGTGCTGTTTCGGAAATTGTTGTTGTGTTTCTATTAGTTTTCGGGTCGATGAACTCGTTCGATGCGCGAAGCCTTTTCTACGCGAGGGCGCCATTTTATTTCGCCGCCAGTTCTTTCGATAGCTTTTGCTAGTAATCGTGTTTCGTTTGGTCATGTAACCTGGATATACTAACAATTCTTTACGGAGAGATTAAATACTCAAAGCGGATTATTCTTTTAATGTTATTCTCATCTAAAGTTAGGTACATTCTCTTGGCCACTTAGTTCTTTTCAATTTGATTGCGCCAAATATTTTTTGGAGCTGGAAAAAGTCTCCGGTATTGAGCTGACAACGCTTCAACAGCTCAAACAAAATATTGCCAATAAAATTAAAGAAATTACATAAATGTCATAAATAAATAATATCGTTAATTGAATAACAAGTATGTAAAAGCAAAATAAAGTGGCAATGTTTTGTTTCCAAGTTATGCGAGTACAAAGTAGTGCCCTTATACAAAGAAAACACTCTACTTTAGCATGCTTGTTTAAAATATTAGAGACATAATATTGGTTTGTTTAATTTATCTATTAGCTGTACAAATTAGTTCGTAAATTGAAGATTTATTTACTACTTTTAGGATAGAGCAAAGACATAGAAAGTAATAGAGGGACTTTTGGAGGGTAAACAAGTATTTGGACTTAATGACTGAATTAATCAACACATCTACCGCTACTTTAATAATCTATTACGTCTAAATCTAAGTCTAATGTTGATGTTGAAATGACACAAACAGAAGTACTAGCTTTAAAAGAGCTTTAATAATTTCTCTTGTGCTCTTTTTGGAACATTTTTGAACTAATCTAATAACGTTGGTAATAACCAACGTTTTCACTTTTGCAAATAAATTTTTGAAAAGGTAGACAAGACATTTTTACAAGCAGATTGCAGAATTTTATACAAATTCAGATACACATATTAGAAAAGGATTATTGGAGTAAACGTCTGTTTTCTTCTTTAATAAATTGAGTAAGTAAAACAAATAAAGTAATATGTTAAATTTCTTTCGAATTGCAATAGAACACAGTATAACTTCCTTTCTGTTCAAAATATAAGAAAAAGCTAGGAAACGGTTTTCTAAGACCGGTATAAATGTGTAAGAAAAGCAGAAAATAAAAAAAGAACATAATGATATTGAGATTATCTGTGGAACGACCTCGTAACATAAATAGAAGCGGGTAAAAATTCAACAACATTTCCTATTCTTTCTTCATTATTCACTTGTACAAGGAAAAATTTCGTACCGTCACAACTTTCACGAAGTAATATTTCCGATCGTAAAAGACTCGTATACAAAATTCATTCTTCTCTGAGCTATCTCTTGTGCATAAGTTTCGAGAGCTGGGTTATCCTTCACGTTGCGTAGTAAAAACTGTTGATATAAATCGTAAATAACGTCGTTCTTCCTTTCTCTACATTCTTTCCACCGAAGAAAATACAGTTACACTTATGCAGTTTACACGCAACAGTTGTGTAAAATTTTCAATTTCTGCGTTCTTATTATTCTCTAATCGCTACAGAATTTTCAACACCTCAGAGAAAATAATTTCTCAAACTCAATTTGATACAACAAAATACATTACTAATATTTTCTGAATTCGAAAAGCTTCAACATTAATAATAATTAAATTGTCTGGTATTGTGCTTCACATTCACGAGAATTTTTAAATTCTGCGTTCTCGTTATTCTCTAAAGGCTACAGAATTGTCAACCCTTCAGAGAAAATAATTTCTCAAACTCAATTTGATACAACAAACTACATTACTAATATTTTCTGAATTCGAAAAGCTTCAACATTAATAATAATTAAACTGTCTGGTATTGTGCTTCACATTCACGAGTATTTTTAAATTCTGCGTTCTCGTTATTCTCTAAAGGCTACAGAATTGTCAACCCTTCAGAGAAAATAATTTCTCAAACTCAACTTGATACAACAAAATACATTACTAATATTTTCTGAATTCAAAAAGCTTCAACATTAATAATAATTAAATTGTGTAGCTTTGTGCTTCACATTTACATAATGAGATTTAATAAAACGAAAATCGTGTAAAGTTTAATTCCCGCTTCCAATTTTGTGAAATGGAAAATAGAATTGTATAAACTTTCGATTTCACCAGTTTCGCAAGATTTTTCTGGTTGCACGATAAACGCATCGAAACTCGAATCTGTCAGAATAATTTGATAACGACGAACGTGTACGCGTTAAATAAAGTAGAAATCTTCAGGGACCGTTAATGAAACAATTAAATCAATTCATTACGTAGGCAGGTAATGAATTCAAAATTCTGTTCTGTTTGATCGGTGTACAACAGTAAAAATTTACATAAACATTCTCCGTTTTATTACATCGCATCGTTCGTGCATATCTCCGAACGAAATCGCATCAAACAACTCTCGTGAACGATACGTGTATCTTTACGTAATATGCGTGAATGCGTCCTGTGTGTAATAGGAATTACAGCAATTTATATTCGCGAAACCGTTAAAGTTTGCGATCGTATCGTACGATATGCAGGTATTAAATGCAATCTAAAGTACGGTCGCGAATGGCCGACACGTTTCAATTAGCACTTTCATCGGTGATACATTGTAAATGTTCCAATCAAGATGCTCCATTTCCATTAGTTTACTCAACCTAAATTCATCAGCTTACAAAAAGAAAAAAAAAAGAATAACATTAGACGATTATCAAGATTAAATCTTCTTGTTCGCATGGACTTAGATATCAATTTAGAACATTCGAACGTAAATAGAGATTTATTTCTTTTATCAATCGATCCAGAAGAATAAACATAGTTTATATTTGTGTTTTATTATTTTATGTATTACGCGTTCGTAACAAATTATAAATTATACGTGTGTACACAATTATGGCATCGATCCATAGACATTAGAAATTATGTGAATCGTTTCACTCAGGCATTGAAGTCACCAAACGCTTGATCTAGTAATCTATTGAATGCTTTAGAAGAATTTCATTTAATACATTTTTACCAATAATTATTGTTCCGTAGAAAATGTATCAGATGATCTGACATATTTCGTTGAATTACGAACATATTTTTATATATTGTTTTTATATCTCTAGTTAATTGCAATTAATGCGTTGAACGCCATAGTGGTTGCCGGTAACCGACGCCATTGCGTTATCTAAGAATGATTATTGTTATATTGTCATTCGGTAACTAAATAATTCTCTTTAATACCAGGTTTACGGGACGCGTGAAAATAACGCGTTCTTACATTGTTTATTTATGATCATTGAATTTGAAAAATCTACCCCTGAGTGATAGTTCGACAAATTTATTTCTCGTTATTTTTCGAATAATATATACGTTCTCATTTAATTGTTTTCTAATAATAATATAAAGAAATAAGTTAAACTTGTCTCTGAGGCATGTACAATTTTCTCGGCATTCAACACTTTTTTCCTTTTCTCAGTGCAATCTTTTTAAATTTTCTTCCTCTCTCCTGTTACCTTAATTAGAAAAATGCTTTCTTCCATTGCAGTTTTGTGTATAACTTCTTTCTCGTTGGGTCCCTTGTAAATTGTTTATCAGAACCATTTTCCATTATTATATTTTATCTTCGGTTAAAAGTAGAACATTAGCAACGCGACAGGCGACAACAACGTGTTTCCAACAAACAAAGCACACTTACAATCATCGACAACAAAGAAACCGTTCGAAACCGGCGAAGAATTACCTTTTGCTAGATATTTGCCAGTTGTTGTCCTACAAAAATTAACAAACCCAGGCGAAGGAAAAACGAACACTGGTCGTTCACGAAAAATCTAAGACCTCGCAGCGAACGGAAGTGTAAACGATTCAGCTGGTAACGGGCAGCGACGATTAATTATAATTTGCCGCTCTTTAAAAACCGCGTTTTACAGACATTTTATGCACAGCCATAAACCATCAACTTTACGGTTAAAGTTACTATCAACCCCTCCTCGCCTGCACCCCCGTCCCGGCCATCTTATGCTCCTCTACCACCGTATGGACGGCGCGAGCCCTCGTATTTTTATTCGGGGCGTGCGCGAATTCTTTTTTCATCGTTCTTCATATTATTCGAGTAATGGCCCCTCCTCGTCTCCGCTTAAGACCGTTCCTTTTTAGAGCTCTTGAAATGTTACCGCGTTACGCCGCGGTCGCTGTCGTAAGGTTATATCGTCAGGGTAAATACTTCGACCGCAGAGACTCGTCGCCGTGGCGTTTTAACAAAAATTGCGCGGTAACAGCCTTCCCAAGCCAATGTCGCTGCAGCTATTGAACAAGTTTTAGCAGGCAGACTGCTGTTAGACACGCTAACGACCGAGTCCCGCTTCACCAGGACGTGATACTTCGAACC
This sequence comes from Agapostemon virescens, assembly GCA_028453745.1. NCBI lineage: Eukaryota > Metazoa > Arthropoda > Insecta > Hymenoptera > Halictidae > Agapostemon > Agapostemon virescens. The sequence goes on from CM052094.1 coordinate 11,385,657, forward strand.
ACGAAAAAGTACGCGGGACGGATATCGCCGGAACGCACGAACAATCCTTCCCCCATTTTCTTTCATCCCTCTGTCTTTCAGACTTTCAGTCATTCTGTTGGCTATACAGCCAGAGACATAAGATAGGATGTCTTCATGGAATATTGTGTGAATTCTTGTATAACGTTGATAGGATGTCCCATCTTCTTGTTCCTGATTGTACAATTAAATGTATTCGAATTTATGTGTGGAGTAAAAGGGTTGTTAAAAAGTAATTGCAAGTGGGCAATCAAGAAGATCTTTAGTATTATTATACTCGCTATGTACAAAGACGTCTTGCATACGTAGTGTACCTTTTTATAGCGTAGTACACATTGAAGTTACTTTTTTCGCCTTCTTTCATTTTTAATTTGTGTCATCCCTCTGTCATTCAATCTTTCAGTCATTCTGTTGTCTATACAGACAGAGACAGAAAGATAGGATGCCCTAGGTCTTTTTGCGGCTTCATGGAATATCGGATGAATTCTTGCATAACGTTGATACAGTCCGCGACAATAGAATAACACCCCGTAAAATTTGTTAATTCTTATTTATTGAAGTATAAAAATATAATTTTGAATATGTAGACAGGTACACATAAGTGTTGAACACCAAATAGCGCTAAGTTTCTATATACAAAGATGGTCCTTTTTGTTTCATCTGCAAAAATGTGTATATCTTGATAAACCGGTGCGACAAAATAATAGCACATTATTGCAATTAATTAACATTTATGCATACATACGAAGGGAACTCAATATTTAATATTTTGTAGATCCTCCAGAGTTTTTTTATAACCGAAATTATTCGCTTTGGAATCGACTTGAATAATTTTTTAATCCTTTTCTGCTTCATTCGTTCCCATTCGAGTGCAATGCACTCTTTTAATTCGTTTACGTTATTAAACTGTTTCCCTTTAGCATAAACTGCTCTAGCAAGGTCTCCCCAACAGTTTTCTATAATATTCAAGTCAGGGGAACGAGCTGGCCATTGCAAGACTTGAATATTTTCCGTCTCGAAGAATGCTTTCACAACCTTTGCGGTGTGAACCGCTGCATTATCCTGCTGGAATATGTGTTTTTCCCCGGAAATTCTGGTTGCGTGTGTGGTTATTTGTTCACGGATTAACATTAGATATTTCACGCTGTTCATTTTTCCACTGATAAAATTAATATCCGTCTTTCCATGGTAGCCGATACCGGCCCACACCATGACTCCTCCGCCACCCATCTGGCGACGGATCAAAAACATTTTTTCTTTACGTAAGTCGTGGTAATAATAACTCCACCCGTCAGGTTCATCGAGATTAAACTTCTTTTCGTCGGTGAACATGACTTTTCTCCACTTCTTCTTCCAGTGAGCATGTTGCTCTGCGAACTGCAGCCTTGCCTTCTTATGCACTTCGATTAGAGGCGGTTTTTTTTAAGCTTCCTTCGCTGCAGGTGCTTAGATCTTTGCAGGACACGTTGCACATTTCTGACGTTTGTTTATACGCCTGCTGCTTCAGCAATCTGCCTCGTAGTCATTGGTGCATTCGATGCTGCCCTTAGAATAGCACGTTTCTCTCGTGCTGATAGTGCCGCAGGTCGTCCAGGACGTTTTGTATTACCGTATTTCTCCGGGTTTTTCAAATAATTCATGACAACCTTCCGACTTCTATGAATTACTTTCGCAATCTTTGAAATAGAAACATTTTCTTTAGATAGTGTCATAATTGTTTTCATTTCACTATCTGTTAACTTCTTTCCACGACCCATTTTTTTTAGAAGTTTTCCGCAATAATTCACCACACTATATATCAAATACTTAGCCACATTCCTTTGCTCGTGTTCAACTGAGAAGTGAGAGTGTAGCATGTGTGCTATTATTTGTAGCTATATTATTCTAAGAATTTAGGGGCAGTGTTTACGTGTCAAAGTCACTAAGATGGATATATAAGAAGTAACTCAAGAAGCATATGGATTGAACGCTCTCATTTCTGTTCTATTTTTAAAATACTACGAAATTTAGAAGGTGTGCTATTCTATTGTCGCGGACTGTAGGATGTCCCACCTTCTTGTCCCTGATCGAAACCCGTTAATCCGAATTTACCCTATAACTTCACTCCTGGTTACGACAGAGGGTTAAAATGTTCCATGAAGCGGTTTCCAGTTACTCTCTATCGTATGACACAGGAGCCATTTGAATCGGTTGAAGGGCATCCTTGGCCATCTTACCCGGCTACGCCCTTTGAATCACTGCAACCATAAAAAAAATCGTAGGACACAATGGTAAAATCGTAAAGACTCGCAAGGGACAAAATAGAAACAGAATGAAAACAATATTCGTACTGCAAAAGGTTAACGGACTGTGACAACTCCCGCGTTACAGTTCGCTCCGTATATCGAAGAAGAGTTTCGTCAATCGACCGAATACGTTGTTTCTTGCTTGTGAAAGAAAACCCGCCGATCGAAACCGTTCCATTAATCGAGTGCAAGAAAAACGATCGACCGGCGACCCGATAATTTCCAGCGTCTCATTAGACTCACAGGGATTTATCGTAACAAGTCCTTCCGTCGATCTGATGCGACGTTCCGATTCGTAAATTCGAAATCCCGTATCACGGTGCCGTGCGTGCGTCCGGCTATTCTACGAAAGTAATTACGGGAATGAATTACAAGAGAGACGGCAAACCGTGCCGGTAAGGCATGATAATGTGACCGAGAGTATAATGACCGGTGCGCGATTATCATCCTAATAAGCGAGTGACGCAAGAAAAGTCTCTCGGTGAATAAGAATGCGAGGAGGCCAATGAGCAGTTTAAGAGTTTTAGCATGGTCGAGGAAAGTCTCGAAACGAGACGCGAGAGGAAATGAGAGGAATAGACAGAGAGAGAGATAGAGAGAAAGAGATAAAGAGAGAAAGAGAGAGAGAGAGAGAGTGAGAAAGGAGAGAGGAGAGGCGAGAACGCGGAATAAGGCGCGAGGCGGTCTCGTCCTTCCACGCCTGCCGGTGATTCTCGGTTTCCCACAGATGCTTCGAATTAGGCTTCGTGAAATGAACTTGAGAAGTTTGTCATTATCCCTTGTCTATTACGCCTAACGTTAAAACTATCCGCGAACGTGGAATTTATATTCTTCTTGGGATCTGGTGTTGTAAGTATACCGAAAAGAACCTTGCGCCATTTTGCGAGCGAATCGTTTGATCTTGTAACTGAAGATTTCATGAACGTATAAATGTGAAACCCCGTGGTGTCCTGCCACTTCGATATGAATTTATTATTTAGCGTAGGAATGTTATGAATGGAAATTTGAGGCTGTTACGTGAAACGTTTGGAAATACTTGCCGATGTAACTGTGACTTCATTTTGGAAGAGATGATTAAGGACTAGAAGGAGCAAAAAGACGAAACCCAAACGGATATCTGCAGATCCGATAGCTCTTAATATGAACATCTACCCCGAGTGCTGCGAAGATGCATTCTTTTAACACTAAATCTACCACAGCAAGTGAAATAACTTTTTCCAGAATGTTTATTTCGCTATTATTCAAATTATAAAATTGCCTTCGTAGGAATCGATTCAAGAGATCTCTTGGTTTTGTTGTAGTTTCTAATAATAGTTTCAAATGATCCAAATAAATTATATCTTGGCAAGTTTTATAAGATAAAATATTTTTATAAGATAATGCTAGAATATATATTTTTATAAGGCAATATTATATTTTTATAAGACAATATTATATTTTTACAAGGCAATATTACAATATATTTTTATAAGATCATATTATATTTTTGTAATACCTAGTAGGTTTAGTGTTAAAACAATTTCTACATCGCTACGTTAGTATCTAAAACATTTCTAAACATTTCACTGTTCCAAGGACGAATGATAGTAAAAAAAAAAACTCCATATGCGCAAGAAAAAATAAATCATGTAGGATGAAAATATTCTAAATCGGAATAAATATGATTTTGGAGTTAAAATAGTACCGAGTGTAAAGGGTTAAGACATTACAATTAAAAAAAAATATTGAGAACTGCTAATAAAATATTATTAAGGCTTATAGGGTGAAAATTCGTAATTATGAAAGTACATAACCGTGTTCGACAAGAATCATCATCCCCGAATAGTATTCTCGTGTGAATATATCCAAACTTTCTGATTAGGAAACAAGAATTTCCATAGTAAATTATTTATGAAGTATTAACGTTTTATTGACTGAATCTTTTTGCTTAAACTGTTATAATTTGTAATTTAACACTAATCCTACCACAGTAGATCAAATCAGCCTCCACAGATTGATTTTACAATTACCAAAATTATAAAATTGCCTTTATTTAGAATCGATTCAATACATTTCTTTATTCAACAATTCTTGTTAAAAAATCCTGTACAATTCACGGTAAGAAATGCCTGCTCGTTTACCTTTTTATCACTGAATCTTCCATTGCTTAAACTGTTATAATTGTTTAATTTAACACTAATCCTACCACAGTAGATCAAATCAGCCTCCACAGATTGATTTTACAATTACCAAAATTATAAAATTGCCTTCGTAGGAATCGGTTCAAGAGATCTCTCCGTTCAATTACACTTTCTAGTGAAAATCACAGATAATCCAAATAAATTAAATCTTGGCATTTTTATAACACAATGTACAACAGACAATTTTAATGCTCGGTAGGTTTAGTATTCAGAATTCTACGAAGATGTTTAAAGGAGAATTCTTCTATGCCCAGCAACTTGTAAATATCGCGTGCTTTTTCGAACAATAAGATATGTTTAAAAAAAGTCAGGATATATACGGAATATCCTATAAACGTTTCCATTTCTTAATTCTAAACTACGTAAATAACGTGATTATTTTTGTATTAACATTTTACTCTTATTTTATTTTAATTTTCGATTTTCTGAATAAAATTGCTTTCGATTTAACCCTTTGCACTCGAACGGCGACTCTCGGGCATCTTTACATCTCTATGCTTGTGTTAAAGAAATTCGTAAAAATTTAATCGTTGCAAGAACGAGTAAATAGTAAACAAATTTCGTATGCATAAGATGAAAGGTCAATCGGAAAGTTCTGTCCATCTAGCGTCGAGTAGCCGTAGCTCGAACTGTGGGTAACTATAACCTCTAAAGTAAGGCTAACTTTTTAGTTTGAACATCTGTTAATAAAACTCAATACACAACAATTTACGCTTGCATCAATAACTTCGTTTTTTTCTACATTGAAGATGTCGGAATTTGAGCCGAATAAGCGTCATTTGCGCGAAGTGTTAGTCTTTTGTTTCAATTGGAAGAAAACGGCAGCTGAAGCTCATCGAATGATTGTAGACGTTTATGGCGATAATGCTGTTTCCGATAAAACATGTAGAGAGTGGTTTCGATGTTTTAAAAATGGTGATTTTTCTTTGGAGGACAAAGAGCGTTCTGGACGGCCACGAGTATTCGAAGACGAAGAATTGCAGATATTGGTGGATGAAGATCCATGTCAAACGCAAAAACAAATTGCAGAAGCGTTAAATTGTGCTCAATCTGTCATTTCCGACCGTTTAAAAGCCTTAGGAAAGGTCTACAAGGAAGGAAAGTGGGTCCCATATGAACTCAAGCCAAGAGACATTGAAAGGCGGAAAACCATCTGCGAAATTTTGCTTGCTAGGTAACAAAGAAAGGGGTTTCTCCATCGTCTCATCACTGGGGATGAAAAATGGATTTATTTTGACAATCCTAAACGTCGAAAAACCATTTGTGATCCTGGCCAACCCTCAACATCGACGCCAAAGCGGAATATCCACGGAAAAAAGGCTTTTCTCTGCATTTGGTGGGATCAGGAAGGTGTGGTATACTATGAACTGCTAAAAACTGGTCAAACAGTCACAGGAGATCTTTACCGACAACAAATTATCCGTTTGAGTCGAGCATTGCACGAAAAACGACCACAATATGAAACGAGACAGCGTAAGGTGATTTTGCTGCATGACAATGCTCGGCCTCACGTCTCAAAAATTGTCAAGGAAACGATAGAAGCACTTCGCTAGGAAGTGCTACCACATGCGGCTTATTCACCAGACTGTGCCCCATCTGACTACCACTTGTTTCGGTCGATGGCACACGCACTTGCTGAAGAACGATTTAATTCGTACGAAGATCTCGAAAAATGGATCTCCGCCTGGATAACCTCCAAAGATGAATCATTCTTTCGACGCGGAATTCGCTTGCTGCCCGAAAGATGGGAAAAAGTCATTACTAACGATGGACAATATTTTGATTAACGTACTTTTTCATTTTCTTTCATGAATAAAGCTTTACTTTTTGTAAAAAAACGGACGGAACTTTCCGATTTACCTAATATATCCTGTAGAATGAAAATATTCTATCTCAGAAAAAATGCCTTGGGGTTGAAGTTAAAACAGCTTCGAGTGCAAAGGGTTAAAAATTATTCGAACACGAAACGAGCTTTTGGGATTATCCGATACAGGTGACCGGTAGCATAATATCACCTGGGACCTCGTTAGGGTTTACGTAACCGCGATGGCGTCTCTTCTATTTAAGAAACAAAAAACGTAGCTTATTATATGCATCTGTACCGAGCACGGGCGAAGGCAATCCGTGTCACAATTAGTACTCTTCGGTTATATTTACATTGTAATTAACCGGATAATATTGACGAGATTATTTCATGTTTCGCTCGCAATTTCTGCATGCTGCCAGGTATTTTTGGACAAGGGCGGAGCATCGGCAAAGGACAGGCTCGCGGATGGCGAGAAGAGGGATGGATAATGGAATAATATCCACCTGATGGTCGTTTACCCTTTAACGATGATTCCTCGGTTTTGGGCAAACTGCGAGAGAGAGCAGTTACGTGTCAAATTTAATTTCACGGGAAATTTTCCACGTCCCGCCATTTTCTACCCACCCCGTAGCTGCGCCGGTGAGATCATTATCGTGCTAATCATTAATTTCGGGGCTTAGCTTCCGGTGCTGATGTATCAGTTATCGTCGAAAGGGTTATCGTAAAATTTCAAACCCTTCAGCGATGATCCCGGTAAAATTTATATGCATAGACGCGCGTGGAATTTTCAAAAGCATAATGAGGGATGTAATTATGCTGAAATTGAATTCGAAGAATTTTTATCGTCAAACGACCGCACCCAGACTTTTTGATTTCCAGTTACGAGCAGTGGAATTATCGAATCAGTCGAAACGACTGGTTTTTAATTTATTTGCGTACAATTATTAAAATTATACAAATATTTTCATCGGAAAGATTCGAACGAACTTATTCGTTGACGCAGACATTACGGTGAAAGTTGTACGAGGTCCCAACCCTTAGCACTCGAATGGTGCCTCTAAGATGCCATTAAAAATCGTCATATTATTATTTAAACAATTTTTACATCGCTGCGTTTTGCAGTTAAGAAATCGATAACAATTTTAATGTTCCAAGTACGAGTGGTAGCAATTCCCTTTATATGTACGAAAAGAAATAAACTATGTACAATGGAGCTGTTATAAGTACAAATATTGTTTCAATTTTTTAATGTAACGGCTTCGAATGCAAAGGGTTAAGAAATGCAGTTTTGTCATTGCCAAGGATTATACATCATGAGCATTTATTACTCTGTAGTTCTAGTGATAAAATTGTAAAAATATTGTCATAGGAAATGATTGAATAAATACCTTCGAAAGAGCAAAATAAATTTATTTTTATCGTTTTTATATAGCGAAATATTCCAGTTACCTTTAAGGCTCGGTAATTCAGTGTTAAATACCATCGATACAACGCAGAATCGAATAATTCAAAATCGTCGACGCTGCAATCTCAAAATGAGATTTAGGCAACTTTCAAAACAAAAATCATTTTACAAAATCTTAGCGATTCTAAAATATATTATTTACAATTTATTTAAAAAATGAATAGATAACGTAGAAATGTAAATATTAAAGTTACTAACTTGATTTTTTGAAAAATGGACTTAGGCCATTTTCAAAATAAACGCGGTCGAACTGTATGTTATATAAACGAAGACAACCCGCAACAAATGATACAAACATTAACGTATGTGACAAAAGTATGATGATGCAGCATTCAATTCGATTTACAAACGTGCTAATTTAAAATGCAATATAACGGGTGTTGATTGTACATTCCATCAAATAGCATAACGTGAAAATTGTCCTGTTCATCGAGGAAGTAATAGTATTACTGGTAACATTAAATTTTGTTTCGATGTAAATAAATATTTTCACGAAATGTTGAGAATCTACATAACACTTAGGAGGTCCAATTACAGAGTACTATAAACACCGTAGCTTACAATTAGTTTCCGATGAAAAGTGGTCACCACTCGGTTCTTGAGTTTCTGATACGCCCTGCCATGATCTTCCGCGCAATTTTATTCCACATAATTTTATTATACGACGTTCCGCGTTCATATCGTCCCTCTGTACCCTTAACTTTATTGGTTCTTTCAATAATCGTTCGTGTACGGTATTTCGTGTTCCACCTTTTACGACACACGATAGACGGGGATATTATTTTAATGCTGTCGAAAACACGGCGTTAAAATGCGACCGATCTTGTGAAGATAGAAAATACATATCGTTCAAATGTCGCGGAGGTACACGCGATCCTTAACTAGCTAATCTATTGCGAACGCGTGTTTTCAATGTATTGGATTGTTCGGAAAGTTCCGTCGCGATTAATTTTTATTTTTAACAATTATATACCAATACAATCCAATAATACGTGCTGCTACCAAAATGAAACGGAACTGTATCAGTTTCCTGCAACGGTGTCCGATAAAGTTGCATAGTTTTCCTAGGTCGTTTATGCCTTCGTGTATGAGTTGGCCAATTTTTATCCAGTTGTGAATTTCTCAAGGAGAATAATTAAATTTTAATAAAGCTAAAGTGGGTAAATAAAGTATTCATATACGTTACGTCTTACCACGTTACCTTACAAGGGAACATATTCAGATGCGAAAATCCGATCTTCATGAAAATTGTGGGAGCTTATAACTTTATTGTTTAAACAAAAAAAATTTTGTTAAAATTTTCTTGCGCGACTACGTTTTCCATTGAAACACATACACACAGTTTAAAAAAAAATTCAAATTTTTCAATCTCTGGTACTAGCAATTGTTATTCGTAAAACCCCCATCATTCAAGTTAGAACCTATATACAGTAGCGCACGAAAGTATTCGGACACTCTTCAAACCTAAATAACTTTTTCAAAATTGAACCAAACGACTTGACTTTTCTGGAGCAACTAGCAGCATTGATTTACTAAATGATATGCAAAAATAGTTTTGAAATAATTCGAATTGCTAGAAATTACGTGGGAAAGTAGAAAAGGCATGTTTCTAACACATTTTTATTTCAACTCGTAATGAACAATTTAAAATAAGCGTTTTTCAGAACTGTGTTAGTTTACACATGCTGAAAATTTCACCGAAATCGATTGACGCTGAAAAAAAATGACACGCGTAGAAAGATGTAAGAGTTTGTGGAGTTGACTGCTAATGGCATATATATACGCTTTCACAAATCTATCAATATATGCGAAAGGCGTAAATTTACGCCCTCTGCATTTTTTTACTATAACACTTTTTACTATTTTACCAATTGCTTCGACATGGAATTTAACACTCTAAGTAACATAGCAACCAGGTATCGGCAATTGTTTCAATATTTTTCAGTTAATTGTCTTCATATTGTTCAGTTACATTGCTCTCGTACGTACACACTCGCATCTTGCACTGATTCATGCAAATCTATATCTTTACTGCATATGTAAGTGTTTATTTATTTAATTTTGTGTTTAATTTTTTATTTTATCCATTCGATATTTTTTTAAATAATATAGTACACCCATAAAATGTTTGGCCAGAAGAAAAGAAAACGTTTATACAGAAATGCTAGTGCAGAGAAAGAAATGGAGTTTCTTGATAAATCATTCTCCTCGTCTGAAGAAGAGCATTTAATTCGACGAAAAAGAAAACGCGTTTTGCGCTTATTAAGTTCTGACTCAGAATCAGAAACTGATTAACAAGATGTTCTACATCGCAAGAAATAAATGGGAACGAATTTACATCGGCCGTGCCATTTGAGGATATCAGTTGGTCGCGCCAAAATTTAAATCTAAAAGTACACAATTTTAATGAAAAATATTCTGGATGCAAAGCAGCCCTGGACAAGACGTCGAAACCGCTAGATTATTTTCAATTATTTTTTCCAGAATCTTTAGTAAATTTCATTGTACAAGAAACAAATGACTACCATAATTATTTGAAAACAACGCGTAACTGGAAGACTAGTTCGCGAATAAGGTCATGGCACAATAAGGACTGGCATGTGACGATCGTCCCGTATATATTGATGGATTCCTCCAAAAACGCGCTGCAGTCAAAGGGTAAAGCAGAAACTGACCAAGAATCGGTGAAAAATTGCGATTTTCACCATTTTCGATGACACATGTAGCTCGTGTGTACGTCGATCAATTTCAATGAATTTTTCTGCATGCTGATAACTATCATAAATCTACCAGATGCGTCTATAAAATTTTTAGTACGTAACCCAAATAAAAAGTATTTAAAAAGTTCCTTGTTTTATTGGTCATGTGATTCATACACAATTCCAATATTTACAAAATTCATTTGACATATCATATTATTAAATCAATGCAACTAATTGCTCGAGAAAAGTCAAGACGTTTGGTCCAATCTTAAAAAAGTTATTTAGGTTTGAAGAGTATATGAATACTTTCGTGCGCTACTGTATGTGCCTCATTGTCCCTCAAAACAGTCAATATCGTAAAAATATAGTAAATAGTATAGCAACAGTATCATAAGAACATATTAACAGTAACAGTACAATAATAATATTGTTATAGTATATTAACAATAGAGTAACAGTATTGTAATAATATAGGAAAGTATTGTAAGATACTTAAGTAACAGTATCACAAGGGTATAGTAATAATATCGTAATAATATAATAACAGTACGGTAACGCTATAGTAACAGAACTGCACACGACAGCCACACTCACAAAATTCCTTTATAATTAATAAAAGTAACATAAAACGAAACGAGTCTTGTAAAATTCCACTGTGTCGTAACAACATGACAGTAAATCTTTTAAAAAAACACATAACTTTTTAAAAATTATAGCAAACTTAAGTTCTTTTTATTTAGATATCACGAGAACTTCTTTACCAGCTACTGTACAAATCATTTTATTTCTTAGTTGCTATTAATTCAAATTGCGAAGAAAACAGTAGAAGATCAGAATTCGTTTAATCCGTGTCTGTAATGCATATGTAAAAAATATACATTTTGCAGATCAATTTTACAGTCAGAAAAATTGTCTGAAGTAGTAAAGTATTCGTGCTTTTACCCTACGGAAGAAGTAAATTTAATTATTATTAACCAGAAGAGTACTTGCGTGAAACGAACAGAACTCGCACGGCCAATCGCGTAATGCATTTATCACTGCCGCATACCATTTATCATGTTTCGAGGCATTAGAACCATCGGTTTGCATATCGCATTAAATGCACTTTCTGTTATTCATGTGCTATTACTACGCGACAGATAAACGCTTAATGATGTTGATAGTCACGCTTGAAAGAGACTAAAACATAGAGAACGATAGACGGTTTCGTGCGAGCGTTAAAATTTTACTAATGAGAGCAACTTATCACGGTTCTTGCCGTGCTATAAAATTAAATAACTCATCTGAAATTATGAGTAGATTAATCTCATTATCGTGCCGAGGATGTTTCTCTATCTGTGGCACATCTAACTACGAAAATACAATAAAACGCATCTAATGAAATAATTTAAAAAGGAAATACTACTCGATCCGATAAGAATCCTTGGAAATTTGCTTTTCTTTTTTAAAACCGGAAATCGCATAAGCTATCGCAGCTTATCTTCCATTTCCGTTTTTACACTTTCTGCAAAATGATTTCCTTGTTAACACTTTCGCCGATGTGTATTCTACACGGTTGTGCGAACTGCGAATTCGTGTTTCACGCAAAGAAAAACCGGAGTTTATGCGTGCTTTCTAAAGAAAAAATAAACTGCTGACGAATTAATTGCACCTTTGCATTTATATCTCGATACGGCTCGACGATGTAAAGATAATCTTAATGGTATTGACGTAAACGCGATTGAATAGCGTAGCGCAGATAATAAAAATATTTGCTCGGTGCGTTATTTATTTTTTAATCAATTATACCAGAATCGAATTAATTAGACGGTTTGCGAAATTTTGAAAACGTAAATGGCAATGATCGAATGTAATTTTCATTCAGTTATGATAATGACAAATCAATTGTGCAATCAGCAAGAAAAAAACATACTTTTGTTTACTCTTACCTTGCACCATCAGATTTATCGTTTGTTTCGATCTTTGCGAAACTACCTTGATGATAAACAGTTGGATTCAAAAGTGGACTGTGAAAATCACCTAGCCAAGTTTTTAGCCGATAAACCATACAAGTTCTATTCCGATGGGATTACGGTTCTGCCCTAAAAATGGCAAAATCTCATAGATAATAATGGCCAATATATACTTGAATAAAATTCATTTTGAATAAAAGAAACATTTTAACCTTTCGCACTCGAACGTCGACTCTGAGGCACTAGTAAAAATTACCGCAACATTGTTTAAAAACAATTTTTACATCGCTGTGCTTGTATCTAAGAAATTCGTAAAAATGTAACTGTTGCAAGGACGAATAATAATAAAACGCCCTGTATGCATAAGATAAAATAAATGCTGTGGAATAAAAATATCCTACGTCAGAAGAAGTGGTTTTCGAGTGAAAACAGCTTCAAGTGCAAAGGGTTAATAAGAAAAATCACAAAAATCTTTCGATACATCTCCGACTATCCGATACTTTTGCAAATCGTCGTTCATGTTTTTAGGATGCATTTGTGAGATTGTTCTAATAGAAATACGGTAGGAATGTCAATCGTGAAATAAGAAGAAACAACACACTTTTATTCACACGTAGATTTTATAGATTCCATAATTCAGTTTTATCGTATAACTTCTTTGCTATTTAAAACACCGATCTGCGAAATGACAGAAGAATTTTACGAATGCATTATTACACCTTTCGAATACATTTCCACGAAACTATCTCCGGCAACGCGTAGCCTAACTCTTTGAAAAATAGTTCCACGGAATCGACAGATTCCACGAATAATCTTTCGAGCCATTTTAGATGTCGTTTTCCAGAAGAAATCATGTCTGACCAGTCTACCCATCACCGGCGCTAGATATTTAATAGCCTAATTTAAACTGCAGCGCAGAAAATCGTTCGCAAATGGAATAAGAACTGTAATATTGATCTCGTACACATGAAACTTTCGTTTCGAAGAAGGAAATCTGTGTGAGATTGTTTTATTGAAAACGCGGCATAAATGTCGATCAGCGGATGAGAAAGAGTGTATAGAAATAATGTGGCATGCGATGAGAGAGAGAGAGAGAGAGAGAGAGAGAGAGAGAGAGAGAGAGAGAGAGAGAGAGAGAGAGAGAGAGAGACGGGTGAATAAAAATGTACGAGTAAAGAAAATAAATGAATATTGAATTATCGATTTGCATTGCGCTATTCGTTGAATATCGAATGTTTATTATGTCCGACAAAATCCGGACAAAGGAAATCTTTGGCGTCGAATTTATGAAACACGAGTAAAACGATTACATGCGTACAGTTTACGCTTTTTATTCGATCTCGTGGTTTAATGGAAATTATAAAAGAAAAATGCAGCATGTGAATAAATTGTTTCAATTTATTTACACGAATTGACACGTCTGTATTAACTCCTGGAATTTTCGTTTTACACTTTGCACAAGGATGAAGTTTTAACAATTTATTGAATATAGACGAGTTTGGTAATATAAATGCTACTTCGAAAAATGGTATTGCAATTTTTATTGGCACTTCAGAACCGCCATTCGAGAGCAAAGAGTTGATTTTTTCCACTCGAAGCAGTTTTAATTCCAAAATTAAGACATTTCTTTCAACATTCAACATTTTGTGTTTGTCATTCATTGGTCTTTTTACACTTTGCAGAAGGATGAATTTTTATCAATCTCTGAAGTATAGACAAATTTGATAATACAAAAGTTGTTTTGAAAAAAAAGTATTACAATTTTTACTGGAGCCTTAGAGTCGCCATTCGAGTGCAAAAGGTTAAACGAACGAAAACGCTTCAGATCGACACACCATGCAAATCAGTCTGTCATGATACACCGTAAAAAATTAAAAAACGCATCATGTAGCTCTTTCAATAACGAAAAACCGCGTTCTATTTATCGAATAAACAAAATCGCAATGCTGTGCAACGAATATTGTTATACAACAACGATGGAAGTACCGATCCAACGTTCCCTCTGTGGTAAACGACGGTCGCCATGTTCGCAAATCGTATTGCAGGCCATTCCCAATCTAACAGCGTGTACAATAATTGCCCAGGATGAACGGCGTCCCGATAAGAAAATCTCGAACGAGTTTTAACCGCGATTTACGCGTCTAGTTTCGCATAAGTGGCCGATAAAGCTTCGTTTTGATCACGCAGGGTTCCCACTGTCCAGTAATGGCGGTGGCGCGATCCTATCTGGCTAACGGTAATTTTATTAATACTCTTTCGCTGAAATCGCAATGCACCTGCCCCACTGCCGACTACAAAGACGGCGTTACAATTTGCACCGGCCCGAGTAAATCGTTCTGTGTAACTCGTAAGCCCGCTTTTACGGTTTTATAATCATTTCCCAAAGCGAGTTTTGTCCAAGTCGCACGATATCGTAAGTAATCCCCTGTACAACGGTGCCCAATAATTTTCACGTTGCCGTTTCATTCTGGAATTTCGCCGATTGCTTTTCCCCTTACCTTCTCGGACACGTTTTCCCGATAGGTCAGATCCAAAATACATTCGTTCTCGTATCGCGAAAAATCGCATACTTTATCGTGTGAAAGCGCGAACCACACGATTCCGTTAATCCACGTAAGAAAGTGTTTTAAACAATGAATTTCCGATTTCTCGAGAAATTATATTCGAAATTTAATAATCTCTTTTGAAAAAGAATAATGTAATATTAATTTACTCTTACGATAATGCTTTCTCATTTTTATATTTTAACACAGGAAGAAGTATTTTCAAACATTTCTGATGAAAACATTTTTATAACTTCAATAATTGCGAAAGAAGAAACTAGGGTCCAGTCAAAATGACTGATTTTGGCAGTTCTAGTGTTAACGGCATGTTTAGACGGATTTTATTTTACTACACATCTCGTGCAACGAAAATGTACAATTTTTAAAATACCTATGTAACATTTGTTAGTTGGATAAAATTATGAAGAGGACGGATGACGAGGTTCCTTTCCGTTTATCATATATATAAATCGGCTTTGTTTAACACTAGAACTACCGAACAATAAAGCCAACCGATATACATTGCTTTGTAATAATAACGAGACAGCGTCTATTAAAGCTTCATATAATTCTTATTGTAACATGTACGTTATTAAAGAAGTATTTCCATACATTTCTGATGAAAACATTTTTATAGCTTCAATAATTGCGAAAGAAGAAACTAGGGACCAGTCAAAATGAGTGGGTCATAAGTGCTGCTTTTATGCAATTATGGTAAAACCGAGGAAATGAAACCCGCAAAAGTGAAAATGGATTTTAAGAATTCCGATTATATTATTTCGAACTTTGTCAGATTTTTAAGAGGATAAAATAATGCTTATGTGTTTCCTATTATTCTTGCAATCGACGCACAAAATATTTATTATGCATAGTAGCGTACAGTTTACTCAGTCAGTCAATTACCTTTTCCCATTAATTTTTACATTTAATATTGAAAATTTAGTATTGAATATCCAAAATTTGATTAGCATCTGCCAAATGCAAAACAGGATGAGAGAATACTTTCAGTATCACAGAACTTAACTTTACAATTTTTATTCCCTTGAATAAATAATTCTTATATTCTGGAACTTTTTAGGCTGCCGAACTCGGAATGTTTCGCGTTCTTGGCCACACAGCTTCGAGTTTATTTTTTTCTTAGAAGAATCTTAAAACTCTCGATATGTACTCTAAGAATATTTCCGCATTGTCTGCGCACAATTCTAAGTAAAATCGGAGATTGCGAAACTTTAATCGCTATCGCTTTTTGTAACAGTAGCCGGAGCGTTTCCAAGGAGGATCGGCCATCCCTACCAAAACAGGACACCGCCGAAGAGAAAGAAACCGAGGACAAGCTTCACCAGATTGCAAATCGCCGAGCTAGAGAAACGTTTTCACAAACAGAAATACTTAGCGTCGGCCGAGAGAGCAGCTCTCGCAAAATCCTTGAAGATGACTGATGCTCAAGTGAAGACCTGGTTTCAAAATAGACGGACAAAATGGAGGTAAGTTATTGGCATCTCGTTAAACGCTACGATTCACACAGACAACGAAAATTATTACCGACGATTCCGCTGTCCAACAATTACAGCGAATCACTTTAATATTCGGACACTATACAATTTTCACTTTGCCGCATTGTAATTTTTGTTCACGATGAAGAAAAAAAAATTAATTCTAAATTACATTACCGTATAGGGTCTAGTTAATAAAAGCATAATTTTTATTTATATAATTACTAACGTTTCCTAAGTATTCTATTTTAAACGAAACAATGTCTAGTTTTGACGTGACAATAATATTCGGACACCTCAGAATGTAGTGAACATGTGTGATGTATGTTTATAAACATTACAGTCTGTGTAAACTGTCTCGAGCCGCAGAAAATCAGTTGTGTTTAGATATTCACTAAGCTCACTGGTCATAATCGGACGTAAGAGAAACACTTCATACAACGTACGCCAACTTGTCATTTTTCACAATGTAAAAGGTGAATCGTAAAGGAAAATTGCAGCAATGCTTAAAATTAGTAAAAATACAGTGTGAGGTATTATTAAAAGATTTAAGTATGAAGACCGAATACAATCTATTCCGCAAACAGGCCAACCAAAAATTTTGGACACGCGAGATAAAAGAAACATTATAAGAAAAATAAAGAAAGATCCTACATTAAGTGCACCAAAATTAGTTGCCGAATTATTAGAAGAGACTGGAAAGAAAGTGCACCCCCAACCAATACGCAGAGCATTAAAAGAATGTGGTTATAATGGACGAGTTGCTCGGAAAAAATCGTATGCGAATAAAACTAATAGAAAGAAAAGATTAAATTTTGCGAGAGAATTTGTTTTAAAAGAAGAGACGTGGTGGAATGACGTTATTTTTAGTGATGAGAGTAAATTCAACATTTTTGGATCGGATGGGTGAAGAATGGTGTGGCGAAAGAAAAATGAAGAATTCAAAATTAAAAAT
The DNA here is from genome assembly GCA_028453745.1 of Agapostemon virescens. Lineage (NCBI taxonomy): Eukaryota > Metazoa > Arthropoda > Insecta > Hymenoptera > Halictidae > Agapostemon > Agapostemon virescens. Next base: position 11,403,057 of record CM052094.1, read on the forward strand.
ACGAAGCCGACTATAAAGCACGGAGGTGGAAATGTACTTGTTTGGGGATGTATCTCAACATTTGGAACGGGTGAATTAATTTTTATTGATAACATAATGGACGAAAATGTATACCTGAACATTTTAAAAAATAATTTACGTAAAAGTGCAATAAAAATGGAGATTCAGAATACATTTAAGTATTATCAAGATAATGACCTCAAGCATAAGGCACGTATCGTACAGGAATATTTGCTGTATAATTGTCCAAAATTATTACAACCGCCACTTCAGTCCCCAGATCTGAATCCTATAGAGAATTTATGGGTTGAACTAGACCGACGAATTAGAACAACTGCAATAACATCTAAAGAAATGTTAAAAGAACGACTGAAAGGGGAATAGAATAATATTAGTACAGAATATTTGAAAAAAATAATTTTCTATATGCCTCAACTATTAAAAGAGGTAATTCGTCAAGAAGGATATCCTACACTATATTGAATCACTTTTCGTTTGTAAAAATTCGAACAAAATCTATCAGTGTTTAAAAGTATCCGAATATTATTGTAACGTTAAAATCAGACATTGTTTTGTTTAAAATAGAACATTTAATAAACGCTAGTAATTATATAAGTAAAATGTATACTTTTATTAACTGGACATTATGTAGGAATGTAATTTAGAATTAATTTTTTTTTCCTTCATCGTGAACAAAATTACAATGCGACAAAGTAAAAATTTTATAGTGTCCGAATATTAAAGTTACTCACTGTATTTCAGGAACGCTTTGGGATTTAGAGGCGACTGAGAGCTTTCGGTAAAGCAAACTTCTATGATTGTGACCATAGTCAAGGAAGTTTGAAGCAGTACTCTTCATTTAAGAATTTTCCAACGACCTCTTAATTTTATGAACTGTCCTCGCATTTTATAGTAGAATGATTCACTGGTTCGATGCAGAGAAATAATCAAATAGGTTCGCCGCTTTTAAGAAGCGTCCTTCTGCTGCGTCTGTTTGAATTAGTTGAGAAAGTGTTGGCATTCGAAAATGGTTACGAGTTTAAGGACCAGATCACTTAACAATTTTGAGTGTTTGCAATCATAGCCACAGAAGTTTGAAGTTCCACTCCTCATCTAACAAATTTTGCCAACGACCTTGTAATTTCATGAACTGCCTTCATCTTTTACAAGACTGAATCACTAGTTCGACGTAGAGAAATGTTGACATAGGTTCTTTACGTTCTGGAAAGGTCATTCATCTGCTTCTTCGAATTATTTGAGGTAGTGTTAGGATTCAAAAGCAGCTGCGACATTAAGGTCCACATGATTTAACAAGCTTCTGTTCTTACAATTATAGCCACAGAAGTCTGAAGTCTCACTGCTTGTCTGAGAATATTTCAACGACCTCGTAACTTCATGAACCGTCCTTGCCTTTTAACGGAGTGATTCACTGGGTTCGACGCAGAGAACTGTTGAGATAGGCCCGACGTAGAGAAATGTTGACACAGGTCCGTTACAGTTTAGAATGCGTCCTTCTGCTGTGGCTATCCGAATTATGTCGAAAATGCCAAGGACTTAAAAGCGACTGCGAGCTTAGGCCCTTTGTAAGTACAAAGGACACCATGCTCGCGATCTTCGCCACAGAAATCAGAAGTCTCACTCCTTATCTAAAAATTTCTCCACCACCTCGTAACTTCATAAGCTGTCCTTGCCTTTCAGTAAAGTGATTCACCGATTTCAGTTTTTCAGAGATGTGTTACTTTGGAGTAATTTTATCTTTCACAGATAATTTTTAACAGTGTCGTCTGACTTTACCGGAAAAACATGAGATTAGAGATTTTGGGATGCGTTACTTTGGAGGATTTCTTCGCTTTTTAGATAGTCTTCGAATGCTGATGATTCATAAGCTTTTGTTATAGGATAGAATAAAATTAAAAATTAGTAATATTAATATGGGATCAAGACCCCCAGGATAAAGAGAGGTCAGGAAATTAGTAATTCTACATTAATGAATATTAATAAATTTGTGATAAAATTTAAGTCACGTAGTTTTCAATAAACATTCGGTTATCCGAAAAGTTCGTGCCGATTTTCACGGAAGATTGAAACGCAATGCAATTAAGTTTTGCTATATATTTATTAAATCATATAAGGGTCATTCTGTTTCACAATCTTTCCCCATCTTTCAGGCAACTTTACACAACAAAACACATCTCATTTGTTTTCAGTAATTCTAACATATTCAGACCTGTCTTTATGCCATTTAACGAAAATCGGCACGAACTTTTCGGACAACCCAAATAGACGTCCCTTCACCAGTTGGCGATATTTGGCAATCTTTGAAGACGTCCCCCGACCAAACTATTAGAACTATCGACATGACTCAAACGGGAAAATCTTCCCCAAACCTTCCTCTTTAACCCTTTCGCTTCGAGCGCCGCTTATAAGCAAAATTGTTTAAATAAGGTAAAATTGTTATTGTAATGAAGTTATTAACGAGATTCCAGGACCCGTATATTCTTTAGTGCTGCACAAATTGTTTATATAATGCATATATGCTCCTTTTTAATTCACATAAGTAAAGAGTTGTTTTCTCTAACAAATTAAAACATGAATTTCCAAATAACAAAATGTTGTAAAACGATAAAACACTTTATAAGATACGATGCACGAGCGGCAAAAACCTAGTTTTTACTTTTTCGGAATTATAACATTCATTTATTTCGCTAATCGATACTTATAAAATACACAGCAATTCGTTGCCCTAGTAACGTAACAAGCAAAATCTCTTTGTAATTCCTTGAGTTCTCGATTAACCTCCGCAACGATAGCTAATATACTGAAACTGTAAAGTTTACATATCGCTTTGAAATTTTCTGAAACTATATTTTATTCCGTGCTGCACATTTACCTAATAATAATCTAATTTGCTGAAAGCAAACTAGACCGTCTGAGTAATCCGAGTTTGTGGAAGAGCAATGCCGTTACTATTCGCATTGTTCCTAGAGCTGGAGCTTAAGCAATAAAACGCGAATCGATAAAAAGGAGGAATGTAAAACGCGTTCGGTAAAAACGGAGAGAATGTCTTGAGAAGGTTCGCAACGATCTAATAGGAGATTGATAACAGGACTCGATGCAAAAATCTACTGGTGCCGTTGATTTTCTTACTGGATTTTACCAGAATGTTTTATCAAATTTGTATGAGCATTGAAAGGGAGGAGCGAAGACTTCTTTCCAAACAAAATAAGAAAAGATGGTGTCTTTATTGATTTACTTCGCTGAGAAATGGCGATATCTTGTTCTCTGATCGAATACAAAATGGCGGCTTCTTTTCTATCTGTAACTGCTTCCAATAATAAATACTTTGCAAACGATTGGTGATTAATTGAAATTTTTCTAAATGCATGCTGTAATACTAGACATTTTTTAACCCTTTGCACTGCAAGTAATTATAATTCCAAAATCGAGACATTCTTTTTACTTAGAATAGTTGGATTCTACGTGGTTCATTGCCTTCTGTGCAGACAAAATTTATTACTATTGTTCGTACGTGCAACACTTTAATTTTTATCGATTTCTTAAATGCAAACATAGTAATGCAACACTTGTTTTTGAATAATAGTATGTAAATTTTTTGTGTCGCCTCGGAGGATCCATTGTAGTGCTAAGGGTTAAAACGAGAGTACTGTCAGAAAAATGTTAAAGCATATAGATATTTATTAAATGAGAAAACCAAAGCAATAAGAATATCTGTTAGGCTGAAAGCTTAACAATTTTGTTTATCTATTAACAGTTACAATTGTCACTTCTATATTTTATTATATTATATAATATATCATTATACTAATATTTAAGAAAAATACATCTTTATCCTACTTCTGTCATATTAAAAACATTATAATTTCTAAAAGCTTATAAAACTTTAAATTCTTTATAGAAGCTTAAAATACATAAAATTGATCGTTTCAATAAGTTACGCATAAAAGCAAACAGTTATCAAATATAAAATATTTCAGTATGTTTCAACTGAAATAATGATCGAAAGAATCAACGTTATATTTTACAAATCTTTAAATTTTAAAGTTCCCTATTCATTTATTTTCCAGTATTTGAGGCGTCTAATATTTATTTAATAATATAAGTCATTTAATATCACTCGTAAAGAAATGTTTAGCATCTTGTTTTGCAAATGAAAAAAAAAATCTATCCTTATTTTGATTCATATAAAATTGGATTGTATGCATTTATAAGAAAAATAAGTGCAATTTGAAGCAGTGGAGAGAATAAATGAATTGCAACATTTTTGGTTGACTAATACGATTGAAAAGAAAAGATTTTTATTTTGCATAAAGATTCGTAGCCGCCTCGTTAGAAGGTAGCAGAGTGTTTTAATAGGTGACACGTAATTAATTTTTTACTTTGTTACACTTCTCTCACGAACCATTTCGGCTTCAGAAGGTCGCACTGAAATTTTCTGTCTTTTTGTTTCACAGTTGCTGTCGCCGCTCGAGAAGCGAGCACGAAAATTCGATTTAGGTGGCGACGACACGTGTTATCTGTCTCTCAATGTGTTCAGGAACGGTAACACAGCGACAGATACATTTGTCTGGACGTCCCATCGAATTAAATTTACATCTGACAATGAAATGACAGGCGTATCATTATTAATCTTGAATACAGAATCGTATGGAGAGCGTGCTGAATAAATCAAGAAATTTAAAAGAATCGGACACGTCAAGAATTTGTCGATACCACAAATAATATTACATCCGCGAGAAATGCGAGTCTACAGGTTTATTTAAAATTATTTAATACTTTTTTACCATGTGAAAATTGTCCAACTATTTTTTCAGCAACACGTTTCCTTGAACAGAGTTGTGCAAAGAGTTTCTGTGCATTTTTAAATTACGACAGTCTACATGGACTTAAGGAAATTCAGAACCATATTTGATCGTAGATAATACTTTTATCTTGACAGAAAAAAAATGAATTTTCCCTATGGTACAATATATTAAGCTCATTAGGTAACAATACGTTTCGCATTTGGATATTGTAGCAAAATTGAGGATGTAAAAGTAAAATAATGTACTCGTCGAGTGATTTATATGTTACACACAAGTATTTTATAGCGATACCGACAATTGAATGCAATATTCAAATACCTTTCAAATTTACGAAAAAATATATTCCAATCTTATCATTTATTTGTCACTCAAATATTTTTTTAAATGGTTGTCCTGTTCCCGAGTTTGCACAAAGTGTCGCAGTAAACGATTCCGCCATTTTACGGAAGTCATGAAAATAGCATATAAAAAGAAAATGCTGATGTTCTCGTCAATTACATTTTTCAAGAGCAACTAAATTCGTGCATTGGGTTGTACAACAATTAGGAAAAATGCTTAAACAATTATTTTTCGAGCACTTTAGCTACAATTCAATAAATTGCCTTCAAATTGTTCTACTCTGGTGACGAGCACAAGCTTTGCTCATCAGAAGAGGCTATTCTGGTTTAAATCCTTGAAAAAATCACTGTTCCTCTTCTCTCGATTTCTTTTCAAAATATACATCAAAATTGGAATTCAAAGTATTTTATATCACCGATAGAAATCGATAGTCTTCAATACAAGTATTTTCTATCGACACAACTATCGACTACAATTTCACAATATACGCGCCATTCGAACATCCTTCAAACGATTACCAATAACAGTTCCCGTTCCGAGTTTACACAAAGTGTCGCAGTTAGCGATTCCGTCATTTTCCGAAGCTCATAAAAACAGAGAATTTATGTTTTCAATAGAAGTATTTTATAATGACATTACAATCGAATTCGATACGCAAATAAATTTTATATTTGAAAATAAATTCCAATTTCACAATATACGCGCCATTCGAACATTCTTCAAACGATCACCAATAACAGTTCCCGTTCCAAGTTTCCACAAAATGTCGCAGTAAGCGATTCCTCGGTTTTGCTGCTAGAAATTCGAGGATCTGGCAGAAAGAATGCAGCGACTTGAAAGAGAAATAATGGGAAGAGCGATGCGTCCTCAGCCGCCCTTAGATCGTCTTTTCCGCTGCGTGGTCCAGCGAGCAGCTGCGTTTAAAGTAACGAGATGACTGTAGGCAGAGATGAGATAACTTGACCTCAATAATTCAGATACCTAACAGCTTAGCCTTGTCCCGTACATAATGCAGTCTATCCACCCCATCCATGCTCTTCATCCACCCCTGCTTTGACTGCCAACTCTCTCCACTTACTCTCGTTCCCCTTCCGAACACCAAGCCCGCGTTGCATCCCTTCCGAGTCACGGCAGCCATGCGACTCCACCTCCGGCTTCTTGCTTCAGCTTTTAAAGTGTCAAACCTTAGAATCCGCGATTACGGGTCGTTTCGATCCGCTGCTCGACCCCACCGATTCGCCTCGTTAAAGATTCACCCGGCCCTGTGTCGGATCAGCCGGGTAATCGGTCGAACACGAACGAAACGCGTCCCTAAAAGACTTGTTTTCGACGTCGACTCGATGTCGATCGTCGGCCAGAACTGTTCCGCGCGTCCTAACGATCCTCAACGATTTTTGCCAAACTTGCTTTACACACCTAACACGTCGCTGCATGCGCGTCCCAACATGCACGCGAAAACTTCAGGCACAAATCGTCGCTTATATCGTGTACAAACGTTAGTCCTTTCGAGTTCTCTTTTTGGGGAACGGGGTGGGTTAGCGTCGCGCCGAGTTCGTGGTCATTAGCGACTCTTTGGGCTGAGGTTATAGTTCTGTAAGTAGTTCGGTGTCTCTTAAAAAGGTTAGTATGTCTTCGATTTGTTTTCGTGTCGTTAAAGCCAGTGGGAAGTCTGTTTTATATTTGAATGCGTCGTTTTTTCTTTTTTGGTAGTTCCTGCACTCAAGTAATTAATTAGGAGTTCGTTACTCAGATTGTGGAGGGGTGGTTCCGGGCTTTTAGGTAGGTCCTCTTGTGTTACTTTTTCTGATACGAGTTTTGGCATAATTATTTCTCTGCTTTCTGTTCACGTTGTGGTTTGACATTTGTTGAAAGAAATACTGTAAGGATGCGGCTTGTGTTTTCCTCGACGTGGTTCGTGTTAATTGATGCCAGCGATGAACGTAGAAAAGTATAACGGGTGCAGATTCTGTGGGTTTTATTAGCATCATGTATACAGGGTGTCCCACATAAATGGAAACACCTAAAATATCTTTCGTATTTGCAGTCTTATCAGAAAACTTCAGAGGACAACGTGATACTATTGCAGGGGGGCAATATGATGGTGAAGAAAAAAATTTTTTATGTCGTGTTTTTTAATGAAATTTCAAAGTCACAAAAACTGAATTTAGTAGATACCACCTTTTTGACCTTGAAATGACCTTGAGCAAGAATAATCATGTTGAAGCGGATGAAATGTGGAGGTTTAAAACTTACGTGTTTCAGGAAAGATTGCGCGTTGTTTACGTCAGGTTGACCTTTGCATATCATAATAAATGTTCGAGATGTTGACCATCCTCATTTATGCAATGTTGCAATCTTTTAATAAATGATCTGTAAGCATTGTCGATTTCCTGAGACGTAATTGAAGCACATGCTGCAGTAATCCTTTGCCGCATATCCTCTGGCGTTGTGGGTTTACACTACCGGTATTTTTAAATTGTTTTACCACGACGGAAAATGCGTGTAACGAAGGACAAATACGATTCATAAATTTTTCACGATACAAACGTACTGCTTGCCTCAAAGATTGATGGCTTTCGCCATAAGTGAAAACCATATTGATTCGTTCCTGTACAGCATAACGCATTGTTATCACTTTCACGTTTCGAACTCGAATAATGCAGAAGGAACAACGTACTTATTTTAATCGATTAACCTTCTGTTAACGAACTCAATGATACATACGTTAACATAAACATACGCTATTTACTATGAAAACTATTTCGAACATTTATTATAATTTGTAAAGGTCAACAGGGACACCCTGTATAATAAGAATAAAAAGAAAAAGAAGAAAATGTGAAATTTATTAGAATGTTTTAAACATGCAAAGTTGTAACGAACAGGGCATCGAATCGATAGAAACCGATATTAACCCTTAAGACTCGTGTGATGACTGTTTTATAATAATACTGTAGCTATGTTTAATGGTTCCTAAAAGTCAAGGAGCCTAAAGTATTTTTATTCTATACGATTCACTTCCTTTTCTGAATATAAAAGTTTTTTAATATTATTCGTTCTTGAAACAGTTAAACTTTTGTCAAGTTCTTAGACACAACCACAGTGATGTAAAAATAGTTTTAATAATGTATGGGAATTTGTAGAGGTGCCCTCAATTTCTTAAATACAAGAAACATAGTGGTGTACAAAATTGTTTTAAGAAATGTATGGAAATTTTCAGAGATGTTTCAATTTCTTAGATACAGGCACAATGATAAAAAAAATTGTTCTAAATAATAGTGAGACAATTTTTAACCATTGCCTAAATTTATTGGAGGCGTTTAAATTTGCAGTACTTCTCAGAAAAAAAAGGTTTTTGGTTAGCCACCCATTATATAATGTAAAAATACCTTGGAGGGAAATGCACTGCTCTGCAAAAATAGATTATTCAAGCTTTAAACTAAGTTCGGACTTGTGATTGTAGTATTTGTTTCTATGAAATAATTAGAATTTGAATATCGACAATTTTTCGAGAGAATGCGTTTAAATACGTTTTTTTGCATCGTTATAATTAAGATACGACTAGAATGGAACATTAATAGCGTCTCCGACATTTTAAGCTTCGCATTGTTGAAACTTTTTAAATGGCGTGTTGTTATTCGCAATAGGATGAATTCTAATTTTTAGGGTTGCTTTCGGATTACACAGCGAGCCACCCTAACAAGCGAGATAAATTATTGTTATTGATGTTGAGGTGGATGCTTCGTATTCTGGTAAGGGTGGTACTTGGAAACGTCCGCAAGTCGTTTAGAGATCATTTTGAGTGGCGATTATAGTTCCGGGAGAAATAAGGCAGCTGCGTGTCTGTTTGAGGGGTGTTTGAAATGGAACGTGAAAGTAGAAAGTGTTCTTCTTTTTCCCCAGTTTGGAAACTGTCCACGTTACAATATAGTCGTTTGATACCTGAAAATTCTTTCTGCAGCTTATCCGGAGTAAAAAAATTTTTGCATAGATACCATAATCGAACCGTAAGCAATGAACGTCTTTAATCATTTTTAATTTCAATATTATATATATATATAGTCACAGTCAAATGTTCACAATTTTACATTATTTATAGAAATAACAAGAAAACATTTATTTAAATCGTTGACTATAATATTTCAATATTATATAGTCTCAGTCAAATGTTTGCAATTTTACATTATTTTATAAGAATAATAATAAAGTATTTCTTTAGATTGTTGATGACTTACAATAAAGTTTGAATACTATGTCGATACAGTCAAATTCTTGCAATTTTACATTATTTTATAAAAATAACAACAAAGTATTCATATAGAGTGTTGATGACTTGTATTAGAATAAATTTATTGAATAATTCCTTATAAATGCATTGATCCATTATTTTAACAATTCCTATTTCAAAATTTTAATAGCGTGCAATGACAAGAATGAATCACGTTAGAATTAATCGCACCGAGCACAAAACGCGACTGGTCAACAATGTTTTATAAAAATTACAATATATACTAGGAGGAAGAAATTTATTTAACACCGACTTTATCAAAATTTGCTAGTGTGTATTGTCTGATAAAAGTAACAAGATATAATTTATTTAGATTCTGTATGATTTCTATTACAATAAATGTTCGAATAAAGAAATCTGCTGAACCTATTCCTGTGAAGACATATTTATAACGTGAATAATTGTAAAATAAACCATTTAAAATCTATCATTCGTTACCAGTTGTGGTAGATTTGATGTTAATAATTGTTAGTTAGAAATACCTTTGTAATTTCAGTAATCATAAATTAACAAATATGAAATCGGTCATTCAACCAGTCCCGGTAGGTTAATGTTAACCCTCGTCATTTGAGTTTTTCTAGATAAAAAATATCGTTCCAACTGCTTTGAATGAACATTTAACCCGTTGCACTATAACATTGAGTGACGTGACGAATACTGCGATCAGAGTCAACTAAAAACATATGTTACTAATTCCCTTTAAACCGAAATAAATATCCATTTTGTTCTTACCAATATACAACTATCGAAGAAATCGTAGGCACACGGTAAATATAAATTTCTCTTTTGACAACATTCTCTACTGCCGACGAAACTAAAACTCTAATAAATTAACAATAAAACAAATCGTGATGTAAGGGGTTAAACCTACCGAGCATTAAAATTAACTAGCGTACATTGTCTTGTAAAAATAACAAGATATATATTAGGATTCCTGCGATTTTCATTGCAGAATATGAGATATGTTAAAATTTAAATAAAATATATTGAATAAACGAATCTATCGAATCGATTCCTCTGAAGGCAATTTTATCACTTCAATAATAGTAAAATAGAATATCTAAAAAGGTGATTTGACCCACTGCGGTAGGTTCGGCGAGTTAAGACTGACGAGGAAGTCATAGAAAGAAGTTTCTATAAACATATCGCCTGAACAATTGATAGCTGCAGTGCTGGAAGTGCTATAAAAAAGATTATAGAATGACCTAATATTAACTGTCGATCAATGTCAGCTAGATCAGTGACGTTCTAACTTTAGATGTTCTCTATTCGAGGCAAACCTCGGAATGCCACTGTCACACTTTTTCCCTTCACGAAAGCTTTCGTAAACGACTGTACGTATTTCGATAAATGGATACGAGCGTAAAGCATAGTCATGTATCTCGGCCATGAGTTAATTCAATTTAAGCACCTCGACCCTCGGTTGGTCCGATTCGAGTCTCGCAACCCTAAATTGTTCTGATTCCAGTCCGCACTCGCGTAAAACGAAAATCGGCTCTTCTACGTTCAAATTAATTTGACATTATCATGAAAAAGCCATTCTCAAACTATTTATATTTCATACTCACACATTTATTTATTATACGTACGCATAGATATTAATGGATCGCATCCAACATTTGATTTGACGAGTATTTAAAAAAAAACTGTTATTGTAATCGAAAAAACTGTAATTGTTTTAACACTTGATATTTAATTAACGATTGGTATTTTTACTTTCCAATATGTTACGAATATAAGGTTTAACCATTAGCATTCTAATGGTTCCTCTGAGGCGACATTAATTATTGTTCAAAACTGTGAACTGCGGACTGTTGTTCAAAACAATTTTTACAATAATTATTGTTTTTACATTAACGTTTGTATTTACGAAGTTAATAAAAATTCAAGTATTGCGAGTACGATTAATAGTAAGAAATGGAGTAAGAAAGGGTTAAGAATATGTTGTAAGTAGATTGCAGCCTGAAAGTGAAAATCTTCTGTATCGACTGCTACCAGTGACAGAAACATTTATTTCATGTTTTCAATATTTCAATATTTATTTTCATTAAACATGTATTTTAAAAATTCACATTTTCGTCGCACGAGATGCTCAGTGAAATAAAATCCGTCTAACGTACCGTTAAACAAAGCCAATTTA
>CM052094.1:11449697-11507437 GCA_028453745.1 Agapostemon virescens
GCACCGATGCACAAAAGTGCATAAAATTAGTTGCATATTATGCACCGCCTGATACCATTTAACTTCTACTTATAACATTTTCTTCTATTCTCAACCATTTAGGAGGTACAGCCTGTTCCAGTTGCATGGGACACCCTGTATACATACACAGAACCAACATATTACGCAAAATTCATATTTTTGTTCCTGGCCGTACCGACGCTCTAAAGATTAACATAAATATTACTTTTCTCCACTCAAACGAAGTATAATGTAGTTCTCAGACAAAAAGTAAAAAATATACTTTAACAACAAGAACACGAAATTAAATAAAATCTCAGACATATCATTTTTTATGTCAGAACCGATTATTAAAAAGTCACTGAACAATGTATTGAAGACTTAAAACAAATTCAAAAGTATCATGTGAATTGAATGTTTTATAATCAATACGATAGTGTTACATAATAGGAAATACTGGTAATTAAAAACAGTGGATTATTTGCATTAAAAAGAGAACTACAATATTATTTACTATAATTGAAGACGTTATGTCAACTACGATCCTTTGCAAATTCCTCAATTTGAAAGTATCTTACGCAATGCTCTATTAACAAACAACTTAATGTTTTAGTCTGTGCTTATGATGCAATTAATTACATCTTTGGATAATGTGATTAAGATCACACTGTAAAATTCAGTTTGTAAAATAAAACTGTTAATCACAATTTAAATGGTTCTGGCCATACCAGTTTTACAGCATTCATATCCCTTGCATTGCATCTTCAATGCACACCTGCTGTCTTGAAACTAACCATTAAATTCATTAACCTGATATTAACACCATCCAAAATAATATATGGCACATGTATCTCACACGATGCTCATTTGGAAAACTTTCAATAGAATGTCTTCATGCATCACTTCTGGGAGAATCGTCCATTGCCAAGTCAACTGTGGAATTCCTAATGTTGCGAAAATTCATTGGAACATATCGTCTTCTCAATATTTCTAACAAGTCATCGCAAGGACTGTTCTCACGTTTTATATGAAAAGCTCGTCCTCTTGGAGATCTGAAATATTATATTACACAACATTATAATTCATAATAAATAGATGCATTCGTACATAATAGGCATTGTAATCAATATTACTTCACAGCTGAAGTTACTCGAGTCCCCTCCGCGTTTTTAAATACATCATGCAAGTATGGTTGTGAGTTTACTGGTCTTCCATGTACGTCAGCTCTATATTCTTGTAGACTTGCTCTTCTTGCAATATGAGGAGTTGTAGGTGGTGGTAATGGTGGTGGCAGCGGTGGTAGTGGCTGTGTTTGTGTAGCAGCTTCACTGTCCCCATTTGCTAGAGATGCAGTTGATGTGTCTGAAATATATTTTAATTAATGCAACCTTTGATAACACTGATAAAATAAAATAAAAACATAAATATTCTATTTATACGAACATCTAGATTGCTTATTATTTTTAACTATCGCCGATACTTGTTCCCTAAGTTCTTGAAGTTCTTGCTCTAATGCTAGCAATCGAACTTCAGACCCAAAACTAAGTGGTTCCAATAAATCTGGCCTGATATTAGAAAACCTAATATAAAACATACACTATTGAATTAATAAATTGCAAATTGATGAAGAAATGTGAGTTTCAATAATAATATATGATTACCCCGCTTGTCCAAATCCATTTGCATTTTTGGAGTCACTGCTAGTTTCTTCATTGATCATAGAACTTGACATCGAATGTAAAGGAGTAACACTAACATATATTTTTGGTGGAGGTTTCAAAGGTAAAAATGAACCAATTCTACGAACAATGCTTCTTCTTTTTCCATAGTATTTTGGTTCACACATCTAAAATGCAAAAGTAAAATTATTCTCCATGAATTTAATAATATCAAATATTACGTAAATTAATATCGAGAGAACAGAAACGATAATGAAATGTTCGAAAGTTACTAAAAAATGCAATTACGTAAAACTAACAAATCTATATTGGATTACTATGCTATTGTGTTACAATGTATTAGGACATTGTATGGTTAGTAACACATGGTATTGATACACGTTACTTTACACTACATAGAAAATTCAAGGCCTTACCTTCCAAATTATTTATTATTTCTTTGAAAATCCGATTTCACAAGTCAATTGTTGAAATGAAATACTAACTGTATACCTTATAGAGTACATCAGGGTCGTCTGAAATTCGAAATTAAAATAGCTCCCTTACATTGACGCAAAGCCAACATCTGACGACAGGTTGCCGTATTTCGAAGACTTCAATGAAAAGCGGCTTAATGCGTAAATGTTAAATCGCGTTTTGTTCAAGATTCAATCAGAAAAACATTTTATACACATTATTTTAATTTTAATTTGAATATTTCCCTTATGCACTGACAAAAATCCTAAATACACGTAATAAAATTTAATACTTTATTTAAATTTAGTTAGAAAAATACTAAGAAAATATATTATACTATTTGCTACATTCTGCAGTATTATAATTCAATAAATATTTATTCTATTAATATTTAACTTCTAAAGTGATTGAAAATTTGTAACCCTTAATGCAGAAGTCGGAAAGTGATAAACGCTTTAGTTACATAATCTAGATAAATACATTAAATTTTTGAGTAAAGGAATCATAAAACAAAGATAATCATCTCGTACGACTACTCACGAGAAATTATTGAAATTAAAATTATAGAATTAATATTTAATAAAAGTAAATGGTATGATTACTTACGAAAAATAAATGGTTCTAATATTTTAGTTACTTTCAAAGAGGAAAATGTAGTTTATAACAGAAATTTTATTTATATATTTCATTATCATATTCTATGTCCGTACCAAAAATTGTTAACGTATTACTTGCATCATATATATTTATTTTTTTTTATGTAACTTTATACCTTTTCTTATATGATAAACAATAAATTAAATGTCATATACATATTTACATATGCATATATCTATGTATATTATTTATGTAAGTATGTGCATATGTATGTATATTCGTACAATCTATGCAAAATAGCAACTAGTTTAATATACAATAAACTTTGTAATGTCCACTTTGACATTCATTATACAAATTATTTTACATAATAGTTGTAAAACACAAAATTATTATGTACTAATGAATTATGTATAATATTTACATTTGTATCATCCTAAATTAATTTAATTTAAAACATAACAATTTCTTGTGCATGTTCTATGGCACATAATACAATTGCAAAGTTGCATTGTCAATTGTACAACACGCTTACAGAAGACATAATAATATATATGTATACATTTTTATGAACTGAAAGATAGTAAGAGTATAGATAATTCTAAAGAAATTTTTTTTTGATTCGCTGAACATTACTTAATTTATTAAAATTTTGATCGCTATTAACTTTGTTACATACCATATAACTATATACATTACTGTTTATACAATTTTATGTACATATAAGGCATATATATATATATATACATATTATATACATATATTATATTATATATATATATTATATACATATATTATATTATATATATATTATATACATATATTATATTATATATATATATTATATACATATATTATATATTAATAGACAAAATATAAAATAAAAGATGAATTATGTAGAAATATTACAACAAATCAAAATAAAAGTATATTAATATATTTTTTCGAAATTGAAAGTGTTACTCAAAATGAAAGCACATATTTTTACAAAAGGAAAATAAAAATACTTCAGAAAAGGTTTATCAAACTTTACACTTATCAAATAAAATGTTATATGGTCGAATACTATTCACCTTGTTAATGAAATATGGCATATGATAAACAAAAAGTATTAATAGCCCTGATACTGATGACAGAGGAATGATGTAAAGCTAAAAATCATTTTATAATAATCATTCGTATCTTTGTTTAGAATAAAACAAAAAGTTGTACTGGAATAGATAAAATTTTGTTAATTACGGATTTATGACAAAAAAAAAACAGAAACAAACTCTTCTCTCAAATGGAAAACAATATACTGTCGTTGTACTGTAGTGTGCACAAGAAATATACTATGTTTAAATGGTATATATAAAATGTACAACTGTTACAATCTTAACAGAATATTCTTTCACAACCTCGTTAGGATAAACGTCTCACACAGGCAATCTTTAAGTATCGTACATTTTCTGACAACTTCAGTAGTTTTTGAAATGAATGAATGAAGTTGGAATTCTTTTATAAGCACCAGTTTGACAGACCTAGTGTGATTCTGATATCGTCTTGTCCTTTGTATCCTTTTCCTTCTTTATTTTATTAAATAGCTACTTTTTTCTAAAAGATTTGATGTATATAAAAACGTTAAAGCTCACTGCACACAGATTTGAGTTTTAGTGCAAAAATATCAAATGCTGTGTGATTAGGATTGCCAGGCTTGTAACATTTAGATATCTATTAATTTGTGTTTTTAATATTTATAATTCAACTTGAAACTTGAAGTTTTCATTATAGTTCATCGTCGATATGTTTACTTCCATGTCCCTTTACATGAGTAGGAGTTTGCGTCTTTTGTTTAATATGAATAGAATGTTCAGTGTTTTTTTCTTCAGATGTCCGTAGCTTATCTTTAAACTCTTTACATAGATCAGAGGACATAATTTTGTTGTTCATATTGTTCATATTGAGGTTCACGGAATGCTTAGTATTTGATATACTTTTTTAATTATCGTGAATACAAATGGTTTCATCTTAAATCTTTTGCAACACCGCTTCTTCCCTATTTTTCATTATTATTTTTACATTTGACAAATTTATTTACGAATCTATTAATTGAAAATCATTATTGTTTAATGATGATTCTTCACATGCTTGTTTCTCAGCACTATTGTTATTTGTAACAATTTCTGAAAAATCTTCAAATTTTCCAACCTTAATATCTTCATTTGTCTTAGGTATATTAACAACGTCTTTAGATTTCATTTCTGGTTTTCTACTTTCAATACTATCTCTTATAAATTCTGCAATGTTAGAATAGTTCTCCATAGTTTTCTTTAGTATCCAGTTTTTTTAAATTTTCCAAATCACTTTTCCAATTATTAATTATTACATCATAGTAAGATAATATTTCATAATATTTGTTTTACATTGTTTTTTGAATAAGATGTGGGACGGGTTGTCTCATCTTGAACGTTAAAAAGATTCACTATCAACAGCTCTCTCAGATATTTATAATTAACATTTTGTGCAATGCTGAGTTGTGCCAACCCAATCTGTTGTTGAGTATTTGGAACTTCAAACTTCATTATTGCTACAGTATTCATATTTAATACCATACGATCCATTTTTGTGAGTAAATATTGTTGTAATAATTTTTGTTTATTGAACTTCGTCAATTGGTCCATTGTTGTAATGGACGGATTTGGAACGACTTCACACAGTTCTTTTAGAAACCATAAAACTTTATTTTGTAAAGACATGTTCAATGAATTATCTATTTCACCCCGTGACATCATTATCCAATTAAAATAACCTTCTAGTATGAAACTTCTAATTTGCAGGCCTATGTTTTGTTTCGGATCCGCGTATATCTGATTCACAAAAACTTCTTTCAACTGACGCCATTGTTGTTCTATTAGCGTGCTATCTTCCGAATCCTTCGTAAGATGAGAAGGTTTATACGTTGACGTGATTCTCACTTCTCCACCAAACGGATCCTTGACAATTTCTGCGCGCAAATCAGAATGAATAACCACATCCTTTTCATCTTCTTCATGTCTCATCTCTGAGGCTATTTCCAAACTTGTCCCAGTGTTTCTAGATGTCTGTCATAAAAAAATATCTATCGTTTTCCAGTTTCATTTTACAATTGTGTGAGGTTGAATAATATACAATATAATTTTTAAAATATGACCATGAAATTATAACTTAAAATTATATTATTAGATGTATATTATTGTGTTATGGTTTAACGAAACAAGGAAATAAGAACGAATTGAAAGTATAGTAGATGTAATAAATATAAAAATCAACAATTTAATTTGTTTAAAAATATAAATACCTAAATAACAGTTGACAATACATAATATTACGAGCAATTGAATAATGTATATAATCGGTTTGTCATAATTCATACATATTAAATAAAAAGTGATTTGCCATATGGTACTAATGCAGATTTGGTCACAGTTAATTCTTACAGACCTGTGGTATAATTTGTCGTGTAAGGAAAGATATGACTGACCCTTTCAATCGTTCGAACATTGACAAATCGGTGGGAGCTTTTAGTTGAACATCTTCATTGGAGAAAAAATTTCCTACAAATACAAATATGCAAATATATATAGAAAGAAATTACAATCAAACTACATTCATATTTTACCTTACATATAAGCAATTTTCTCTACTAAATATTTACAAATTGACTAGTAACTTAAATTATATATAATTAATCGACAATTATGATAGAAAAGAAAATTGAATGAAACCTTTAATAAAACACTATGATCCTCTTCAACAAAATACTAAATTCTTACCAATTGTAACTGTGAGATCACCATTAACTGCCGTATAAGCTTCCAGCAACTCTAAAGCTTCAAAACTGAACAAAAATACAACAGGAATAGTTACATCATCCACTTCCTTTCCACCACTTGACATTGCAAATATAGGAGAAGTTGCAGCACTAGAACCATCAACATTATCTAATACTATTCCAGCGATAGCACCAGCTTGTTGAATTATCCTTGCCTGTAACCGAAATATGTAACTATTATCTACTAGAACCCAAAAATGTTGTGTTGGACTGGAGTGAGAACTGTATTTGTAATCAAGATGGATTCTGGAAATTTTGATATTCCCAAGAATATGTGATTCTCGAATGTATTACGATTCTTAAGAATTTTCGGAATTACTTTCGGGAATACGAGAAATATGAAATAACCTACATTTTCGGGACCTTGCATATCTCTAATAACTATGCAAAATTCATCTAAAACAATGACATTTACTTTTTAGGAATAATTTTATCTCGCACATCTATTTCAAAAAATATACATTATGATTTTACCAGAATATTTTAACGTTTTGTTGAAATGTTCCAAAGAAAAGTTGCATAGTGTGTATACTTGTAATTTTATAATTATTTATACAGTAGATATTATACAATTGAAAAATATTTACCTTCTCTATAAACATACAATTTCCACGATTCATTACTACTATCTTGCCCACGAGATTATCTGCATTAAGAAGATCAGTGCAAGCAGTAGGTGGTTGTGCAAAAATAACTTTTCCAGTGATTTTATTTAATCCTTGCAACTCCAACCCAAAATTTGCTGTACCAGCAAGCAATGTCACTTTCTGCGGTGGGTTCGTATTTGGTTTTATAAATGTAACTGCCTGCCTAGTCTTGGCTTGTTCAGACTGCATTTTACTTATTTCTTGCATGAACAACAAACCTTCCTCTAAATCTTGCGGTGTTTTTGCCTGTAAAAGATTAATAAATACATAGTTTTATTCGAATATAAATAATTGGTTGTAGGAATTAATGTAGAACTTTTCTATTACATTAGTAAAGGTGTGTAAAAATTGAAGTCGTCCATCTGCTAAGGTTAAAATTATTCCCATATCGTTTAACAATTTCAAATGCTCCAAGTTGTTTGCCTATAATGAAGAATAATTTTTAACTTTTGTTTAAAAAGTACATACATATGACTAGTTGCAGTATTAAGCAATACTAATTACCTGGAATTGTGCAGCACTTAATCGTCTTCTTATTGTCCGCCTTGGGCATACATCTTCAACCATATTTCTCAAAGGTAAACGTACTGATGCAGGAAATAAATGTAGACTATTAGGACAAGTGCGGTCCATTTCATCTACATGCACCATATCACGTTCAAAATCTTGCTTTATTTCGTGAAATGTAAAAGTTTTAAGTATAAGTACACAGCTAGTAATAAAATTTAATTTCATTCAGTTAATCTTCAATGATTACTGGATTATTTAAATAAACATATTTATTATATTAATTATTAAATACTTACCGAAGAAACATTACTTGTTTTGGAAGCAAGTGTTAACGGTAATAAATGTCCTTCAGTTGTAAAAATGAATTCATCTAAATCTAAAACCAATTCGCTTGGTTCCGCGAATAATAGAAACAAGTATTTAAATGTTTCTGACAATACAAAACTATCCATTGTATCGTCATGTTTATTTGTTCTAACATCTGATACGGCTGCATAACCACATGGTACTCTAGCATAAGTTTGTAGACTTTTCAATACCTTACGCCCAACACCTAAATAATAATGATCACCCGTAGCACGGTAAAGGAAGTAAGTTGATTCTAAAAACTCTGGTCTTAAAGGATGGTGTCCCCAATGTATCTACAATCGTATTAATTTAGAAATTAGAGATGTACAAGAATCCAAACATATCAAATACCCAATGGTCAATACGAAATGGGTTCTCGAAAATGTTAAGATTCTCAAATATGTTAAGATCCTTGAGAATTCCGATAAATTCGAGAACCAGAATGTGCTCAAGAATCCTAAATACTCTCGAAAATCCTTAAAATTATCGGAAATTCCGATATATTTGAGATTTTTCAGAACCCGTCCGACCCGAAAATTTTTATCTACTAAAAAAAGTAGGTAACCTGAAAATCTGTAGTAAATGCTTCTGGTATAAAATTATGTCTTTGCATCACTTGGTACAGCATTTCATGTGTTTCAACAGCAGGCTTAATGTCACCTTTCAGCACCTAAAATATTAAATAATAATGTCTTTACAATAATTTCATAAAATACTGAACTTAAAGCATATACATATTGTTTCAAATCTACCTGCAAACCAGGCCAAAAAGCTAATAACGCATCCATGAAATTTTTGGAATTCGTATTTGGTCTATGCATATGTACATCTAACAACATCGGTCCTCGACTTACATACTTCATTACAGCTTGATAATGCTTATTAAATCTCCCTAGATATTTTTCGTCTCCTGCATAACATTAGTACTTAAATTAATCATTGCAACCTTCATAATAAAATGATAAATTTAGAAATTATCACGTAATAGTTACCTAATAAAATGTACGCCTTAAGACAATATTCATAGTAAGAGTCTATACCTGCTCCAACACCGGAATCTCTTCGTACCCAGTCACCAGAATGTACATTTAATACACTACCCATTAAATCAGTGCCACGATGACGCATTCTCCATAAAACATCCATCGCTTTTTGTGCTTTTTCCTACAGCACGTAACGTTGTATGATAGAATTCATAATTACATTTATAAAATTTATTATTACCTCAAAAATTGATTCTCCTGTTAGCCTCGATAATGCTGCCATTTCTAAAATCATACTACCCGCACAGGCTGTACATGTTTCTCTTGACACTTCTAAGGGTACACCTTTCATACCATATTTTAGATTTATCTACAGAAAGCATACATCCAGAATTATTTAAAAATTCCACATTTTTTTTATAAATAATTATAATATAATATATTAAAATATTATTACTCTGCCATATGGTATTCCTGTTGTTGTGTTAAATGCTGGTAGAAATCTGTACCCTAAATCTTTTGCTAAATTTAGAAGTTCACCTTGATACCATGGCATTATATCAGCTCTTTGCTGCAAATATTCTGCTAGTATATGACCACTTAGAAGACCACTGTTGGACAATTTATTTATAAAAAAACATTGATTATATGTAAAAGAAAGAAATATGAAATATCAAAATATATAGAGTAAATAGTATATTTTACCCAAGCATTCTAATATTAGTTTCAAATAGAGAAACAATAATATCTGTATCAAAGCTAACATCTCTGGCAACAAGTTTAACCGCATTTTCAAATTCTTCTAAATCCCCCAACACCTAATAAACGATTACAATCAAATTAATGAATGCTTTATAAACTTTATGATTTTTGTATAGAATATAAAAGATGAACTTACCACAAGTGTGTCCAATGTATCAACCAAAGTAAGTGAAAAACTGAAAACAAATATTATCCATTTACCAGATTTTGTTATAATCAGATTCTGTTACAAGAAATTATTTTTTGATAATTAATAATTTAATTTTATAAACATGTATATGTTTTAACAAAATTTAACTAAGTAAAAACCCAAGTAAATACCTTTGTTTAAAATAAAATTTTTTAAAATAAAACAAAGCATAATAGTTTCTAGTTCTTACTTTCCCAGCATGGAATCTATATCACCCCTGTTTGGTTCTGATCCTCGATATCGTCCTTTACAGCTCAATGGCATTAATTCATCAGCTGGATATGCGTTATCCTTTAATATATAAATTAACTTCTTTAGTTCTTTAGTTCATTTTCATAATAAAAATTGATCTAATAATTTTATAAATAACATAGATACAATACTCTCCCCAATAGTTTAGTACATGAGGCTGTAGACAAATATTTTTATATGAAATGAGTTACTTCTATCAATTATTCTTGGTAAGTGGAAAACAAAACAAACAACAAGCAATTGCCTTCTTATCCACTACCTAGTTATCTTTCTGTGCAAAAACGTATGTAAAGAAAAAATGTTTGTGTACATAGATGTAACTGGTTGCATTAACTGTTTTATATTTATTTGTGAATATGTCATAAAGAAAATCATGACACCTATTTTATATTAACAACTCTAAGAAGTTGTTCTTGAAATACAAACGTGATCGTGTGTGCTCGATAATGAGAAAAGTATTTAAACACAATAAAGGAGAAAGCGAACCATTGGGGAAATTACTTTACATAAAATTGTCACTGTACTTTTAATATGGGATATCTTTGTAGAACCAATATACGAGTGTTGAGTCTTTGGACATATTCTATTTCTGTTTTCATAAGTGAATACTATTCAGCATTATAATTTGTAACTTTACCTTTTAATTCTAAAAATTTATTAAAGATCTATGAAAAAAAATATAAACTTTACCATATAAGCATTGTATGCATGATAAAACATATCCCTGGATTCCTCTCTGTAATTAAAACAATAAAATTAATAAAAATGCATATATACAATGAATTATACAATTATATATAAAAATAGACTATGATACTAACTTCAATGTGTCACGTTCTTCCTTGCTCATATATTCCAATGGATCATCTTTAGATGCAACTAACAATGCTTGTATGCTGCATCCGAACATAAGTAATCCCCAAATTAAAAAATCACAAGCCATTTTTTTATACTAAAAAATGTATTCCTCTTGATGTTAAGATCTTGTACTCGTAATAGCACACATTGTCTTTCATAAACTTCCCTGATTTATTTTAACAGAAGATCATTATAGCACAACAATCAAGTAACACAATGCATTATAAAGTATAAATCCACCTATTTACGGCACATTTCCCTTATATTAGCAATTCTTATCTTGGTTTCTTCTGCATCATGTTTTACAAATCCAAGCACCATGAATTTAATAAAATCAAATTTTGTGTAGTACTATAAATGAAACGAAAATTCACACCACTTAGTCCTTGTCATTGATTGAAAATAAGTTTTAGAACGCGTAGAATATGAAAAAATAGTAATTCAAATTGAGCACAGTCTTTAGGTTATAAAAGTCTTAATTATTTTTCACAAAATCCGGTGATACGTCAAAATTTGACTGACAGATGATAGAAGAGATAATATAAGATTGAATACAATACAACAAGAAATAAACGAACAATAATAATAGGGGATTGCGTATTTTCATCAAGGCCAGATGATGTGGCTACTGTCAGTTTGCTGTTGTTCAAACGATTTTCCACCTCGAACTGATGTATACGTGTAGGCGATACCATATGTTTCGTAATACTTATAATACTTTTATTTTATATTAAATATTCTTTATCTAAATTTTTTTGATTATATTAAAAACTGTGTGCTGCAAAAAATAAAATGAAATGCAATACTTTAGGTATTCACGACTATGACAACGAACGTTTACTTCGAAAAGCTAACCTCTTTATAAAAGCAGAACTGAGTAGGAGAATCACGTGACTGTGTAGACAACTTATGGAAGTTTATCAGAAATTTAACTTGTAGTATGTAACATTTCACGCCAATGTAGTTCGCTAATTGAATAATTTTTATTTTTATCTTATCAGAATTGCAAACATAATTTAAATGTGAAAATAGAATATAAAAATGTGTTAACTAAAAATTTTGCTAATAAAATGTGATTTGATTGAGTTGTGTTCGAAGCTTGAAGCGCGCATAAACCATCAAAGCCGGCGACGAAAGTGTCGTGCAATGAACTCGTACTTTTCACGCTAAACATTGATAACATTTTTCCGTAACTTTTTATTTAAGCAAACAATTTACCAAATATAAAATGAAACTTCTAACGCATAATATGTTAACGTCAAAATGCCTGAAAGGCGTGACTGTAGGATATCCCTTAGGGATTGTTGTAAGTTTCTAATGCATTTAATATTTTAAGGTTAATTCATTATGGTTAATTAATAAAAAAGTTGAAATAGTTAACTGGTTAAGTGTTAGTGTTTAATTTCAATGAAATTACTTTTATTAACAAAACTATATGTATATAAATTTGCAGGCGAAAGATATTAAAGTATCGGAAGTAGAGTTTAATTCAGAATTTATTGCAAGAATAATTCCAAAACTTGATTGGGCTACGCTATGGAAAGCAGCTGAGAGTGTAAGTTTACTATATAAAAATTTATAATTAAATATGAAGAGTCCTAAATCTTATAGCATTATTGATTAGAAATTTTACATTTTATATATATCAACATGTGAATATATCTTTACACAAATTTAAAAACCTTCAGGAAAAAATATTTTTAATATAATGTTTGAATTTTTTTAATAAAGATAACAGTTATCTTTTACACACAATGAGGACACAATGTCATAGGATATTTAAGTATTTGTTGGAGTTGAAAATAGAGAAATTGTTAATATGAGATATAACTATTCATAATAAATGTTTTAACAGAAACATACATAATTTGATTTTCTAAGATTTTATTTGTATAAAAAATGTATGTACCAGTAATGAAAAATTACCTTAGATACATAGTAACATGTTTGCTACCATGGTCTGGTTGAAAAAGTGCCACATACATGTGGCCTCAGATTCAAATAACATTGAAGATATTCTTGCAAAATATAATTTTTCACTTTAACATTTCCTTATTCTCAATTTCAATAAACACTTAAATGTTTTATTCCTTATGATTCACCTTGTATAATTTATATAAGAAAAAATAAGTGAACAATAAAAACCTTGTTTTAACACGAAAAGTATTTTACAAATATACAGGATGAAGTGGAACTTGTTAAAATAAATCGAAAAAAAGAAATAACACTTTTTCGTTTGACTCCTTGTTTTTAAAAAAAGTAAAATTGATTGGTCATCATTAGATATATTAGACGATTCTTATCTAACAGCATTGCTAACATTTGCTGCATTTTCAAATTCGATTTTCTCAAAAACAAAGCTTTAGATGAAAAATGTTGTACCAAATTCTTTTCTTGTTTTATATTTAAAATTACCTCTTGTTGAATTGTACTACAACTTTCCTCCTCACCCTATATACTAGTTTACTTAACAAATATTTTGCATTTAAAACTAATTCTTCTTTTCTTTTTATTATAATTTCCTTATAAACAATATATACTATGTTTAAAATCTTTGTACTTTTAAAAGTAATATACAAAATGTTAAACAGATAGGTCATGTTGGAGAGTTGCCACAAACTTTGATTCAAGATTTCGAAACGAATGAAGATTTCTTGAAAAAGGTTCATCATGTATTACTTGAAGTCGAAGTTATTAATGGAGATCTATTGTGTCCAGAGTCTGGTAGAAAATTTCCTATTAATGATGGTATACCAAATATGCTGTTAAATGAAGATGAAGTTTAAATGTTCTAAATAAATGTAATTGTTAATATACATTGTTTTTGTATAAGTAGTAGATGTTCCAATGTACACGAAAATTTATTTATATTCCAAACTTCTGTAGTCATCTAGCGATTATAAATATTTCCTACTTAAAAATATAGAATACAATAGATATAGTAGAAACTATGAAATTGATGAAACTAGCAAAATATTTGAACCATGTAGATCATTTCTACATTATGTGTATAATATATACATCAATGTACAATTCCTTTATAGTTCATAATATCTGTGAAGTACTATAGTACATACTATATCTAATGAATTCCATTAATAAATATTTGTACAAGAAGAATGGTTCTGGATGTCTTTATTGTACAGATATGTGTAAATACAATGAAATACAATTTTTGTATCACTGCGACATTCTGTATACACTGTTTGCATTTATATCTTATTTGTAGTGCTAATTATGGATTGTTTTGTGTTCTGATTCATTTTTTAGTATGTTTATTATATAATTTAAAAAATTTTGAATGTTATAAGTATTTGATCAAATAGTTTTTTTTTGACAATACATTGCTATGACCATATAAAACAATAAATAATTTGTAAAATATCTAAATATATAGATTTCCTTTTATATATTTATATTGCATAAAATCTGTTAAAAATAGTTTTATTTCTGTAAATAAAATAATGTGTACGTAAGAGAAATTGCTTGGAACTTGAAATCTTAATTATGAAATAGGGTAACACTATTAATATTTAACATTATTATTCGAATATACAGTGACTATCTTATGTTAATAACGTAACAGAAAATCCGTTTCGAATTAACGAATTTTACTTGGTAAAATACATTTATTACTTCAATGGCAAAAAATGCAACTAACATCTATTAGATACAACCTTCTATATCATCTAAGTAATTTTTATGTGATATGAAAAAAAAGGTGACAAAAATCTTCTTTTCGTATTATACCATTGTAAAATAGTATTTTGGAATAAGACTTTGGATGGAAGAGTTTTGATAGAAACAAATTTGGCAATTTACATATTGACTGTTAGTCACTCCATAGCAATACATCCCATAGACAAACCTTAAACCGTTGTATATTTAAACAATTAAGAGAGTGGTTTACATTGAAATATTTAATTACAATAATAATCTAATCGAAGTATTCATTCATTCATTCCATTTCATGTTAACCTTCTGCATGTAATATCAGGCAATACTCAAAATATAGTCAAAATAGATTATTTGCCCCTTCTAGTTTTTAAGAGTCAAAAAGCTATAAAAATAGCTCTCAACTAATATATCAGCCACAGCCCATCTGTTATTAATTTTTTATTCACATATTAGGTTTCTTAAAGGCAGGATTATTCTGGATTAAGCTATGAAAATACTTTTGTACATTGATTTAACTATAGCACATATAAATATGAAGTTTCTTCCTTGTTTAGTTTATTATTAGAAATCCTATTTTGGTTACGGCCTAAATTGTATGCAATAATCGACTGGGAGTTTGCATCATGGATATGCAAATTTGTATTCATATCGGTTCTACTTACTACAATTAAAAATTCGTACAGTTTGTAAAATGTAAGAGCTTTCCAAATGTTTCTCGCAAAATGAAACCTTTTTGTCACGCGTACATCATGTCAAATGCTTATTAATATTACATTTATAGGACCTAGGTATATAATAGTAATTATAAATTCGGTATTTATGAACGAAATTGTAATCTTAAGGATTGCACTAGTGCTGAAATATAAATTATAAAAAGTGTTCGTAAAGTTGAACTTTTTATATCTCGTAAATACATCAAATTAAAGGCATTAAATTTTCAATAAATGTTGTGATATTGTATTAAGTACAATATATGTAGTCCAAAACACGTTGATAGGAAAATATATTTAAAATTAAACAAAGACATTTTTATATATGAAAATATGTTGTGAAACATGTTAACATTCTAACCATCTTTAATATATTTCAACACTTCATTTCCTTAAGACAATCATTTAAGTTTGAATATAATGTAAAAAACAAATACATTATACCACAGATACTAAAATTAGCGTTAATACTGATACAGAATTAATTACTACCACTATACGAACTACCATTATGTTACATTGAATTAAAACAGTTAGTGAAATTTGATTTACATTTGCAAAGAAGTTTATCTATAATCTTTTGTTTAAATACGGATATATAGACAATTCAATGACCAGTCAAACGTTTTTTTAAATTATTTGTGAACACGTAAAAATTTGGACACATTTAAGTACAATTAATGCTCACAAGATATGTCACAAATGGAAGCATTTAGATACTTTCAAATTTATAACACATAGTAGTCTATGATAATATGATATACTCTTTAAATTATCTAAAGTGTATATGAGAATGTAAGTAAATGTGAACACTTCTTTGCACATTTTTTTGTAATTCATCTAGTACCTTGTCCACATTACTTTAATAAGGATCTGTTTTCGTATATAAAATATGTTAAAATAAATGTTTTAAAACATAAAAATATTATACACAGTATAAATAAAGTAAACATAACAAATGTTACGTAATATAACTTCAATAGAGACACAAACAACAAATAAGATATACAATCAACTAATATTTGTCTAAAGTGATAATATTCTTAGAAATGCACAATCATGTAACATATTGCAAGTTAACAAACTAATATTTCAATGCATTAAAAATAATCAACTGTTTTCCTAAATTCATGGAATCACATTCAAACTGATGTGCATAAATTAAATAATTATCATCTAAAAACATAATCAACATAAAAGAAAACTAACAATCTTTTCATTTTAACGAACATATAAATTAAAAAAAAAACAATTGCATAAATTTCATTTACCGCGACATTCTGTATTTATTGCATTCTTTTGAGAATAAATGGAACCTTGAGTTAACCCACGTAGTGGGCCTTTTTTTAATTGTGGATCTGGTCCTTTAGCATTGTAATATTTCTCAGTAACCAAACTTGTATCATGCCCATGTGTTATTATTTTGGTAAAGGTGTCATTTGTTAACAAATTTGGATCAGGTCCTGACCATGGTGCATAGTCGGGGCTATAAAAATTGCAATAAAAGTTAATAGTTATACTTCACAATTAAAAAGTACAAATTAAAAAATTTTCATTAATAGAGAAAGAAAAGTTTTGAACTTACAGAAGTAAATCATTATTAGCTCCTTTTGGTAAATCAGAATTTGGTCCAATAGGTTTTGTTAGATATGGAGATTTATATTCATTATCTTCTCTAGTACTAGTTCCTCGAGAGACTCTAGAAATTTAGTTGCACATCACATGTTTAAATTTATTTAACGTGAAAATTGCATGTTAATATTAAAATTTAATTAGTATGCGAAAATGAGCCTTACTTTGGTATTTCTATCTTATTTTTATATCGCTTAGATTTTTCCACTTCTGGATCCTTTATTACTTTCTTAATTGGTGAAGCAGTTAATTTTACTATTTCTGTTATTGGAGGGCTCTCTTCTTTCTCATCACTTCTACTGCTGCAAATTTTTATAAATTGTTATTTAGTATATAACTCATACTCAATTAACTAACTTCAATTGTTTTATAAATGAGTATAATATTTTTGCACCTATCAATCATATACATGATTAACAAAATTTCAATCGGCTTGTCAATAATAGAGTAATTTAAACTGATCGCGGTTCGCGGTTTATGCTGTATGTATAATTAATTGTTATAAATTGACTGGACTGTAAAGTACTAATGAATGATTGACGCTTTATAATATATGTATATCTTTAAATTTGAATTTACTTCTCACTACTGGATGTACATAAAGGTTTTGTAGCTTCTTCTGTAACCATAACGTCCAATATATGTATAGCTCTTTCTTCGTCATAGTCAACACTATCCATAGCGAGCGCTATTACTCTTTCTGGTACAGTCTTATATTTCTCCATTAAACGTGCTTTCACTAAAAATTTTAATGCAACAGTTACTGAAATCTTGATACTAATAAGGGAAGGACACGAAGTGGTCGTCTTCTATGTTAAAATATTTTTTTAAGGTGGTAGTATATATATATTTCTAATGATATATATAAAATATCAGGTATAGATATTTAAAAACATTAAAAACATAAACAGTCGAAAGTTACGTATTTTCAATATGCAATGTAAGTATAAAATGGCAGAGTTTCGTTCACAATTTTTTTTAATTTCTTTTTTCAGTAGTTTCATTTACGAGTATAGCAATGATTCATGGTAATTCTGAAATTTTGTTATATCATTTTCATTTATAATTGCAAGTGATAATATTTAATTGGAAATAATAAAAAAAATGAAAACAATTTTTTATATTATGTGATACTTAGCAAAAATGTACTAATAAATGAACGCTATGTTAGTCAACAATAGAGGAAGCTCAAAAATACGGATAATAATCTTATAAATGAAGAACGTACACGTAGTACAATAAAAAGAACTTCAAAGTTTAATCGTGATGAAAGAACGTTTCTTTAAAACTATTATTATGAATCGGACATTTCGTATGTAACAACCTAGTACATTGGAATATTGAAAACAGTATTCTCTCATTCTCAGTGATACATACACTGAGTATTGAAGGTACATAACTTTTAAGTACTTGTGTCTTTAATGTCTTTAAGTGTCCACATTTAATATTTTACGTATATTTGGGAAATATGTACTCTACCACTATGCAGAAATAGATTAAAGTAGAAGACGATCACCTGAAGCCGTTTCTTTGTAAATTATTTTATGCCACATTTATTACTTTACTTTGGCATTAGTATTTTAGAAAAATATTAAGAAATTTACTTTTATTTTTCTCTTCTAAACTTTTCATTCGTGGTGGTGGAGTAGGGGCAGCTTGTTGTTTGTTTTTTGCTGCCTATAAAATACAATATAAATTAGATTAAAGTTGTTATAGAAGTTAAATAAAATTTAATAAAAAATATAGTATATTACTTGTTCTTCTTCCCTCTTTTTTGCTAATGATCTAGGACCTGTAGGATTTCGTTTCTCATAGCCCAAATCAATCAATTTTTCTGATGCTTTTTGGACATTATTATCACTTTGTTCCAAAATATCAAGCAACATAGTCTCTTCCACTTTGGGAAATATATTTTTCAGGTACCTGCAGAAACATTCTCAATGTATCAATTACTATAATTATTTAATCTCCCATCAAGTACAAGTACAGACAAAATCTACAATACAAGATGAAATATTACACAATTGATCATTAATAAATAATTAATAAATATTAATAAATCAATATGTACGACAAATTATCTAAAAAAATATTAGATAATATGCTAGGAACAATAATTTAAATAGTATAAACATACATGTGATTAACACTGTGGCAATTTCACATAAAAAAAGTTTCTGTATACTTACTACAGATAACTTAAAAGTACTGAAATTTTTTAAATATTGAGACAATATTTTCTGAATGCATAAGAAATACATATAAATATTTTCAATCATAATACACGTGCACATACTACCATGCTTGGATCATGTTTCCTTTGAATAAATGAGTTTTTTTATTATATACATATGTCGAAATTGTATGCTAAGATTTTTTATTGAAAACTTCAGTATATACTAAAACTCAAATATTTTATATAAATTGAAAATTATTGAAAATAATTTATATGTGGATCTGAATGTGTATATTTTAAGAAACTCATTTATTGTTGCAAAGTTCCTTAAAACAATATAGATACAACATGTTAATAAAAAATATAAGCTTCAATGCGCCACTAAAAATTGAACAAAAAATACATTGATGATATAAAACTGAAACCAACCTATCTACGATATGTGTAAATCTTACACTATCCAACATGTGTTGTATTGTAAACCGGGAAGGAACTGAAATGAAAAATGAGTTCTAAATCACGCATACAGTATATTAAATAAAAATAATGTCTAGAAAATAAAAAAATCAGCAAAACAAACAGAAAATATAAGAAAAGTGTAATTGGCCTGTTTAAGAATATTTCTTTCAAGACTACTTGATATGGATTTACTTAATATGCATCATTCATATCTTCATAAAAGTATACTAAGTCAATTGTATCATGAAGTTCTGCATTCCTTTATTACACGAACGGTTAAAATATTGCTGTTTTAAAACTTTACTTGAAAAATTTAAACACGTTGCAGATAATGCTAAAAATTTTGTACTTTTCTTCATGTAAATTATATAAAATATATTGAATTATACAATTGATCTGCAATGTGTATTAGTACATGCTGTAACTACACAGTACTGAACATCTTATGTGTGTAGAAAATATATCAGATATTCTAAACTTTTTTATCTGATATATTTCTCTGTGACTATCACAAGATACAATATCAACATCTAGCATCCATATTGGGTGAAACTGAAATTGTAAGAATGGGAAAAACCTAAGTTTCATTTTTGGGGAGTTGGGAGTTGGCCGAGCTCCCCGAGGCGGACTCAATGTGAGAGCTGCATGTATAGTGTGAGGTGGTAGTCTCCATCTTGGTATTGTATAGTTTGAATGCACTCCCACAGGTGTGCATGGTCCTGGAGTACAAAGGGGATTCTTTTCCACTTGGAGAGCGCTGACAACCAAAGCTGCTCTGTTATGGTATCTGAAAGACATCAGCTACCACCTTAGCACTATGTCTAATATAGCGCTATTCAAACTTATGGATAAAAAAATAATATATAATCAGTATAAAAATATAACAGAATATGCAATTAAGCTGTTTTATGTGACTTCTTAATATAATCTGTGGTTAAAAATTGTGATGAACACGAGATAGAGAAGATTAACCAAATATTTTATAATAATAGTATATGACATACAATAGAAGTTTAATTAAATATGATTTTTCACTTTCTAAACTTACTTTTTTAGAAGAAGTCGAATGTGGGTATCGGAAACTGTCGGAAACATGGCATTGATTTTGGCAACTTGGAGCTCAATATCTGAATTTTGTGATAAACTTGTCTCCATATACTTTATTGGTGTTGGCGATCCTAACGTAATATCTCCAAGTCTGTTTGTCATTGCGCTAACTGATTTCAATGATAATGGAGTTTTTAGCTCCTACATAAAGATTTTTTATCAGTTTCAATCTTTTTATCGATTCTTTATTTTATGTTAAAAAAGATGTATTTACATTTCTAATCAATAATATAATATGAATTGGCAAGGATTTTATTCTAGCACATAATTGTCTACCAAACTGAATAATATATTTCCAATTTAGTTACCTACCTGTAGACTAGGAGGTAAAAATGCAAGTTGTGGATTAAGATAGGGAGACGGTGTTGGATAGATTTGCGGAGCTCTATGAGCTCCTGCATAACCTATGTGTCCACCACCTCCATTTCCTCCAGTCTATTATTTTGTATCATATTTTATATTTTATCCAAATGCAGCATGTGCATATGATAAAAACACATATATTGGGAGTGCAATTATAAAGATTTTAAATCTGTGCATGTGCGCATGATATGTAAATATCTAAATATTATTTATAAGTGTATGTGTACATTTAAAGATAATTTTGCACAGCAAGGTAATGCACAACAGGAGATTTTTACTGACCTGCATAGGTATATCTTGGGAAGTTATAGTTGTAGCAGAACTCAGTGCCATTGAATTTTGTGATTGTATATACTGAGAATACTGCCAATACCTTACTCTTGGATCTTCCCATGTTGTCGTTCGATTAAAATGATTTATAAAATATCTGAAAAATGTTTCATCGGATTGACGTACAAAGTTGTATTAACAAACGTTAAAATATTTTTACATGCCGTGTTATGTACTAATTCTTTAGTACAAACATTTTTATAATAACATTTATATAATCATCTTTCACGAATACATGAATAGATCTTTAAACAATTTCCAATTTTATTCATCAATATGTACGTAATTAATTTGTATGTATCGTTAAAGTAAACGACAGCGTAAAGTAAGTCACCATTGCATAACATAAATCATTACAATTAAGATATTTGTAACTTCAATTTTTTTACTATCAATTCAATGAACAAAATAAAACTAGTTTTACGAAAATTTACGTACGGACGTCCACTTCTGATATCGTATCTACATTCCCAACCGGGTGGCAATTGACTCCTGTCAGTTTCTTCAGCCATCTTTGGGTATTTTGATAACTCGCAATATAATCCACCGATGCCACCGTAACGTAGTAAATACTAACCATGATTAAACTTAATTATATTTATTTTGTAATACTTCTCTATTTTAATGATGAATTTTTTTGTCGACTATTTAATCAAACAAAACAATATGCCTGACGTTAATTTTTATCTAAAATACGTAAATAAAAAGTTTCCCATTTTTAATATTAATTAATCGATGAAAAATACGTGTTTTTATACACAGATGTATTAAATGGAATATATTTAAAGTATAATCGTTGAAAAATCGGTATAAGGAGTTACATAGTTTAGATTTAAAAATCAATTGTTCATTTTTAAAAAGTATAATGCATATTAATGTTTCCATGAAAATAATATTAAAAAATAATACCAGAAATAATAAAACAATAACAATAACACTTATATATTAATTAATATTAATGAATATCTTCATCTTTATACTAATTATAACTTACCATTATATTGTACTCCACATTATTATTCGGATAATAAATAAATCACAAGTAGGAAGATGTTTTAATTAAGTATACATTTAGAAAATCATAAGAGTATTTTTACATATATATAATAAGTTAGATCATACTAATTTATTGTTTCTTTTGTCATGTAAGTTACAAGAAACTTCACATTGTTTAAATTTAACAATTTTATTTAATGCTTCTAATATTTTTTCTACCAAAGTATTTAAATAATTTCTTAAGGATTCCTATTTATCATCTTTCGCTTTGTTAGTTATATAAGGTTTACACATTTCATTTATCATTCCCAGAGTTAAACACCCGATAACTGTACCTTGAGCAGCAACTCTAAGCTGTACAATAAACATTGATGCTGGTATTGTTTTTGTTCTCCATTTATAAATACCTACTCCACCTATAATTACAAACCCTGCTAATCCTATGGAAGAAAAAAAAAATATATTAAATTATGTGAAATTATATCAAATATATTTCTTTTTTAATCAAATTTTATTGACAATACTCTACAACAATGAATACAACTCATTGCAATATATTTGAAAAATTGATGTTGCTTGCGTTACAGAATAGAATTATTGTTGTCTGAAGACTTTGAATTACTTGTTTCCAGATTATAAAAAAGAAACTATTTATTGTTTCACATATTAATTAAATATGTACCTGCTGCAAGGAAAGGTTTTTTTTGCACAGAATTGTACAATCTATCTATTATAGATGAGCGATCTTCATATTCTAATGATTGTCTAATAGCCTCTTCTGGAATCTCTTCCTCTTTTGCATTCAGCCAATCAGGAGTACTCATTGTTTCTACATAAAACATAATTGAAATTTTATTGAAAGATATATTTGTGTCTTCAAGTAGAATAATATGAAAAACTAATTATTGTTTGCATAAATGTATTTCAAAATGAATATGTATTTTTATTAACAATATATGATTACAAAATTGATCGTATGAAGTATAATATATCAGTAATGTATAACTATTATCAGCAATTATATAACTGCCTTAGGATAAACATTACATAAATATTTTATTAATTTCCGATTATTTATAAATAATTATGTTTAATTTGCTAATTCCGACTATTTATTGAAATATAATAATTTGTATAAAGATGAAATCATAAAAATTATATTTTGAATCACCTGTATAATAATTGAAATACAAAATATACGATAAAAAAAGTTTATATATTGATGATTAACTTCATACGTGCACATTGCGTCACAGGTATTTCATAAGATACATTCATTAATACTTTTCGACAAATTATGAGGGTATATATTGTTTTAAGTCATGCGCGTTCAAATATATAC
This sequence comes from Agapostemon virescens, assembly GCA_028453745.1. NCBI lineage: Eukaryota > Metazoa > Arthropoda > Insecta > Hymenoptera > Halictidae > Agapostemon > Agapostemon virescens. The sequence goes on from CM052094.1 coordinate 11,473,623, forward strand.
ATATTACAAAAATTTCGTATTTTTCGATTCGGTTCGTTCGGTATATTCTATTGATTTTGAATATGACATTTTCACGTCTACGTAGTTCAATGTCAAGGTTACAGTCACTTAAAACCTTCTACCAGGAACTAATTAGAAAAGTGTTAATTGATATGTACCATTATTAAATGTACTAACAAAGCACTTGATTATTTAAAAATCACTCTATATTTCATGTAATTTTATTAATTAACTTTTCAGATTGCAAATTTCGATGACTGCTTGAATGAAATTTTCTTTGTAATACAGAACGAAAAATCTTAACTTTTATATGAATTTGAAATAAAATAAAAAACTTCAATGATCACCTATGCACTTTTCACTGTTCTTTTCATTATTATAAATTAATAGCAAACATTTAAATTGATTTTGTAATAAATATGGATTTTTTATTATGAACCAATAAATTGTATTAAACTTTTACCTTTATTTTATAAACAATATACAAGTTTCACTAATATTTTATTAATACTGTTCAACTGACAGCGTGTGCTCTTAATACTTTTACAATTGACGAGGAAATGTAATGATGCAACTGTCATGAAACAAATATCTTTGCCGTTCGGTTTCTATCTATAAGCAGTATACGGCATCCTTACAGAAACGAAACTTCTATAGATTACAGAACTGTTCTGCCTTGTTGCGTCGCAGTGTGGTGGAATAGGGACTTTGGTTGTGGGTTCGGGTGCCCGTGGAGCGCTGAAGCGCTCTGCTCGTGGAAGTTAATAAATAAACTTTGTTACACAGAGTTAAGGGCGAAAACTGTTAAAAGACTTTATTTGTAGTTCTTAGAGATGTAACTCCCTCAGTTCTACAATGAGCTCTGACTCGTCTTGGAGTTTCGAATCCGTTCTCCAGCTTCTTCCTTCTCGTCTCCCTTCTTTAGCCAATAGGAAAATTAGAATCTTCTGGCTAGGCGTTGATTCGTTGGATGCCTCGTCTTCCGGTTGCGGCTTGGCGTTGATTCGTTGGAAGACTCGTCTTCCGGTTGCTGCTTGATGTTGATTGGTAGTGGATGGATCTTAATAGCGCAAGCGCGAGGGAGGGATGCGCACGAGGGTGAAAGCCCGCCAAAGCGAGGGATGTGGGGCCATGGGGGACCGAACGAGAGAGAGGTCCGAGGAAGTTCCAAGAGGTCCCCGACTGAGGATTTATGACCTCCTGTCCGTAACTAATTCCGAACTTCGACTATCCTTAATTTATTCGGAATTGGAGAAGCTACTCTAAGAAGTTGCCTGACTTTCTTTAAATACCGCAATTAGTCTCGCCGACTCGAATTTCGTCAGGGATCTCTGTGGAATCCTCCCGGTGTTTCTTTACCTACTCTAAACTGTCGAGCCCAAACAAAATACCTATAATGAAATACGCGATTACGTCTTATATTTAAATTTGCCTCTCCGCGCCATTAATCGATACTATATATATATCTAACTATGTTCACGTGGTCAACTGGCCACGCAACAGCCTTGCGTGTCTAAAATTCGTGGCCTTGAAAACCTATTTAGTAGCGGTACCACCACTTTTTGAAAGATACTATTCGCGTAACTAGTAATCATCTGTAACACCTACATTTCGTCTGTGATGTAACTAAGAAAACGAATGATACAGTGTAGAAAACTCAACGAATAAGTGAAGAAACCTTAGTACCAGCGCTTTTCGCCAGGTGACGAAAGGAGAAATTTTCAAAGATGGCAATTTTGAAACATTACACAAATTTGCTAGGCTGAGATATCGTATATGGTTTCTAGTTATATGGATCAGTGGATTGGTTGTTAGGTTTTGATAGATTACGTTTTTTTTGTCGAAGTAGTAATGTGTAACAATGCCAGTAGATTACAGAATAAACAGATTTAGTTGAAGTGAGGGAAATATTGAGAGATTTCTTGACTTTACATCTCGTCTTACACACGAACTTTCAACCTTCCAAAGTATACCAGTGATAAAAATAGCTGACAACAGACCAAATTTAAATATCCACTTGTGATAATAGTAAATATTTTTAATTGGTCTAGTCGTGTAAACGACTCTCTTTATCCATTTCGTTATTGGTCAATAAAAGATGTAGTGATCACGTGTTTGATTACTTTATACTGCTTTATATACGTATACATGTATATATTCAGTGACATGTATTATGTCAATGTGACAGAACTGTCAAAGAGAACAATTTTATTCAAATACAATTTAATACCAGCAAAATTGAAAGGTACCTATGTAAATTTGTGTTTGAAAATACAATGCGAGAACATGCATCAAAAGTTCAGGTACACTAATCTTCTAAAAACTGTAAACATTGAGGCTATATCAAGATATTTTGATTACACAATTTTATAAGAGTTTATGGAAAGACGTCACGTTGTTTCTTGATAGATGTATGTAAATTAACAAATGGTAAATGAAAAGATTAAAATTGATAAGTGTCAATTGAATTGTATATAAAAAGTATTGAAAACTATAAATTGAAGTTATGGCAGCAATACGGCATACATTACAAAGAGAAGTGTTTACTCCTGGTGATGAGAAGTTATTAAGTGTATGTTATGTAAGTAAGGCTTATAAAAAGAAGAAAATGAGTTTTCTCTGTTTAACTACAACCACAGATACACCTCCATCGTTACTTTTGTATCAAGTGAAGAAGAACGATAAGAATGTATTTAAAAAAAAGCAATCATGGTCATTGAGTGATATTCAAATTGTTGATGGAATTAAGAATGATTCTATGGATATAGAATTACATATTGATAAAGTATACAAATGGTCTGTAACAACACCTCAGGAACGAAGAACATTTCTGAGCAATTTATATACCTATTCTTGTAGCCTAGCTCAAAGACCACAATTTAAGAATATTCCTAAGGAATGGCTTATAGATCCGAGTTCCTTGAAGGAAAGCGATAGTATCACTTTCACGCCAGGTAAACATATTTATGAAAATATTATATAAAGACAGTTAGAAAATTAAAACTTTGACCATTTAAATTGATATTCCATTTATTCCATATTCTTGTATACATTCCCCAAATTATACTTAAAAAGTTTTTAATATTTTGGCTTCAGAGCTCCTTTCATCACCCATTTTATCAGATTATCAACCTATTACTGAAAAAGAAGCTACTGATTTAAAACAAATGATGGAAAATTGTGAATATGCAGTTGCTAATGCAGAACTCTTCATGGAAACTCTTTCTAAAGATCTCTCTATCCTTGATGGGGTAAAATAATATTTCTGGAAAATGATTATATTTTATTTATTTAAGCAAGATAAAATGAAATTTTAAAAAGTTTTAACAATCTTAATCAGTTTTGTTATTGAATTCAACTGTATGTAATTCAGCTTGTACTATTTATGGATATAGGAAAATGTACAATCAGTTTTGGCATCAGAAGCCCGTGTAACTCAATTGATGAATAGTATTGAAGCTGCAATAACCGAAGCTTCAATTGTGGAAGCTCGTCTTGCAGCTTATGATGAAGCACTTGGTAGAATTAGAGAAGTTATGGCTCGTGTAGGCCAAAAGAATCAAGCTATTCATACTGCTAATAATAATGCAAGACTCCTGCTAGATCAATTGAATACAGTCATAGTAAGTAACGTATAAAACAGTTATAATAAGAAAAATCTCTTTAAAATTATATAAATATATACTTGACAATTTACATTATTTATATACAATTTTTAATTTTGCTTGACAAGTCACAATTGGACATTTCACCAACTCATCAACACATTTTGAATGAAGCTGAACTACCAGGAGAAAAAGATGAACTTAGTCAAGCAGGTGCTGCTCTTCTAAAAGCTACAACAGCTCCATTACCATCAGGACTTGATAAATTAAGTGCAGTAACTGAACAAAAGAGACGACTCGATAAGCACAGAACAAAATTTTCTATAATTGTGGCTAGGCACTTGAATAATCTTTTTATACATTTGGTACATATGCTTTAATTTTATATATAATTTAATATTGATTGATAGAAACAAACTATGTTATTCGATATCTTTTATTTTATAGGGTAACGACGTCGGAGAAATATCAACATCATCAACAGATTTGATACTTCCAACACATCAAGCAGTTCACCACGAACTTGAGCCATATACTGAGTTGATGCAGTTATTAAGAGCACTAGACAATAAAGCTTTTATACAATTAACCAAAGTTTATACAGATACAATGAGTAAATTATATAAAAGAGATTTAAAACGATTTTTTGAAGAAGCAAGGAATAAACTGATTTCTAAACGTCTTCAAGGTACAATAAAATATATTGTTTATTATAATTAGAGGTGTAAAAGAATCTGAAAATGCACGCAATATGTGGGACAGGTCGAGACAAGTCAGTTTCTTCAAAATTTTTGAATTCTCGAAATTTTAGAGAATTCGTCTCAATCCCGAATAAAATTCTTGATCTGTCCCGACTCGAAATTTAATAATATATATCATTTTTTAATAAGATTTCTTTTTAAAGCAAATACATCAAGGTCTAGTGGGCAGAAAGCAGAAGACTTACTAAATCCAGCACCTATCTGTTTGTTAAGTGGTGAAGTATGGGCACCTGTAGGGGATGGAAATCTGTTAGACTCAGTTCTTGATTGTATGCTTTCACAAATGCAACCCGTTTGTCTTGCAGAGCAAGCGTTTTGTATTTCGTTCCTACAATTGGATTCTGTCCTTTCTCCTTCAAAAGTATATCAATTTTACTATTAGAAATTCATTAAAACATACATGGACTAAGTATTCTTTTAAATGTGTCAGAGTAGCGAATTAGAAGAAGCAGATAATATTAGCAATGGCGCAGCAAGTCCTGGATCAGTTACCTCTACTGCTAGTAAAAAATTGGAAAGACAAGTTAATGAAGAAGTACGCGCAACAATGGCAGCAATATTTCCATCATTGGAAATTGAATTAAATAATTTTATTGCCTTTTTAGACAAAATTGATAGTTTGTAAGTTTATTCGAAATAGTTACATTTTCTACTCAATTATCTAATACTAAATTTGCTTGTTTACTTGTATATTAATTTTTAACGCAATTTTCGTAGTTGGTGCATGTATGTCTTGGTACGCTTATCCCAACATGTTATGTCAGCACAAGATACTGGTTCTTTTTTATCAATGACATTTGCTTCAGCTTTGATTCAAGTTAAAAGATCTTTCGACAAATTTATGCAAACTCAGTTACAGTTGATTTTATCTGATACAAAAGTTAATCGCAGAAATAAGTGTGGTATATTGTCATATGTAGAACATTTTGAACATTTTGCAAAAACAGCGGAAAAGATTTTCAAAAATTCCGATCGAAAAGTTGATCTTGAAAAATGGTATACTAAATTAGTAAGTGCAATGTTTGAAGCAATTGTTATTCATAGTAGAGAACATCATAAAACTCCACCGGAAGTTATTAAAATGGGTAAGATTAAATCTTTACATTTGTTTCTTTTTGTTTACTCATATGAATTAAATATAATACATACATTACATTACAGAAAATTTTCATCATTTGTATGATCTTCTGTCACAATTAAAAATATCTGTGCTTGACCATGAGCGCAAAGAAGCTAAACAGAAATACCATGACGCATTGAAAGCATATGTTACGCAATATTTTGGAAGACCTCTTGAGAAGCTTAATGTTTGTTTATTATAAATTTTTTATCATTTTTACTCTTTGATTTTGAAATCTTTACTTAGGATAGAAATATTTACTTTGTTAACAGCTATTTTTTGAAGGTGTACAAGCAAAGGTTGGTGCTGGAGTTAAAGAATCTGAAGTTAGTTATCAAATGGCTTTCAGCAAACAAGAACTTAGGCGTGTTGTAAAGGAATATCCAGCTCGAGAAGTAAAAAAGGGTTTGGAAAATCTATATAGAAAAGTTGAAAAGCATCTATGCGAAGAAGAAAATTTGTTACAAGTAACTGGAAAAATTTAATATAGTAATACCAAGTAATATTTATATCTACAACATACAGCTTCGTTACAGGTTGTCTGGCGTGAAATGCAAGGTGAATTCATTGCGCAATATAAATACATAGAGGAATTGATACAAAAATGTTATCCAGACAGTATGGTAACCCTTGAATTCACCATACAGGACATATTAGAATTTTTCTCTGAGATAGCTCGATCTCATTGAGAAACTTAAAAAACTGTAATTGTAATGTGAATAAAATTTTGTAATTCATATTAGTATTTAGATCGAAGTAATAAAATAATAAAGTAATATAATTTCCTATAAAACAACCTAAAAAAAATTCATTATCCCATGAAATAAATTAAAATTAAAATTAATGTAAGCTATTTTTTATTATCACTATTATTTATTGACATATTAATACTTTAGTCTCTATCAAGGAATTACATGGAGAGTAATTTCAACAGATAAGCCATGTGCTAGAAATTTAACATTTTGCCTATTACATAAAACTCTGCAAATTGATTTATACAGGTACTGAATGCTCACAAGTGTTTTACATCAAGTGATATTGTGTAAAAGCATTACTATGCTTTGAGCAATCAGCACTTAAAACAATGAAGCAATAAAAATAAATTGAAAATAATATCACAAGTCTCATTTATTGTGAACAAAGTCTTATATTATTCATTAAATTTGAATAGTTACAAGTTATAGTATCCGTTATGTTCTACAAAGTTTTATACATATGTCTAGTGTAATCAAAGAATTACTCTTTTGGAACTGGTGGATCGTAGTTGAGCCAGAGATATCCATTGATTCTACCCTAAAAGTTAATATATGTATATGTTAATATATGTTTATATATGTTTATATATGTATAAATAATTATAATATGTGATTACATACAAATGCAATGGTACCAATAAGTGTAGCAACACCAATAAATAATTGAATGTTATATTTTCTATTATTTTTATCATATGCTTCCTGCCAAGAACCATGTGGTATTGGGAGTTCATCCATGTGCGGTGGTCTCATCTTATGAAGAACTTGATGGGAACGAGTACCTACATATTTTAACAATTAGTTGGTTATTTTTGTAAATTATAAGAAAAAAAAACATTTTCCTAGGCAAAGTATTAATATAAAAATTCATTATGACTAAATTTGTTTTTATGAATTACATTTAACAACTGATGTACATTTCTTTCTTTGAAAAATGAATATTTAATAGATAATCAAACTGCTAATTTAAAATTGAAAATAATGAAAAGTTGGTTTTAAATTTAACAAACACTAGATTCAAATTTTGCATTGCTAGAAATATTATATTGTATGCACTATATGTATTAAAGAATAATTAAAGGTATAAAGAATTATTAAATATTCTTTAAAATATAACAAAAGTAACATTCACCAATATTATGTAAGGGGACTTTAAAATGAAAAACTATGTTCAATATCGTGATAATACAGTATATAATATTTACTTCCGCACCTGAGTTTGCTATCCGAGCAACGGGCCTCACAAGGTGTCGAAACATGTTGGTATATTTGCTCTGCTTAAGAGAATTGCACCTTCTGAAAATCTAAGCAGACGATGGAATACCACGAATGTTCAATACCATTAACTTCAGAGGACATACCATGTACCATGTGTTATGTAGAAAGGAAAATCAATTGTCCAAAAGACTACTACACATTTATATACTGAGTGTAAGAAGAATAGGGTTGTTCAAAGAACTGTCTTCGATTGTGACAATTTTAGCATTTATACAAAAACATTTTTTTTACATTGATTTACAAATATTGTACAACATACAATGATATTATATCGATCGACAATCTAGTACGTTTAGCTGTCAATTATCGGCTTCTTCGATTAACCGTCGGCATAACAGATTCGTGGCAATCCGTATCTTCTATTATTTCCTTAGGAATTGTGTTCATCGCAGGGCAGTTTTATATTACAGCGACTTAATTTGGACAAGCTGTCGTAAGAATTCTACTTCTAATTCTAATTCTTTCATAAATAATTTTAATTCTACTGTTTCTTCAAAATGTTTCCGAATTCCATAAAATAAACTATATAATACAATACTTACATGAATTAATTCTTCTGTATTTTTTATGTTTACCACTTTATCAAAAGTGCACTTCCGTCAACCACGGTGCATCATGTAACAAAGAAGTTCTTTTCGAAAGCAGACAACGATGACGCTATTTTACCACTTCAAGGCGAATTTGGCTAGCGGCTGATCAAAATACTAACAATAAGGCAAAGTCAGTTTTTAGTGCTTGGAAACGGTCCCTTAGATCATCTTAGACTTAAACCATATACCATATACATATAGTATATCGGAGTCTCGCAGACGTTATTCAAGCTAAAGGTGGTCTAAATTTTCTAACTTCTACAAATATCATTCAAATCACTTTAGTATTGAATATCGAATATTATTAGGTTGTTCGAAAAGTTCGTGTCGATTTATTTTTATTTTTAATAAATATATACTAAAATTTAAATGCGTGGCGTTTCAATCTTCCGTCAAAATCGGCACGAACTTTCCAGACAACCCAATATTTTGATCTCTGGTGTCAAGTATATCAAATATGTTTCTATTTTTTAATGTTTCAGTAATGATTAATGAATGAAAATAATCAGTAATAAATAAAATACCAATAAAATGCAACATGTTATTAGAATATTTTAATAATCATTTATAGTTACAAACTATCAATCAACCTTGAGCAAGCACGGTTGTGTGCCGAATAATTGTGCGCACGGCTGAGATCCTGATACTTTCCGGGTAAATCGGGCGAGTCAGTTCGAGACCCGCACGCTTCGGAAAGGACACTCTTAGTTCGGGACCCGAACGATTCCGGCGAACTGTTGCTGGTTTCAGATAAAGTCACATAATGTGACAATTGTTCGGGTCTCGAACCGAACTGACCCGGATTTACCCGAAAAGTATCAGGATCTCAGATATATGCATATACGCGGTTGCTGAGCAGTCTATACTCAGGCCATTGTCTGTTTTTAACGATATTCAACTGTTACAGAATTTTAATAATACGATGTATTTTACGATATACGTTTCTTATATAATTTTAGACATCAAGACATTTCAAGGGTAGCTTGCAATATTTGAAAAATTATTGATTAATACAGGATAGACTTAAAGGGATTCACTTGTTTTAAAAAATATCATGAGTTTATGAACAGACGATACAAATAACACTGTAATCGGTATAATATAATATAATAAAATTGTAAGAAACAGTAAGAGGCAGTAAAGTGTAAGAAGCAATATTTTATTTATAAACCAGTCATAGTAGCAACAATAAATGACTGTCGGGTTAGTTTATGCATTTTTTCATTCATGAATACTTAAAAAAGATCGTTCGATATAACCAGAATAATCGAGTATCTGTAGTTACTCGCTAAACAATTAACTAATACAAAATAACTCAAACAATGCATTTCATATTGTTTTATTAAAAAATTGTTGAAATGTACTACATCCTTTTAGTTTTGTTAGTACAATAATGAGTGTACCGTTTCGAGTTCTATTCCAATGATTAATTATATTTTAAGACCTGAAATTGTATGCATATAACTGATATTTACCGAAAATAATTAATTTTTTTTCCGTAAATAGAACAAACAGTGATATGTTACTAGAATTAAACAGCTTGAGCACATTCAACGCTAAACGTACCGATCGCTAAAAGCAATTATAACGTTTCATCTTATAAAAAGGATAAGGCTATGTTTACTTAGATTTTGTGTAATTCTGGTCGGGGTATATGCTCGAATAAAAAAATTTATCGAATGATTTTCCAGTAAAGTAACTTCGTAATTTCAACAACCATCGAATAAAAACTACGAAATCGATTATTTGACCAGCACTGATAAGTTTACTGTTAATTTTTCAAGTAACTGTGTGTTGAACAGCAACCATTCAAGATTAATCGATACGCGCGGCAACGAGGTAAACGTAACATCTGCGGCGGACTTCAAGTCGCTCGGTTCTCTCATTCTCGATCCTTCTCTATTCGCTGATGCGAAAATGTGACAGCAATTGTCCCGAGTGATTCTGTCTGTCTTTGTTCTACCGTCACGTTTCGAAACTCTCCTGTCCGTCTCTCTCGAACCAGTGGTTTGCAGAAGAAAGGAACGGTATAGACCGAAGGATCAAACGTGGTTTTCGGGTTACCAACGATGTTCATGGTGACATCGTCGATCCGTACACGAACGTTCAAGGAAGGCGCGAAACAATTCTTTTGGCAACATCTTGAAGCTGGCTACTGTTAACAGTCGGTTCGAAAACAGTTAATTTTTGTAGTCGTGCGTGAATCGCTTTCGAGTGTCAACTGGTTGTACATATGTGTGTGTGCGTTTGTGATCAAAAACGCTGATCCTTCGAGAATCGCATTGGTTTATCCTAACAGATAAGAGAGAGGATGCTTCCTGCGGAGAGAGAAAAGAGCCTGAGTGCTGGATCCACCTAAGCCGCGTGAAACGAATTTAACCTAGAAAAACTGTTCGGCGTTCAGCGCAAGAATGTCGGGTTCTGTTCGATGCGGTGTCCATATACTTGAGGAGGCGAGGATATTTTTTAAGAAGCCGGAGTTATCTTGAATCGCCGAGCAGCCTCCTTTGATACATGAGAAAGTCTACACATATCAACATCAAACATGTTCGGCTGTCCTAGGGAAGCCGTTCGCGTCAAAGTGAAGGTACAGTTACTTTTTCGTTCTCATGCGGTCTGCAGAGCTCTTCTTTTTTAGTTATTTAACACTCTGACTGCCGTGTCACCCATATATGGGTTTCTCTGAATGAATTTTCACGTGAATAATATTCATTGTACCAAAATCGATGGTGGTCCTGAAAGTGCAAGAAGATAGGAGGAGTATTTTCTTCATCGTACATTTAATTTTTCAATTTTTATTCCATTCAATATCTCATTTCGATTTTATTGAATTTTTTCGGCTGCTAGTTCGGCAGTCAAAAGTGTTAATTTCTCGATTGAGAAAATTCAACATTATCCAAAAGCATGGTTTGTCCTAGTTCTACAAAGACGGGCTAACCTGTCGTGTCTGTAGCGAACGAAGTGTGTTATAACTTGTATTCGATACACTTAGGACCATAGAAATCTGAAAAGCAATCAATTCATGACCGATAACCAAACAATGTATAGCGAAAAATATAATCACGAAACAGTGCGAACGCATATCATAAAGATTTTATTTCATGCTATTATCGAATGTATCGGTTTCGAAAATTAATTTTTGTTTTTAATAAATATATACCAAAACGAATCGATAAATAATCGATTCCCGATGAGTAAACGGAAACAATATTATGAGATAATTTGATGTGATATGTATAATGCTTCCTTGCAGTTACAACATCGATATCGTAGTTGCAAATATTATTCGTTTAATATAGTTTACATTTTTCTTCGAACGGTCTACCGCGTCATACTGTGCTAATACAAAATGAAATATGGGTTACTTTTTAGTACACGTGAGAACCATTTTTCAATGACAAGTTAACTCGTTATTACTGGTTAACAGGTTAAAATATTTAGCAGAATTAATATTAAAGGATTCCGTGTAAATTCGGTCGAGTATCGGTGTTGCTTTCAGGAACATCTTTTATTCCAAGCACGAACTGGATGTGTTGGGTCGTCCGGAAAGTTCGTGCCGATTAATTTTTATTTTTAATAAATCTATACCGAAACATAAATCCGTCGCTAATCAATTTTCTGTAAAAATCAAAAATCAAAATCAAGAGCAACGCAATATAAAACAATGTATCTTTAAGTAATTATGGTACTGTGTTATTGATAAAACAAATTCTTATTTTGAGAATCGATAACAGAGCGTTATCGAGTTCAATAGCAGTAAGGTCAAGATAATCTGTTATCTGATCCTCATTATTTGTTTTAAAATGTAAATTGTACCACTCATAAGTGAATGAATAATCACTATCGATTTAACGGTACTATGTGAATCGTTTTATTTTAAATTCAAATGATGTTATTTAGTATCTCTTGTTAAAAACAGTGGATAATGAAGTTGTAATAAATCTCTTTGATAATTTCAGTATGGTTGCTGAAAAGATACTTAGGAATAATCGGTCAACTACTGGAGAATGTAAGATAAGAGTATAGAATCATATTTTTCACTTGTTGACATTGATAATGTGTCATTTGTGAATAAGCTAAGGGGGGAACAGAAAGAAATATATTTAGTTATTGCAAATAATTGAGAGGACAATGTCAAATGATACAAAGAACCTTGTAACCTTGAAAAGTTGAGTAACCTTGAAATTTGATTCCTTATTATTTATGTATATTGTTTTGTTTATTTTTATTAGAAGAAATTAAAATGATCATTATAATTATTTTTTGTTGACGAATCACATTATATTTCAAATAATACAATATAGACTGCAGGAACATTGAAACTTGTGAATGAACTATTTATTCATTAATGAAAATGTCGCATGCTAAAAGTTTATAAATATATTTTTTTAATCGTTGAATCAGTACTTAATAACTAGAATTTAAATAATTGATTAAATAAAATTAAATTAGAAGGAAACAATAGATATCATATGAAATTAAATTTGAAGTATTTTTATGAAATTTTACATTTGTGTAGTTAAGTACGTATTAATGTAACAGACAATTTAAAGTATTTTTAGATAAACAAAAACAAATTATTCTTTATCTTGAAAATACTAATAGATTAAAGAAAAAGGTATGTAGAAGATGTTTTGTGAAGGAGGGTAATTGTAAACTAACCTTTTAAGGAACAAAAAAGAAACCAATCTGATTTAATTTCTTTTTACTATTATTGCACGACAAAATATTTTTTCAGTAGATTATATTACAATAGTAATGCAAGAAAAAGCATAATACATACTGTTTGCAAATTTAGCACAAGCTCTTTTCTAATTTAATGTCAATTATGTTAGTAATATATTTTGAATAATTACTAAATTTTACCGTATTTGTTTTTTAATTATTTATAAGTCTTTTCTATAAATTCTTTGTTTATTTATTGATATCTACTAATTACTGAACGAAACACTACTAAATACCGTTTGAAAAGTCCCTATACTCATTATAAATTTCTTTTACAATATTTTACCGTTATCATTTGGTTAACTAACGACGAAAATAGAAAAACTGAAGTTTTAGATGCTTTTTCTTCGAAATATAGCATTTCTTTTTTCGTTCTGTAATTAGAATAACCACCGGCCCGTAAAAATAATTAAAACGATGGTGCTTCAACCCTCCGTATAAATAGTCCCGCAATGCTGCGGCAAAACGGTGCGATTAGAAATTGGTATAGCTTACTGCTTGCAGACTTATCAATTTCTTGCAGAGTGGATCGAAAAAGTGTTTCAACTTTAAACCTATCGATCACTATTACAATTGAAATGTTTCACTTTGTAAAAATGACAAGGAACATGACATAAATATGTGCACGAATAAAAAAATTTATTGAATCGTTTTCCACTAAAGCAACTTTATAATTTAACCTTTTACGTCGCAATTTTTCACATTGTAAACTATCCATTTTATGCACACATCATTTCATTATATTATTACAAGTAAGAAATAACAAAATACCATCACCTTTGTAAAAATATTTCCCGCTTTTACATTGTAATTTGTAACAAAATTATTAGATAACGTTACCGAGGATGTCATGTTGATTTACAATAAAAATTGCTGCAAGTGTTGGAAGAACCACTGAAAAGTTTTCAATCATGGACAATGGACCTTGAAAAATGTTGAAATATTGTAATTTTGAATACAATTCTTGTTTAAAACAGAAAACCCAGAAATATAAATGAAATAAATTGAATCATTCAAGTATATGCTGTTGCAAGAAATGTGATAAATTTAAGTAAATTCAGTTTTGTCATTTTTATAAGACAACACATACCAGTCACATTTTGTGCTGGTTGCAGTTAGTGTTAAGTCGATTTTCTGGAAAACGAAAACCTCGTATGCATAAATTTTATTCTACATTTTCGACTTAATCTTTCATGTGGAATCACCTTCTCTTTGGTTACAAGTTACCTATTAGTTCTCGAAGACAGAATGGCCATAATCAATAAAACGGTTACAGTTATGATCTCAGAAGTCGTTCGATTAATATACCGGTCTGTTTATATGAAAAATTGTTACGAAAGACTGCTGGTCGTATGTAATAATGGCGCATCTATTTTATGTAAGTCGATAATGGCTCGTTACAAGAAGGTTTTACGTAATTGTGCACGCTTTCCAATTTCGGTCGGTTGAATAAACTCGAATCGTTTCCGAATGCTAGCTGAAAAAAGAAAAATATCGACTGACAGTCGATTAAACATTTAAATACGGCCATTTAAAAACGAAAAAAATGTTGATGTTTATACAGATCATCGTAATTAAACATTTTAGAACACATATTAAAGCATGTCTGTAGAATTACAAAGAACATTTCGGTTAACAGAGTCAAAACTTTAAACATATTTTGCCTTAAACTGCAATGGAAAAGGATCTATTAGGTTTGTAGGGTTTTCTTGAGAAAATTTTTTCATCACAAAAGATTCTGAATTTTTATTTTATACTTGTAACGGTTCGACAGTCTAATTCGTGTGAAACGAGGGAACGTAGGAGAATGTATAAAATACTAAAAAATTTTAGTTTATGCAGTTTATCGAGAGAAACCCAGGGAGTTCCTGTAGCATAATAGTTAAGCTTTTTCTTAAATAAATGGAAAAATATAATATTATAATATGATATTATAAAACGATCAATTTAATTTATTATTATATATAATAATTCAATCTTGTTAACAATTACCCTTAGGACATATGAAGGTCAATGCGTATTCATGCAGAATTTGGTTCTCTATCGATTCACAATACAAGAGCTAGGTCATACCGTTTAAAGTAGTCAAGATGACCCTGAAATCTCCAAACCACCATCATTTTTATAAAAATATTTGCGTCACAATATTTCTCTTTGTAAACCTTTGAATTTTCGCACACATCATTTTATCATATTATTAAAGAAAACAGAAATATGTATGAAAGTTATTGGTCCACCCTTTACATGGAGAGGTTACCGTATTTATATTAGAAGGATGAGAATAAGATTTGTGACACTCGGTTAAGCGTTTTAGCAGGCGAGTCAATATATCCCATCACTCATCGAGTAGGGGTTAATTGCGCTGGGAAAACGATGCAAAGGCGAAGGTGACGTTAATCTGCATTCACATGGATCCTTGGATTTAAGGGTAGCTACAAGTACTTACAAATCGATACAATCAAACTTCATCTGCACATTAACGCTACCCTTACAGAACGCGTCAAAATGACGCTCTTTAATAAACAATTCCATTTAAAACTATTGAGATTATAAAATTTCATCTGCAAAGAATTATTCGACAAACTTTTCCCTCTGGGTATACGTTGAAATAATAGTGTCTATTACTTTTTATTTGCAACTATTCAGATTATACAATTCAGCCAAACTTTGCGGACGTTCCCCGACCAGACAATCAACGTTATCGACATGGTTCAAACACTAAAATCTTCCAAAAACCTCTCTCTTTAAGCATACACCGCACTTCGAGGCTAACATTTCAGGAGATTCCAGGAAGCGTCACTTTATCAACGCCATTTTGACCATTTTCGCTATTTTCAACGACCCCGAAATTTCAAAGTCCCACCATGACCGCAATTTCATTCCGATCGAGCTAAAAATTGGTATACACACTGCCTACATGTCCAGTTACTTGTAGCCAGCGTTAGAAACGAGTCGGAGAAACGAAATTTTTTGACCGTTTCGGGAGTTGGGGTCGTGACTACCCAATCCAGTTTCCCAACTTCGGGAGTTGGCCGATTCCACCGATCTCAACATTTTTCGTAATTCGATTCCGATCGACCTGAAAATTGGCATACACTCTGTCTATTGGTCTAGAAACGTGTAACCAAAATTACAAAAGAATCGGCGATCCAAAATTTTTATCCAATTTTTTCCAATTTTTCGACAGGTAGGGGGTCGTCCCTTCACCAGTTGGCGATATTTGGCAATCTTTGAAGTCGTCCCTCGACCAAACTATTTGAGCTATCGACTTGATTCAAACGGAAAAATCTTCCTCAAACCTTCCTCTTTAAGAAGAGCCCTCATTTTCTAGACTAGCGTTTCAGGGGACTTCAGGACGCTTCATTTTACCAACCCCATTTTACCCATTTTCGCGATTTCGAACGCCTCGAAATTTTCAAAATCGAAATGTGATGTAGGATTACGTATTTATCCATGTTTGGAATTGTATCACACTGTAGTAGATTATTAGATATATCGCGATAAAAGCTTTGCATTGGTATTAAATTTTTTATATTTATAGTAGCAGTTCGGTTTAGAATACAGAAATGTAAATAATACTGTTTTAATTTAGTGAAATTCTGTTGTTTGATTATTGAAATATGTTTCTCAAAAGTGCATCCCTACCCAAAATTTCGCCGTTTTTGTCATATGTCGCAACTGAATTCCTACTTTTTTGTATGGACTCTGCGTCTCAAAGTCTGCTGTAGTCAAGAGTTTAATTGCGCTTCCTCGTATGACACTAATTAATCGGTTTTTACTGTAATTATCTCAAATTAGATACACAACGATTTATACATAAATAGTTATACATTATACAAAGATACATTAGACTGTATTTTCTATGCGAAATTATCTGCATCCGTTGCAAGATTATAAATATCTATTTCAATATTAGAAAATCGTAAAAATATTTTTCATTATGAGAATATTAAATAAAATTAGGCCCAGGTAATTTCATAATTATTTTCTAATATAATTCATGCTGAAATTGTTGCTGATATCTCGTGCCCCACGAAACTATTTTATTTTGCGATAATCTGGGTCAGTCGATAACTTCGAAACCATACAAGAGAAAAAAGAATTTCATTAGCAGAAATTAAATAGTTTCGAATTCTGATCATATCGTGGCATTATATAAAGTTTACAAGAAGCGACGAAGAAAGAAACTACTATTCGTTGAGTAATAATCGTAAGACATTTCAAGCAGTAAATAACTGTAAGAAACTTTACCAAAATCTGACGAGTTTATTCGAGAGTAGCATCTATGTTATTTAACAGTTAACAAATTAAACTGTGTTCGATCGCTGCATATCGGAATTTAACAGTATACCATATTAAAAAGGAGTCCTGTAACAAAATTTCGATAAAGGCGGGGTAACTTATTAAAGAAATTCTCATTCTAATCGATTTATTAATACTTTAAACAATGCATAGCGGCAACTTAAGGAAACAGCTTTAAGAAAACAATGTCTCACCCTCTAATAAAGATTTTAGCGTAATCGCTGTAATTCAATTATAGAATATGTTAATATAAGTACTATGATGCAATTAAGTGAAAAAGTAGTTCATTTTTTACAGCATTTTTGCCTAGCTTTTACGTTACATTTTATTTAACTTTAAATGGAAAGAATACAACTGTGCACAAGCAAACGACTCGTTTACCCTCGTTTGTGTTTTTCTATCGAATCTATTAAAATATATCTGATGATGAATACATCTTCATATTATATAAATTACACATACAACACATAAATTTGTAAATTTAATACCGCCAGTCCCCAGGAACTGACGTAGCGGTTTAAGGTGTTAAACAAAATTAGAAAAGGTTCATAAAGATTGCGAATCGTTGTAACAAATCAATTCTTTATATCCTGTTAAGAAATTAAGGTAGCTATTGGTAGACGGTGAAATATTTTTAATGTATCTTTCTTTTTATTTATCTAGCTACACGCAGCACCGTTTTCAATTGAACTATACGTTTAATTGTTTATCTACAGAAATGTGAAACCAGACATCAACCGGAATACCGGAAATTCAGCGTGGACCCACAGATAACATCTATCGAAGTACTTCAGAGCATACTCATCAAGGCATTCGACATTAAAGGGTAAAACAATATTATTATTAACAATATTATAATCGTTGAAAGTATCTTAATAAACCTTCGTCAATCAGATCGCCCGAATATGAAGCTTCCCAATGAAAGGAATGCAAATTGTTCACTGGTTTTTCCACGGACTATCTTTAGTTAGTTCAATAAAATAACGGGTAAATGAAACTTCTGAAAAATAAATATTTAAAAGGAAAATCTGTAAGCTGATGTGTATAGGCTGGTCTAAACATTAGCATGGTATTGTAAGCAACAAAAAAGAATTTAATATTCTAGCTAAGAAATTATTCGTTAATCTATATAAGTATAAGTTTTTATAAAGACAATTAAGTAATTCTGAAACTAGAATAGAAAAGTCCATACGAAAACAATATCGTTTTACCGTTTATACTAGTCTTTAAATGAATTCGTGACCGTTTCTCAGTTCAAGGTCACTCCAAGGTCACTTCAAGGTCACGGTATTTTAACACAAGAACTATCGGCTGGGTCAAAATGACTTCTTACTGATTTCTTCTTTCACAGTTATTGCAATTATAAGAATGTTTCCACGAAGATTTTGTTTAATGAACTTTTTCAATAAAGCTCATATTAATCTAAAAGTTGTATAAAATTTTAAAAGATGTAACTTTGTCATTATTATAAAGTAGTGTATATTAGTGTAGTTTAGTGCTCGGTTGTTCTAGTGTTAAGTCACTGAATTCGTGTTGACGTTGCTTACAATGATGTGCACTCAAAAATAAGTTATTGTATAAGAAACGTTAAATTATTAACAGTACTATTAAACAAATGCAACATTGTTTTTATTTATGAATTTGTTGATGAAGCACTTTATTCTGTTAATGTATTTCAAGTTTCTTTATTGTATTATTTGAATTTTGATCAAAAACTTATTCTCCTATTGTACATGTATATGTAATAAAAACCTATTGTAAATGCTAATGTCAATAAGGAATACACGACAGTCTCACTGATTGACATTAAAGTAGACTTTATTAAACTTAAATGTAAAATTCGAGATCGAAATTAAAATTGAACATAGGATATTAAAAGTTAACTTAGTACCATAAAGTTTTATATAATAAACCTGTGAGATTGTAGTAATGTAATAACATTCCTTAATCAAAACAGGGAAACAGGAGTTTCACAGGGAAATTACATAATGTTGTATTTACATCGTATTATATTTGTACATTAAGTTTAATTTTATGTTCTGTGAAATTAAAAAGTTTCTTAGTTAAAAGCCCAACATTTGATTTTTACAGTGAGTTTACCGTTTCGTATCGAGCAATAGATGATTATGGATCAGAAACATACTTGTTCTTACTGTCCGACTGGGACCTAGATGCAGCATTCATTAGGTAATTCTCACTATCAGCTAAATCTAACATGCTTCGATATTGTACGATAAGATTTGATAGCACTCACCGAAAATCGATTGTTCCAGCGCATCCGAGCCGTATTTGTATCTTCAAGTCAACTTGAAACCATTTGGAGAAACTGGTGACTGCGAGTGCTACTGGGAGCAGAATGCTCAAGAAGTGTCGACGCGACAGGAAACTGGGTTTCCATATAGGACACCCAAGTTACCTGGTCTCATAATGAATAAGGCGAGTTGTACTACAATCTGTCCTACAAGAGCGTGTCGGCGATATGTCTGTAAATATTCATATACATATAAAGGAACTTTATATGATTCGAATTTACGCTTAAGGAGCTACTGCACATAATTTAGTCTTATCCACCCAATTTTATTAATCCAGTTAAAGTGCACTAATATTTGAAATGTACTTTCGATTCATACTATACTTTTTGCAAGTACATTAATTTCTAGAGAAATATTGCCAACACGTTCTTATGGAACAAATTGTACCCTCCTGGTTTACTATGATTGTGAGTCACGTTAGGCGGTTACTTATCTTGTTTGGAAGTGCTAACTTTATGCGTGCCTTGTTTCAAAGATTACATGTTGCCTAATGAGAAGATCTTACATTATTCATGAGTTGTACAAACTCTTGTTGAAATATAGTTAGCTTAAAACAGTTAATATTTGCAAATTTTAACATGGTCTAAAATCGAGAAAACGTGAACTATATTCGCACCATCGTTATTAAATATCTTCACTTTCTTATAAAATAAAACTTTGCTACCTGATGTAAGATATGATACCAAACAAACTATATTTTACAGATATATTCTTAGAACTTGATACTTAAAAGAGTCAGTATTAACAGCAAAGAGAGTATTATGCAATATAGTAATAGTATAAATATTCATACCCCACTGATTAGTTTGGGTAATCAAGATTATATTGTATCGTGAATTAACAAGTAAATGTGACACGCGAATCGTGTTATGTTTGGTCTGATTTTAACTACAAGTATATCAGTAAAAATTTCGTAAACAAATTCATAGGAACAAAAAAGTTTCGTCATTGGATTTATTTATCACATTACTGTACTTGCACAAACTGAACAAGTATACAATACGGAATGTATGAACGTAACAATTTTTCAGATGGAGCGAACACTGAACATGGTTCAGCGTGCTCTAGGTAACTTGGCTGAAGATTCGCATCAACAAAGTATACAGCCACCGCGGCAGCCGTTAACAGACGCAGAATTTAGGCGATTTCTGGATCCTATCGGTCAGGTGATACATCCAAAGGAGTTAAGGGCCGTGATATATTTTGGTGGAATTGAGCCCAGTTTACGCAAAGTGGTTTGGAAACATATTTTAAATGTGTATCCTGAAGGCATGTCAGGACGCGAAAGAATGGATTACATGAAGAGAAAGTCGCAAGAGTATCAAAATCTTCGAGAACGATGGAAATCTCTTGTTCAAAAGGGACAGAATGTCGGTGACCTTGGCTACGTGACAAGTATGGTGCGTAAAGACGTTTTGAGAACTGATAGGCATCACAAGTTTTACGGTGGATCCGACGATAACCAAAATACGGCCAGTCTATTTAACATTCTAACTACGTATGCCTTGAATCACCCAAGTGTCAGTTACTGTCAAGGCATGAGCGATCTAGCTTCGCCACTTCTCGTTACGATGAGGGACGAAGCGCAAGCATACATATGCTTATGTGCTCTAATGAGGAGATTGAAGGATAATTTTATGCTTGACGGAATTGCTATGACCACAAAATTTGCTCATTTAGCCGAAGGTATATGAAATTTAATGTAACGTTACATTTTGATTCTGCAATAATCTTTCAATAAATTTTTATACAGCACAATAATGTCGCTTTTAATTTAATACGAGCTATTCTAATAGTTATATAGTACTGTACGACAAATTTCAGCTTAATCAAGCTTTTTCTTATTCACTTAAATAATTGAAATAACAAGTATATTTCATCAAGAGTTGTCTGTGACAAGTATTGTTGAAAGCTTCAGAATTGGCACAGTTTGTGATTACTCTCAATATTATAATCGGGGAAAAATTAAGTGGATGCTATTAAAAAGTGAAGAATCTTATTGCGCAAGATATGTTATGTAATTTATATTATTTTTAGGTTTGCAGCATTACGATCCTGACTTCTATGTATATCTGAAATCTCATCAAGCAGATGATTTATTGTTTTGCTATCGATGGCTTTTACTGGAAATGAAGCGGGAATTTGCTTTGGATGATGCTTTAAGGATGCTCGAGGTTCTATGGGCCGCATTACCAGCTTCGCCACCTAATGGAGAACTTAATTTGGCTGACATACCCTTTCCTCCGCCTTCACCACCACCAAGTCCAAATGTAAAACATATTCGTGAAAATGCTTATACAAAAGTCTGTGCTATTAGACGACAAAGTTCTTCCGCAAGCATTGCCGCAACAGGAAAAAGAAAAGCATTTAATACTGAGGAATCTATACAACCTTCAACAGAAACCAATGGAGATACAAAAAGGTACACATAAGAAGCACATTCGATAATTAGCCATTGAAAAGGCATGTCACATTATTTACACACGTGCGCGTTCCCTACCCTGTTATATACCAGGAACGTACATGTCTATTGTTACATATTTCTTTTTACAGAACGTTCAAATACATATAGTATGCTTTTACTAAAATGCCTCCAATAAGAGTTTTATACTAGAGCTATAACGTAGTTGTAATAATTTTTTTAGGTGAAGGATCTCTAGGAATTTCAAGGTTTTTCCTATTTTTTTAATCTTAAATTGGATTACATATTTTTATTTTACGTTGACCGATGTTTATGTAAAACATCTCACAAACTATTGTTATAAAATGAAAATGCGTAAAAAACACCTTATGAAATTAAAATCGTTATTTGTAGATCGAGTTCTCCTTATGAAACGTTCTCTGAACCAGAAAATGATTTAACAACTGCTAAAAATCGAAGAAATACTGAATCTACAGAAAAGTGCCTAAGTACAGGATCGCTACCTGGCAAATCTAAACGTGTAAACTTACTGGAACTGAAAGAGAGGTTATCTTTACCAAGTAAAGAACAAAATAAAATTAACGAACAAACTGAAACTGAGAAAAAATGCGCACGCGTGGTAAAAAATCTGAATGAATTTTTGAATTTTACAAGCCTTAATCGTAGTAAAGTAACGCCAAGCGATACCGAACCGGAATTACGGTTAGTTTATTCATTGAATATATTTTGTTATTCCTTCTACGCTTCTTCATGAAAATTCTCACATTTTCTATTTATAGAAAACGTAAACTTTTTAATTTCCCTCTGATGGCACCATAACTTGCTTTATTAAAGATAATTCATAAAACGCTTGTTTGTCAAATTAAAGTATAAAGTAATAATATATGGAATACTACAATCATAAATTGTCTTCCAACGATTTTTTGTGTAACTATTTCTGAAGAGCGTATAAGAGGAAAGACTGATTATAAAATTTATTTTTACCACGAAATTTCGTATGTTACAGTATTTTATTTCACAACATTAGAAATGATTTGTTTTCTAGACGCGTTTCAAGTGAAAGCGGAGTTATAAGGGTGTTAAAAGATGAGCCTAGTTCGCCAGATGATCCTACAGATTTCTTTCCAATGACTACTTCAATGACTAGAGAATTAAGACTGGAGTTAGAATCACTGGATCGTCAAGTCTTTGGACCATCGCCGCCCAGCGATCAACAGTGTGATTGCGTTCTTTCGAAACGAGAAAGTGAACTTGTTGAAAATGAAACAGACACGGAGTTAGCAAGGTGTAGTCCAGCTGCAGACGTTTTCGTTTGGGAAAATCCCCTTCACACATTACAGCCTAAACCTCATCCAGCTACTCCGGATGAACAAGCAGAACTTGAATACGACGGAGAGATATTGGAGGACCAAAATGGTGTTAAATCTGTTACTCCTATTAGACTATTAAAACGTACTACTAGGTATAATTTACTTGTTGTAAAAACTGAAACTGATATCCCTAGAAGTAAGATTATTTACCGTATATGTATACATATAATGCAGGTCTGAATCGGCATCAGATAGCGAAGAAACAGAAAGTTGGCATCAAAGTGCAGCTATACCCGAAAGTCCAACTAAACAACCAGTACAAGAACACTGTGAAGAAGTTACAGAACTCATGAATCTTATACCAGCGGGTACGAATGAAGATCAACTAGGAGAAAGTTCTTTACCTCCACCCAACGAATTTGGCGATGGCAATCCTTTCCTTATGTTCCTGTGCATTACACTTTTGCTGCAACACAGAGACTTTGTCATGCGTAATCGAATGGATTATAATGAAATGGCCATGCATTTCGATAAAATGGTCCGGCGTCACAACGTACTTCGAGTGCTCAATCAAGCGAGGCAGCTGTTCGCTGGCTATCTTAGAAGGCATTCCTCTTCGTCATCAGCACTGAAATCAGACCCGAACGTGTAGATTCTGTAAACTCTTAATGCCTAAATGTACGTGCTGATATCGACAAGTAACGCAAACTGCAATATTATAAACATTAAAGTGAATTCCATCGGTAAAAACAAATCATTAATGATAAATCAAAGATTTTCTTTTTTAAAAATTCGAACATTGAACGAATGTACTTTTCTGTCAACGAAAATATATCGGATAAAATACGTATCGGTAATAGAATAGGCAATAAGAGAATGAAACAATCTTTCCAAGATTCTCTTCCGATCATTCAAATTCATCGATTTGTCGTGCATATTCTCAGCCCTTTCAGAAACAGTTACTTATTTAATCACTTATGTAAAAAAAGTGTTATCTTTTAAAAATGAAACGTTTGACCACTTCGAATACTTTTTATAATATTTATTTATATGCCTCAATATTTACTGCCTGTTCACCCGTTTATTTTAATAAAAAGTTTATTTTTTTAGCAGAGAATTCAAGTTTAATTTGAAAGGGTTATCATCCCCATTGTGCATATACATAAGAATTTCGTATATACACCAATGTAATTACATCTATATTAGTAACAGTTGTTATAAAGTTATTTAAGGTACATTTGTATCATACATACATAGCTCGAAGTTCGTGAAATCAAGTGAACTGAATATATTTCTTTAATATTTAATATATAAAATTTACGATACATCTCGAAAACTTGAACGACGTACTTAAGTTACGAATAAGCACATCCGTTAGCTTTATCCGTTTATCACGACACCATCCATACCACGTGCACCGCGTCAACGAACTCTTTCACTGTACCTCGATATAGAATTAAGTCGATAGATTAAATTTGTAAAATACTTACAATTATCTTAGCAGCCGTGTCTTACTTTGTTCTCAAACAGTATGCTTGAGAGACGACAATAAAGTGCATTTAATTTTATCGCTAATAGTTGAAGTATTAATTCGTTAGTTTTCTTTGACAGTGCAGAAAGTTTAATGCATAGTTTCCTTACTATTTATACTTTATTTGAAATAAATCAATAATTTACAGCATATTATCTATCGACTATAATACGAAGTATGTCATTATCAAGAAATTTATTTATTCAGCATATTGTTACATTAGTAACAACATGATGTTCTTCCATGTAATTGTAAACTGGGATTTCTCGATTTGGTGTTATTTTTATCGAATAATATTTATAATTTATTTTCTCCTATTGCCACCTCCAGCCAGTATCATAAGTATTCTCGTGAAAATGTTTATTGTGTCCATATAAATAGAGATGGCACTGAAACATAAAAGATTCATATTAATATATTGTATGAATATACAGACCTATATAATTTAAAAAAAAAAATCACGTACTTATTGATTGGATCATACGGCCTTCCATCAAATCCATAATTCGTATGCATTTCTGCGCGTTTAATAATTCTTTGTGTGTCATACAGAAGGAACATAGAGAACAAGATTAGACCACCGTACAAAGCCATAGAGTGTAAACCTGATCCAAGAACTGTTGTTGGAGGCAAAAACATTGAACCCACTGAGCTTGCGAACACTACTCCTAAACCGAGCGCTAGAGCTCCTCCCATATTCATGAACCTTTCGTTTGGAGCACAAAGAGCTACAGTTGACAAACCACCAACTGCTCCAGCAGTATACCATGCTGCTCTAAGTACTAAAGGACCACCGAGCAAGTATAAAGGCGCAAGAACTGCGCCAACAATGCCAGTGTGGGCTAACCATGCCATTTGTTTTGCACCAAAGCCTTCTGTGTAAGGAATGCTATGAACTAGCATTCCACTGCCAATCATAGCTCCCATGGTAACAATTAAAGCTCCCCATCCTTGACGCATAACCATATTCATTACAGTTGGTGATCTTAAACAAAGAGCAGCAGATGCTGCACTGGCTGCTATGGATGCACCAAAATATCCGTATGTGGCTTTAATTCTATCTTTTACATATTGGGGCCATAACCTGTAGATAATTATATAATACTTTAAGTTTTCTTCAAGAGTGTAGATATAGAAAAATAATAGAGATGTGCGAGAATCTAAAATTATTGGGAATTTGAAAATTGAAAACCCATCTTTTGTTCAAATAAAATTATGAACCAGAAATTTTCAGGTTTTTGCACATCTCTATAAAATAGTGTTATAATAATATTGTTAAAGGAAAAACGTACGGTATTTTATCTATGGCACCTGAGGATGATGAAAGACCCAATCCATAATAACATAAAGCACCTAGACCTACTACAGCACCACCAGCAACAGCTCCCTTTCCAATATTGAAAGCTGTAAATGTTTAATAATAATTATACTGTCATTGTGGTCATGGTAGACTGATGCAATCAAACTTGAAAAAATGCATTAAAATTACCAAACATTAATGTTTATAATTTCGCGATGCTTTAATGCTTTCTTTTCATATGAAATTGCAATAATAACTAGCATAAATTGCCTCATCTGAACGTATGCATTACTATATATGTACTTATAACCATGATTGCATCATGTTATGAGGAACGTCCATTTCTCCGTTTTGAATGAAAATTTGTACCTGTTTCTCCTGCAGGAGCCATCACCTGCTCCTTAATGGTAGCAGATCTGCGAGCACTTCTAGTATATGCATTACGTCCATCGCTGGCGAACAATCTCGAAGATTGTATCCTCGGGATAAGTGCTTTCGAGGATACAGGAGTTTTCAAAATAACAGATAGATTTGGTAAAGTACCAGCTCTACACACCCTTGCGAGCATCATCTTTACGTTTTACTACGTATCTATGTCCTTAAACTATAAAACGAAAAGAAGCATTCAGTAGATGACCCAAAAACGTGTACTAACGTTAGAATTACGTTTAAATTACACACGATTTTTCAATGTATCAATAAAAAATCTTGAATACTTCGGGAAATCTGCCAATTTAGTAAGATTTATACGAAGTTTGAAATTAATTGTGCAAAAATTTTCGTGTTTACTCACATTATGCAACAACGGCGCAATTGTTTCTCGAGCAGTCGAAATCACAATCAATGCTAAAGGTCTGTCAGTTTCATGTTATTCGTTCGAGACACGGTCTAAGAAGAATGTCTAGATGGTCCAAGAGACCGTCTCTGGCTGTGCCAATTACGTCTTAGTGTTGTGAAGCGACACCAGATGACTCGCTAGTAATAAAGATAGAGCGGCTATTTCAAAAATTAACCTAATTACTACCTACTACCTACCTACTTCGGGCACACCGGAGTTCGTGACACTCCGTACTCAATCACGGGCCTCACTCGTGAGTGAGCCCCTGAGGTACTTTTGATCGCAGACATTTCAATTTTGAAGGATTGGAGTTTGGGAATTCGGTTGCGGATTCTTATTGAAAATCCAGAAAGAAACATCGATAATATTCTTTAAATAAATTGTAGGTAGCTCAGGGTTGCACGGGGAGGACCACTGGTCAACCCCAAGGTACCCTAAGTTACCCCAGGGTCCTCCTAGTCTCAGCGCCCAACCGCTTCCGCCGGAGGACCTGGCATAATTAAGTACGCTTGCTGCGCGTACTTACGTACTTGCGTATGTACACAGCAGCGCGCAGTGATGCGCAACGATGCGCAGTGAAGCGCAACTCTTCCCACCTCAGTTAAGTTTGATAGATCTCGATCGTTGTGATAGTGATTATCGATGAATTTATGATTTCGGGCTGTATAATGTACAACAATTAATTTCGACAAGTATGTCGATGAACACATCCTTTATCTTCTGACCACTTAATTTTTTAATAAAAATTGTTAATAGCACTCGAAACACAGAATAACTTTTAATTTATGAATATTCGCACGCACTAATATAGTTACGCGTTAACATAGTATTAGTGCAATATCTTATATTCATGCGTTTGCATATTTCTATATTTATATAATAATTATGTAGATTATAATTATTTAATACGACTTAATAATACTTTTCGAATACATCAAGTTAATTCAAACCTAATAATTTTCCAGTAAATTTTCAATAAATCTTTGATAAATATTACACAACTTTAATTCTACAGTTTCTTGGAAATATTCTGAATTTCCATAAAATAAATCACATATACAAATAAAATATTCCAATGGATTAAATTTCCTCTGTTTCTGATGTTTCCAATTGTGCTTGTAGCTTATTGCAATTCGCAGATTTTTAATTAAAATCCGCGCCTTGGACAAAGAATTTCCTTCCGGAAATGATCAGTGGCGACACCATTTTCCTTTTCGACACGAATCCGTCTAGCGGTCGATCAGAATACCAAGAGATAAAAGTGTCGCAGACTTCAGTGCTTGGTTACGTTTTGGTTAATTCTTCTTACACCGTGGTTCGACGCATGCGCTCTGCTTCATGCACAGTAACACCATGTAACGAATATTCAAATTCATTTTGTCTCTAGATTGAGTGGTATAAAATGGAATGTAGGATTTAATGTGCAAATTTATTTTAGAATTGAACAGCAGTTTATAATAGCAATGTCTTCTTCCATAAAACGTTCAAATTGCAAAGGTATTCTTCTCTAAACCATGTTAGCTATACCGATTCTCACAGTGTTAATTACGCAACTTCAGATTGATTTCAAAACCTCTAAAATTCATAAACTTTGAGTTTTCATTGCAACACAAATTGTGAACGTGACGAGTTGCATTCACGCATAAACAAAAAGCCAAACTTTTTATAGTAATTTGAACTCCGTATTTTCAACAGGAAGACCGTTATGAAACAATACATTATTAAAATTATCTACATTTGAAATAATATTTCAACAAGGTAATGATACATTTCACTTTACTTTTCGATACTTTCCCATACTGTATAGGGTGTTCGACTGCAGGTGGGAGAAAATTGGTTGGATGACAACATTTTAGGCAGATTTTTAATTGTTAATTACTAGAAAACGAAGCCAATATTAAAATCTATTTATTCTCAATTTTCGTCTCATAATATTACGGAAAATTGCTCCTTCAGTTTTCTCCTACCTGTAGTCGAACACTCTGCGTATATGTACATAATTTTATTATGTATAATAATTTTTATTTTATATACTTAGTATTTATATAATCATTATTTTTATTACTACATAATTAGTATAGTACAATTATTAAGATATACTATAACCTAATGTAATTATTAAAATATATTGTAATGCAATATAATTATTAAAATATATTGTAATGCAATATAATTATTAAAATATGCTATAATGCAATATAATTATTATAATTATAATGTAATGATTAAGATATATTATAATGTAATATAATTATTATACAATTACAAAATAATATAATATAATTATTAAAATATATTATAATGTAATATAATTATTATACAATTATAATATGATATAATTATATTTATGTTTAGATTATATATACTATAATCTTTTTTATTCTTTTTTACCCCCACAAATATGTATATATTTATTATTGAACGAATTTGCAGGTCTGTTTAATAAATAGATTTCAAATAAACGTTCCACGAAAATTCATTAATCGTATTTATATATGCTGCTCGCGAGTCACCATCTTATTGTATACGTACAATAAATTATACTATTCTGAGGCGAGAAGCGGCTGCAATGACTGCGTGGCAGGAACGAATCGTACGCAAGCTGGCAATAAATATTTTCTTAATCTGCTCATACAAATACTTTTCTTAAATGGTTTCTGTATCAGAAACGTATGCAAAATTCAATAAGTTTATTGTTAATTTCTACTAATTACAGGATTTATTACATGAATACAAAAGTAATTCCTACCAGTCCTTTGCAGCTTTTTAAATAGATAATACTGGATATCCAAGCCTTACTTATGTATCTGTATTATATGTTACAGTAAATCGCAGTTAATTATGTATTATTAATTTATTTATCTTATGTAGGAAAGAAGTTACAATTTAAAATTAGAAAATTAAAACAATTCAAAGATATCGATACCTTACTTTTCAATTTACTGGAATTGTTAAACTTCTTATTTTGCATTATTATCTGCAATCTAATTGTAACACAAACAATTGCTGTTTCTTCGCGACAAGTGTGTTTGCTATAAACAGTTAACAAGTTAATGAACTTTTAAGTGTTAAGGGGGTATTCTAGAGTCCTTTTTGCATAAATTTTCAGCATTTTTTCAGATATCATTGAAATCGCTGAATCAGGATTTTGTTCTGAGAGAACTAACAAATTTAAATTATTTATGAAACTCCTGAATTACTCATTTTTTAATGTCTTTTACTTTCAGATCATGTTTTGTACGTGTACCAAAGACTCTCCGGAAATTTCAAGTCAATCGATCAAGTAAAAAAAAGCGATTTACGAGAAATACGTGTTTAAAGGTTCAACTATCAATATTTCGCACCGCAAGTTCGATTCTTCAAACTCCTGTAACTACTTTCAGTTTTTGAATTCATGCAAATCTTGTTGCACACATATTCTATACCGTTTATACCCGAAGAATGTATAAAAACAGAAACAGCAATGTTTTAAAAAATAAAATTTGACGTGCATTACAAGTGGCACGTCCGATTTGTCGTACAAAGATTAGTACATTGCTGTTTCTGACCATGTAACGCACGTCAAGATAAAGTATACAGAATAATAACACGAATGATTTTCTGATTTGTTAGTAATGACGTTTAACTTAAACTTATTGATTATAAGTTTATAATTTTTGCGATTAGAAGCTGATTAAAGTGACCGCTTCTTATGACTGATAGTCGATTCAACAACTAAATCATTTCAATAGCATTGGAATTGCGACGAGAAAGTCTGAGTATTGACAAATATATATATTGTCCATTCCAAAATACTTTGTTAGAGCGTGCTTTGTTAACTGTTACTCTAATAGTTAAGCCTTTCTTACTGCTTTCTAAAATCTTTCTATTATTAGACGAACAATTACTAGTAATATTGTTTTTCCATGTAAATCGAATTAAAGTATTTGGATTTTGCCTTGGATCCTGAGTTTTAAAAATGCATTAAAAATTATTTGTAACAATTAACTTGTTCGATATATATCTCTAAACATTGTTCAGATATGTTTAGAACGAATCTGTAAAATCATTCGACATGAAAAGTATTCCAACAGCTTTGTAGATTCAAAGAGAAAAATTTTCTTTGTGATTAAATTTTACAATAACCGAGGCTGATGGACAAGAAAACGATTTTCAAATCCTCGTATTCTATAACTTTACGTTAGCATTGGTCAGTGTCGTCATTCGATAATTTCGTAATTAATGCAGCTCCTGAGTATGTCCTGCAAGTAGAAAGCCTTGCTCGATTCTCCACCATCGGCATATCAAATTTTAATTTTATTCCTAAATCAATGAATCTCTGATAGTCCTTTTCATAATCCACAATAATAGCAATTTGGAGAAACATTTACAGAATTGTTTTCAGTAGTCTCGCGCGTCCTTTAATTCCTTTGTACACCTCTGCGGAGGAATTCGTAAACGTTTCAGGAAGACGCATTATAAGTTATACAAAACATTGTACCGATCCTCAGTGACGTATCAATTTCACTTTTAACAAGAGTCCGGTGTGTTGTATGCAGACGAATGTACGAAGTGAATAAAAATTGCAAAGCAGTTGGCACGTATCCAAGATTGATTGCAGGAGCCATTCTGCGTGCTTCACTCGATTCTATTCCACGGCGAATTTGCATAAGACAAAGAATTAAAAATGAGATAAACAAACCTGTTAGGTCGTCGCAGTTCTGTGTTCGAGATATTTGGCTGGCAAAACCTCCTCTCACTTCTTTGTAGATATACAAACGTACAGGAAACAGTAAAACATAATATAAACAAAGCCAATAGCAGAGATAGAACAAGAACGAGCAAATAAACTCGATTAATTATGCAAAAATTTCGATTAAAAAAAAAGTACACCCACCGATGTATATTCGAATACGAACGAATTTCCATAATCCATGATAACCATCGAGTTAAGTCAAAATGGAGGTCGGAGGGTCTAGCGAAGTCTGGGAAAAATGTAAGCCTAGTTGAATCGTTAACATTAGAATTACCAGACTGATCCCTAATTATTTCTTTCGCAATTATTGAAATTATAAAAATCTTTTCGTCAGAAACTTTTGGATGTACTTCTTTAATAACGTACGTGTTACGTCCTGTTACGGTCTCGTTATTATTACAGAGCAATGTATACCGTTGGATTTATTGCCCGGTAGTACTACTGTTAATTAAACTCTTACGTACATTCGGTGATTGATTCGAGACTATAATGGACGCATAAAATCTGCAGTTTAGTAATCACCGTTAGCTTCCGGATAAAGTATCGAGGAACGCGTAAACAGACGTGATACATGACTAAACTCTGTAATCGAGAGATACTAAGATGCATCCTTATGTCAGGCATTGCCTAATACGTGATCGAGATATATTTTTTTGCAGTTACGCGAACCCGTGTTGATAAATACTAAGGCACGACTTGGCAGATAGAATATAAGGAAGCATACTGCCGAAGACATTGTCGAAGGAAGTCGCAGAAGCAGGTCTATCGGTTCGGCGTGTCTAATGAGTGATTAGGGTGTCCCATAAGTTATTCACCGGGCAAAATTTTTCGAGGTTCTTTCCGACCGACACTGACCCTGGCAGGAAGGATGCGCGTGAAGACATCATCTTTGGTGATCACCTACCAGAAGCTGGGCGGCGAAGATATTTTATAAAGCACGCCTGCACATATCGGCGACACGTGATTCGACTGTGAACTGCCCGTTAATGAATTTCGTGAGACGCCTCGTACTCGTCGTTACACCTATATAAACTACAACTATTCGTCGAAGAAGGTTTAGTTAACCGATCGGTCTAATCCCGCGTGCGGAGGTGTTCCGATATCGTTCCAACGTTGCGAAGGGGGCTATGGTATTTCTATGGTGTTCTTAAAGGTGAGCGAAAACTTTACCAAACCTGCAGCAACCCTTCTTTGTGTAGCAGGAACCGGTCCGAAAGAATGCTATATTTGAGATTTTGAGTTGATTGCTGGGTTTGTCAATGGGGTGGGGTGACCGGTTTCGGGATAAACTGACGTACAAAAATAACGGTTTTGCTAGAAATGCAAATTGTCAACGACAACAAAAGAAACGAAATCAATTAGCGACCCATCGCGCGTATTCTTCTATAAATACGAAAGGCAGGGTAGGGAATGTCGCGACGTAACATTGTTCGCCATTTTCTAACAATGTTATCCAAATAAATTTCGTTTAATTGAAAAAATTGGTATACGGCGAATTGAAAAACGATGTCCGGAATATATATTCTTTGCGAGCACTGTAGCGAGTTTTTGGACTACCGTAAAATCTTTTTAAGGCGGTTCTTAGACATATATTTATAAACGTGTCCGATTCTCGGAGCTGTTGCATAGTCAGTCGAAAATGTTAATAATCTTTGACGCGGTTTCTTCGATAAGTGATAAAACAGACGTTCGTAAATAAAACCGGAAACCTGCGACCCTGGGGATGAAAAAGCTTGCGCACTCCTCGATGGCGAGGTGTGACGCGGTCTAAGTACTCATTATGGACTTCGAACAAATCTTGAGTGGTCCATGGAAGCATCTGGTGGGAGCAAACGCTTAAATAGGCTGAACCCCTATAGACAGGACAGAGTTCCGTGTCGCGGCTACTAAACAATTCCCTGAAAACGGTTTCGGTGTTTAGTGAGAACGAATTTCGATCAGAAGACTCGGTGACTATGGTTCTGACGATACAACAAATAGTAAGTAACGTTAAATAACCAATCGTTTCATCCTGAAGTGGTGCAAGTCGATACAATTGTTGTATAACGAGGAAGTTACCATGAGTTTTATATATAGCACGATAATATCGAAGAATGTCACGTACATTTTATGTATGTCATAATAATGTTTAGACTGCAGTGTTTATGCGTTTACGATGCAAATGAGTAAATGTAATTTAAAGCCGTAGACGGATTTAAAGGATTGAAGGACATCGATGATTTAATTTCGAG
>CM052094.1:11517437-11538330 GCA_028453745.1 Agapostemon virescens
TTTATAATGTAATTTAATTATTATTTGATTGAAGTATAATGTAACTTAATTACCATACGACTGAATTACAATGTAATTAAACTACCGCGTAATTCGATCACTATATGGCTGAATTATAATGTAATTAAACCACAATGTAATTCAATTACTATATGACTGAAGTACAACCGTAATGCAGTTACTATGCAATTAAAACACAATGTGACGCATAATGTGATTAGAATACAATGTAATTGAATTACTATGTGATTAAAATACATTGTAGTCGAATTTCTACGTGATTTAGATGCAATGAAATTCAATTACGCAATTCAATTGGCACAACTTTGCCTGCGCCTCGACTACGTGTAACAGTCAAGGAAATTGCGTTCAGAGCTACAGGAATTGCACAAGTCGAGAAATTAGTGATAACAGAGGTTTTCGTGAAAGCCTGATTAATCTTTTCCTGCAATTTGATCACGAGTTCCGCGCTTTTCTTGCGAACACAACGATTCTCAAGAAGTGTCCTCGATACAGTTACCTGTTACTGTTTGTCAAAATTTTTTGGAATTTCTTCACTAAATCGTAAACTTGCGCGTTTTTGTACTCTAGGCACATAATGATTTCTGTGCATTGAGGACTTATTTTGTGAATTACTGCATAAACAATAGCTTCATTTACATTTGCCTTTTATATATACATATGCAACTGCCAGGCAACATTCTGAATCTATCTTGACGACCTTGTAAAGATCTACTTCTAATGAAACATACAAATGTGTATAATAATCTCACCATAGATCTTATACATTTAGCAGAAAAATCAGAAGGTGAAATATAAAACAGTAGAAAGTTTAACAAATTTAAAAAGTGTTGATATATTAGGTTAAAGTTTCTGAAATTTAAAAACGAAGAAACAAATCTCTGTTTTCTTAAATTACTGCGAGATATTTTTATTTTGCAGAAAGATTCGACGTTTAATAATAATTAAACAATCGAGAGGTTTAGAAACAAGATTGTAAGCGACCAGAAAAATGACATTGAAAGATAGAGTTGCTCGTTTTCCGTTCTACAAACAAGTCGTCGCTATAATTGAGTCGATCAACACAGTTTTCCAATCGTCTGCATTATGTAAAAGCAAAAATTGTTAATCCTCTTCGATTATTACTTTAGTCATTACACTTCTTTCCTCGGATGTAAGATATGAAATAACATAACTCGCATTACATTCGTTCGTTATTTGCGAATTAATTATTCCGTAGCAACAGACATATACAATCTATTGAAGTTGCTTGTACTTCATTTGGATTACCGAGTTGCATGTAAATGCACTCAGTCTGTGAGTAATAATGTCAATATTTTAGTCTCTGAAGCATGTTACCTTTTTCGGTAGTAACACGGAGATGTTCCGGCAAATTTACACAGGCATTTTTTAACATGATCAGAAATCGTATTACACTCCATCGTAGTCACTGAATATTCAACAATTTGCCTAACATTGGATATAACAGATTTCAAGAATTTTCAAATTACGTAAACCACGAGAAGCCGATTATACATACCAAAATTTGAAACGCCGAAGCATCTTGTTTTGCATACGTATACATACCGATGATATTCTAATCATGCAGTTTCTTAATAATACACAGACGGTTACTTACTTTGTTATCATAAGCACATGACAGACCTGCTTATTCATTGCGGAGACTTTAAAATCCACTCAGGTTTTTAGCCTCCAATACGTGTTAACTGTTCCACGAGCTGCCACGGGTGTCTCGTTTTCAATGTCAATTACCATATGAATTACAATTAAACGTACGCGAATTCTGTCGAACCCTGACACAGTGCGTTGACTACACAATCAAAATAAAAAAGATTAGCATGCTTTTGCCGACTCTTATAAACAGTTTTGTTGACTTGTTTGTAGACTGTGCAGTAGACTGCGGATTTTTATGCAGAACTGAAATTTTAGACGTTTCTTTCTTCTCTTTGTAATTTTAATGAGCGAAAAAATTGTGAACTTAAGAATTTTTATGTTTTTACTGTTTTACTTTCGATTTATTCATTTTTCTCATAAATATGTAAGATCTGCGGCCTTCTTATACCATCATTTTTATAGTACGGAATTTTATGAAACTTTTATGTTACGCAAACTATTTATACAGTCGGTGTGGAAAATATTCGTACAGCGACCAATTTCAAATAAAACTGTGTGCGTAAACTTCAGTTATATAAGCGAAAAAAGGATTTATAAATATTCATGGATATTTGCAGAAAAGATTTCGTGAAAACTAAATTTTATTTTCGTCAAGATTAACAAAAATATACAGCCAGCACAGATAAACGTAAGAAATAGACGCACAGAATGTACGTCTCTCATTTCTTGCGCTTACTTGAGATGTAAACATAATATGAACTTCTGAATGTGACGAATAACAACACAGATGGTTAGTTTGTACAGAGTACTAATAGAAGCAAGTTTGAAATTTGTAATATACTATAACATGGGTCGCAAAAGGTGCGAAATGACGGCAGAAGAGAGAAAAATTATTATTCGATTACATAATCAATGTAAATCACTTAGTGAAATTTCTTCCATAGTGAATAGAGCAAGGTCTACTATTCAAAGTATAATTGACAGATACGGAGAACGGAAAACTGTTTCAAATAAGAGAAGAAGTGGCCGTCCGCGTAAGATAAACGAGTATGGTCGACGACTAATCGCAATATTTAAATAAAATATCTCTTGAACTAATGGTTCTTCGTTATAATTGCGTGAATACTTCTTCGTATGCATAACGATGCATTAAGAATTGATTCCATCAGAAAGATTAAACTAGACCATCATAAGTCCTTCACAGGTCCACATAAAAATAATTTGGTAACATTACTTCCTCGTCGAAACTTTTTCGAGCAACGCATATTTGAGGAAATAATCGGATTTGTTGATTAAAATGGGTCACCCTGTATACATGTATCACGTGTACTATAATCTTGCTCAAGAACTGCGAAAAATATTTAAGTATGATGACGTTGTTGACATGGCGTACCAGAGATTGACAATATCAATAATTGTTTGCAGAGACGGTTCTGGGAATAAAACGAACAAGCCAAGATCCATACGATGCTGCCACGGATGATCTTCCCTTCAGAAAGTGAGAATTAATATGTTTTTATAGATCTTGAGTACCGTTAACACTGCATTAATTGGAAACCCAAGTGGATAAGTATGTTCCTCTGTAACGTGTGTTCTGCAACAATGCTGCTACCCTGGCAAAGAATATTTTATCAAACATTAGATTCTGCTTGAAGAATCATTAGTAAACTAGAACATTCAAATGGTGGGATCATTTTGAAATTAGTAAGGGAAGGACAAACTTGTTATTTGGTTTCTATTTCTCACAACTGATATAAGCAATTTCTGTTTTGAAAATGAATTTTATTCTGATTCACTAAAACACATCAAGATATTTTCCTATTCTTTTGCGGTTTTAAAATGTCTCTATAACGTATGTCAAAATTATTCAAATAATCCGAAAGAAGATTCTTTCAAATTTTTGTGCCTCCATTTTTCTGTCTTACATACTTTCGAAGCTACTTCTTTGAGACTAACGCCATTCCTTCGATTGGACTTTTGTATAAATAATTCGTATTATAATATTGTACATTACACATCGTTCTGATTTGTCTCGAAAATCATTCCTACCTCTGAAAGAGTAAAAGCAAGAAAACTATAATAAAATATCGAGGATAGAATGAATTCTTTTTTAACACGTTAAGCGCCACACCGAATTTCTGTACCGTTCCATTCAAGCCACGGTTAGCCGTCAGGCGGGCCTTGCCGGGCCGCTCGCCGATAGACGAATCAGAGTATAAACAGTCGAGTAAAGTAATGCGCTTAACGTGTTAAGCAGAACTCTGAAAATCTAGGGTAGCGTTTCAGGGGACTTCAGGAAGCTACCTTTTATCAATCCATTTTTTCCATTTTCGCCATTGAACGCCCCGAAATTTCAAAGTTGCGCCACGGTTGCAATTCGATTCCGATCGACCTGAAAATTGCCATACACTCTGACCGCGCGTCTAGAAACGTGTAGCCAAAATTACAAAAGAATCGGAGATCTAAGATTTTTCCCCAATTTTTCGCGATTTTAAGAAGGGGGTTACCTTCAATATTTAGCGATTTTGTGGCAATATTTGGCAAATCTTTGAAGTCGTACCCCGACCAAACTATTAGAGCTATCGACATGATTCCACCGGCAAAATCTTCCCCAGACCTTCCTCTTTAAATATGTTACTCAATATCGAGGCCAGTATTTCGGGGAAATCCAGGGGGCTTCGTTTTATCAACCCCAATTTTTCCCATTTTCGCCATTGATCCCCCCGACATTTCAAAGTCGTACCACGACTGCAATTCGATTCCGATCGAGCTAAAATTTGGCATACACTCTGCCTACCCATCTAGAAACGTGTAACCAAAATTACACAAGAATCGGAGACCTAAAGATTTTTCGCGATTTTAAGAAGGGGGTTACCTTCAATATTTAGCGATTTTGTGGCAATATTTGGCAAATCTTTGAAGTCGTGCCCCGGCCAAACTATTAGAGCTATCGACATGGCTCAAACGCGAAAATCTTCCTTAAACCTCCCTCTTTAAGAAGAGCTCTCAAAATCTAGGCTAGCATGTCAGGGGACTTCAGGAAGCTATCTTTTATCAACCCCAATTTTTCCCATTTTCGCCATTGATCGCCCCGACATTTCAAAGTCGCACCACGACTGCAATTCGATTCCGATCGACCTGAAAAATTGTCATACACTCTGACCGAGCGTCTACAAACGTGTAGCCAAAATTACAAAAGAATCGAAGACCTAAGATTTTTTCGCGATTTTTAGAAGGGGGTTACCTTCAATATTTGGCAAATCTTTGAAGTCGTGCCCTGGCCAAACTATTAGAGCTATCGACATGGTTCAAACGCTAAAATCTTCCCCAAACCTTCCTCTTGAACACGTTAAGCGCCACGCCGAATATCTGTGCCGTTTCGTTCAAGCCACGGTTAGCCGTCAAACGGGCCTTGCCGGGCCGCTCGCCGATAGACGAATCAGAGTATAAACAGTCGGGTAACGTAACGCGCGCCGCGATAGCAGAACGAAAAATCTGTCGCCGGTCCGTAGGGACCGTCGTGGCCTGAACGGAAAGTCCAGCGCCGGTCTCTAGGGACCGGCGTGGCGCTTAATGTGTTAAAGAGGACAGCGGTCGTTTAAAATGCGCATCATTCGCCTAAGTGATTTACCGAGTTGCAACAGGAATTCGTTTGGTTATAAATATAAATATTTAATTGTGATTCTGCAAATGCAAGTAACTGCGATTGCATAAAAATTACTCATAGTCCGAGATTACGTAATTCGTTGATTGTAATTCTCTACTTGATTAACAAGTGAAGAAATACGCTGGAGGTAACCGAATGAATTTACGTTACGATCCGATGCTATATTACAATAAGCTATAAATGCTTTTTATGTACTTCGTTCATTCGTTGACGATACATTCATTACGTCATGTATCGATGAAAAAAATAAATTCTGTCTCGCAAAACTTTTATTAGACCTTTTCAAGTCGCAAGGGGATGATACAGGAAATTGTATAGTAGAAACATTTTGAAAACTTATCATACCTACAAGGACATATTTTTTCATCGAGTGAAACACATGAAATAATAATGAAGCTATATTTTAGAACGACATTTTATATGTATCAAGTTTCATCATGTTGTTTGCCTTCGTCGTTAAGGCAAATATTTTCTACGTCGATCATATGAATAATTGTAATAATAAATCTTAGGGATTCAATTATTATTAATTAAAATAATTGCATTCCTTTGATATTATTTTATTTAATAGAACTTTTACTTCATTCCTCGTTAGCCATTGGACAACTTGCGCGATTTTTGCATTAAACAATTCATATGTATCCAATTTTAATAGTGAACGTTAACTGTCTTCTAGTCTCGTCATGCTTAACAGTTGCCTCTCAGTTTTATTGATTTTATTATTACGAATTTTTACACCTACGGTCTAACTAAAAGCAACTTCTTTTCAAGAAAATAATGACACTGTCTGAACAGAAATAAAAAATGCTTTCTCATAACATGGATTTGTATGATCGTATATTACTGTGTTTTTCTCTCAGGGGACAAATCATGTTCCTCTATCGCCTGGTGAGGCCATGGTTGCTGATCGAGTGGATTTACCGTTTGACAAAGTACGGTAGGCAAGAAGAGCAGCAACGAAAAGATCTCTTCGACACCTGCTACAGAATGATGAAGGACATGCGAGAACGGATGCGAACCAAGGAGGGTGAATTTAACGACGAATCAAAGAAGACTATCTCTTTGCTGGAGTACATGGTAGAGATGAACGAGAGAAATCCTTGTTTCAACGACGAGGACATAGTCGAAGAATGTTGCACTTTCATGTTAGCCGGCCAGGACTCTGTCGGCACCGCAACGGCAATGACGATGTTCCTTTTAGCAAACCATCCGAAATGGCAAGAGAAATGCATCGAAGAGCTGGATGATATTTTTGGAACAGACCCAAGAATGCCAACGATGAAGGACCTCAAAGAAATGAAATGCCTGGAAATGTGCATCAAGGAGGCTCTTAGACTGTATCCAAGTGTACCAATTATAGCCAGGATACTCGGCGAAGACGTGAAAATAGGTGCATTGCGTGTATTTCATTTTATTACACTATCTATCAGCATCATTTCATATTTTCTTGGAGTCTACTTTTTAACCCGTTTGAATTCGAAGCAATTTTAATTTCATAATTAACAATTTATCGACCGGCGATTATTTCAGAATTTTTGTAAGGCCTATGATCCATGACTGATGACTTTTTAATGGGTCTTTCAAGGCTGACAGCAATTTTTATTGCGGATCAGCAATGCATCCCCAATAATATCGTCTAATAATGTTGTTACAAATTGGAATGTAAAAATAGAATTTTAAGCTTCATTTTGATACAGCGCGAATATTGAAAAGCCTATTAATAGGCTTCCAGTTGATAAAGTGTTAAGATACTTCTTTCACTTTGGAACATTTTGTATTTTATGTATTGTTTTGTTCAGTCGCACGGTTGATGTTAAACCTGGTTTCTCATATAGCAATTGAATTTTCAGCAATTTATATTTTGTAATACGAAAACTGTTTTGGATAATGGCACAGCAATTTTGATTGGTGCCCCAGAGCCATTGAGTCAACTAATAAAATTTATTTATTAATTATAATATTATATATTGAATGTATAAAATTACATAAAAATATGTATATATATATATATTAAATGTATAATATTTTAAATTAATATTAATATATATTAAACTAATGTAATAAACTAACGTAAACTATTATGACAATAGTATATACTCATAGTTTAATGTTTTTTTTTTGGAAATATTTAGAAAACTACGTGATACCAGCGGGCTGCAGTGTGATTATGTCGCCGTATAGTACACATCGATTGCCACATCATTTTTCGGATCCTGAAGCATTCAAACCTGAACGCTTCAGTTTAGAAAATTTTGAAAAAAGGCATCCGTACGCTTACTTGCCTTTCAGCGCTGGACCCAGAAATTGCATCGGTAACGTTACTTTTTAAAAAATATTTTCAAACAGTAATATTAAATTGCACATATTTGTGGAAACGTAATTGCACTGATAGCGATTTAAGAAATTCAACTCGTATGGAACGAAACGTGCCTGCACAATTAAAATATAAACATTTATAATACTACTAAACCAGAGCTATATATTTCTAGAAACATTTTGTTTCATTCTTCATATAATGCTCGTATTTCCTTAAATAAATAAACTAGCAAATCAATCAAACATTTCTCTTTGTTCCATATTCAAATGTATGCCAGCTTCCGAATTTATTATCGTTAAAATATTATCGTGAATAAGAATAGTTAAACATTTGTAGAAACGCTAGGTTTTATTCTTCAAACAGTGCTTTTACTTCCTTAAATAAATAAACCAGCAGATCAATCAAATATTTAATTTTGTTCGCTATCCAAATGTTTGCCAGCTTCTGCATTTATTATCGTTAAAATATTATCGTGAATAAGAATAGTTAAACATTTGTAGAAACGTTTGGTTTTATTCTTCATACGGCGCCTCTGCTTCATTGAACGAGGGAGCTAGCAAATATTAACATTCAAATATTGAACTTGTTACTGCTAATTGTCTGTTGTATTCAAATGTAAGAGACTCGAGCAAATAGGAAGATCAATAGATAAGAAACCAAAGCTAATAACAGGATCAATAGACGATAAACTAAATCAAATAGCAAGATCAATTTGATCTTTCAATTTGATTCGGACGGCCATACAGAATCTCGTTTCAATAAAACACGTAGCTTTAACATAATGGTTCTCGTGTAATCTAGTTATTATAATTACTGTTTTTTTTTCCAATATATTTTTCAGGTTACAAATTTGCGATGCTAGAAATGAAGTCCATGATCAGCGCAGTCCTTCGAAAGTGTCGGTTACAATCGATCCCTGGCAAAGAGGAAGTGAAGGCGAAATTTCGTATGACGATCAGAGCACAAGGTGGCCTGTGGGTTAAAGTTGTGGCACGCGATCAGAAATTAAAGACGATTAGTTAATTAATACAACGCTTCCTGATTTCTAGCTTGTAATATTTCCTCTATATTTCCATTTCTACAAGAATGACCAGTGAACTGTAAATTATTTAATCTTTCATCGGGTACGCTGTACTTTGAAATTTTCAGTGTGTCTCAACTATTGAACGATACTGTACACTAATATCCTTTGATAGTTCCTCGCTTAGCAAAAAAAAAAAGAAAAAAATCGGACAAACATTTTGTATCCTAAATGCTATTTTAGTAAAGTACAAAAGAAATTTAGAAAGTAGAAAATTCACGTAGGAATTACAAATTTGGTATTTTCACTGTATAATACAGTCGGTGTGGAAAGTATTCGTACAGCGACCAATTTCAAATAAAACTGTGTGTGTAAACTTCAGTTATAAATTTTAAGCGAAAAAAATGATTAATAAATATTGTTGGCTATTTGTAGAAAAGATTTCGTGAAAACTAAATTTTATTTTCTTCAAGATCGACAAAAATATACACCTAGCATAGATAAACGTAAGAAACAGACGCACAGAAAGTATTCGTACTGTTATGAATAATGAAAAATAAACTATAAAAATACAATACATTTTTTATATTTTAATAATTTGTAGGATTGCCTTTGGATGTTATAATAGCTTCGATTCTTCTTGGCAAGGAATTTACTAAGTTAAATGTTACAGCCGGTGCTAATTTGTTCCACTCCTCTAATAAAACGATTTTTAAACTTTCTTTCGATGAAATATTATGATTACGTATGTTTCGTTCAAGATAATCCCATAGATGTTCAATGGGATTGATATGTGGTGATTGAGACGGCGTTTGCAAGTATTTTGATGTGTTGTATAACACCCATTGCCTTGTATTATATGCAGAGTGCTTTGGATCATTGTCGTGGGTCAATATAAAATTGTCTTTAAGACCCATTTTATTTGCACTAACATGGAGATGTTTTTTTAAAATATCAATATAAACTGTATGGTTCATAATACCGTCAATAAAATGTAGAGACCCCACTCCATTTGCATTCATACAACCCCAAACTAATACAGATCCACCGCCGTGTTTTACCGTCGGTTGCAAATTTTCTTTTCTGAATTGTGTATTTTTCTTCCTCCACACTGTAAATTTATTTTCAGAGCCAAATATGTCGAATTTGCTTTCGTCAGTAAAAATTACTTTATTCCAATGTACGATTGGTGTATTAATATGTTGCTTAGCGAATTCTAATCTTTTCTTACAGTTAGTTTCGTTTACAAAATACTTTTTTCGTGCTACTCGACCATGATATTCACTACTTCTTAAATAGTCACGTACAATACTGGCTGACACGCTTAAGCCATTGTTGTTTTTAAGTTCTGTTGCAATTTGTTCGGCAGTTATACGTGGATTTTGTTTCACTTTACGAATAATTATTCGTCGATCATACTCGTTTATCTTACGCGGACGGCCACTTCTTCTCTTATTTGAAACAGTTTTTCGTTCTCCGTATCTGTCAATTATACTTTGAATAGTAAACCTCGCTCTATTCGCTATGGAAGAAATTTCACTAAGTGATTTACATTGATTATGTAATCGAATAATAATTTTTCGCTCTTCTGCCGTCGTTTCGCACCTTTTACGACCCATGTTGTAGTATATTACAAATTTCAAACTTGCTTCTATTAGTACTCTGTACAAACTAATCATCTGTGTTGTTATTCGTCACATTCAGAAGTTCATATTATGTTTATGTCTCAAGTAAGCGCAAGAAATGAGAGACGTACGAATACATTCTGTGCGTCTATTTCTTACGTTTATCTATGCTGGATGTATATTTTTGTTAATCTTGAAGAAAATCAAATTTAATTTTCACGAAATCTTTTCTACAAATACCCAAGAATATTTATAAATCAATTTTTTCGCTTAAAATTTATAACTGAAGTTTACGCACACAGTTTTATTTGAAATTGGTCGCTGTACGAATACTTTCCACACCGACTGTAAATATAAACTCGTAAGTGTTTTAACCCCTTGCCCTACCAACAACAAGTCGTACTCGTGATCAAGATTTCGAATAGGAATCTTGTAAATGTGTACGTCCTCGATTTTCTATAAACTGAAATAAAATTCTATTTAATTGTTGATAATGTAGAACCATTGGAGAACAGCTCATTAGCTCATTAGCTACAAATTTTTCATGTTCTTTTGATCGTTCTTTGGAGGACGAAAGAAAGTCTAGTAAGCGTTATCATAAAATAAATC
Organism: Agapostemon virescens; assembly: GCA_028453745.1. Classification (NCBI taxonomy): domain Eukaryota; kingdom Metazoa; phylum Arthropoda; class Insecta; order Hymenoptera; family Halictidae; genus Agapostemon; species Agapostemon virescens. The sequence goes on from CM052094.1 coordinate 11,528,312, forward strand.
GTAGAGCAAGGGATTGATTAAGCCATTGACAAATATACTAAGTGAAAGTGTCAGAATAAACAGATGGATTGAAAAATTAAATCCAGCAGGTTTATCAAATAAAATCGAAAGGTGAAACATATTGTGAATTAACGAGGGATCGCTTCATGAATAATTAATGCCACTAGGATCGCTTAGAATGAACCAAGGTCAACAGTAAAAGGTTTGCCCACAATGATTTCGGGAATTCTTTCATGCGGTCTACAGATCTTTAATTGTACTTGGCCGTTGTATCGCATATTTACTTAACCGCATTGGCCATTGAAGGGACGAAGGCTTGCACAAATTATTGAATAGTGATTGAACGTGTTTGATCTTACGGTGTCAAGTAGTCTGCTTACGCAATCATGCTGGCAACGTGTCACTTAACTACACACTTTGCCTATCATGAAATAGTATGATTGACATAAGACAGAATTCTCTGTCGTTATCGACGTTTTTACTGAAGCTTAAGTTTTGTTTAACACGTGTTAATCCTTATACAATTCTTTTGGGTCAAATATGATCCAGTTTCGTGTTAAATAAATCTACTACACTTAGATTTACCATGATAAACCATGAAATGTAAGGAAATATGAATAAAATATTTTTATTTATCAATCACTATTTTTCCTTATTGCATTATTATAATGGAATTCTTTACTGTGCTATTATATTATTGTATTCGCACTGTGCGCGCTGAAACAGTAAACATTTTGAATAAGTAACTATTATATTATATACTTACTGATTAACAATGTTTACTGTTATGTAACATCTTTTTTTTAAATTACGTTTATTCGTAGTAGATTAACAGTGAACAGTTTTAATATGTTTGTTAATTAAAAAGTAACATTGTTAGTTGTCGGAAAAGTTCTATAACAAAAATGAATCGGCAAATCCAGTAAAACGGTAAAAAGATTTAATAGGATAAATATACTATTTCGAATCGATCAAAATGATTAAAGATGAAAAGAAATGTTTACTAGCTTAATTTTCTTGAAATAGTTAAAATTTTAGAAATTCTTACAATCATAATCTACGACCAATATTCTTTACGCGACACGTACTAGAATGGTACACAATTGATCCTTATAATACAATTTATTTAATAAAACAACAATTAAATTGTTAATTGATATTTTTGTTACTTATTAGTCTTAGAAATTGCTGATCAACATTTTCGCAAGCATTTTTTAAATATTCGTATAAGTGCATATTAACATGTTAAATATTCTAAGAAAATAATTTTTCAAAATTATACCCGGATAGAAATAAATTTTTATTCAAGTGGCAGTTTTTTAATTAAAAAAAATTATTCTGCAAATGGCTTCCATACTTAACGTGATTATTATATACAAAATATCCTTGCACGAAAAAACTAATTACAGCAAATTCTTTTCCATTAAATAAAACGTGTTTCATGCAAAACTATTAAAATTTTAATAATAGAGCTTGTACTAAAAATTTTTCAATAATTTGAAATATTTAAAATTTTCTTTGAGAATTTTATTTAATTAAATTAAAGAATTGACAAATGGCGATTGCATTAGTTAATAGCCAGTAAACAAAATGCCATGAATGTTCTACCAGATTTAGCAATCAAATACCAAGTCATAGGTCTGCAGAGCAGGTTTTGATGCCAAATGGATGCCAAATAGTAGCCAGATGTTGACGCCGTAAAGAGGGCAGGTCCGTCGCACTAAGAGCGGACCTGAGCTTGCCTTCTTCACGACGCTAACTTCTGGCATCCATTTGACATCAAAGTCTGCTCTCTAGACTCTAGTGCCAAATATGGAGCCATCTGCTTTCACATTTGATACTTGATCGGTATTTGATTGCAAAATCTGGTGACAAATTCATAGCAGATAGGGACCAGTTCTACACGAAGCAGGTCTTGGAACCAAAATGACCGCCATTTACTCGCAAAGTATGATGCCAACATCAGCGCTAAAACTGGAAGCAGGGTTGGCTGATTGGAAAATTTGCATCAGAGCTTTGACTCTATGCGAGTTTTTATATGCCATGGTTTTGCATCTAGAATAGATTCTGTTTTATATGTTATACAGAACAATTAAGATTTAATTATCTATGATTTTCATCTAAAATATTTCCATTGTTTTTATTGGTACGAGAAAATGTATAAGGATGAAACTATTTGTATATAATAGAAAAGACTTTTTCTTTGAGTCAAATTTTTCAAAATTTCAAAATCACCGTCGTTTCTTTTTAAATGAGGTAATACATTTTGATTGATATAATGTTGCGGATAATGAAGAAAATAAATTCAATCATATATATAGTCTGTTGACGTTCAAATATCATTCAGAGAATTATTTTTCAAAAAGTGTAACTTAAAGTATGAATATGATATTCAAGCTTACCGTATTCAAGTTAGATTCCATTAATTAAAATACATTGTCAACAATGTCCTCAAAATTTTGAAGAATGTGACTATGAAAAAGAAAATCTCTTCTATCGCAAAAATTATCCATTTGAATAAAATATTTTGTTATGATATTTCCCATATCGCTAAAAACAAAAGAGATATTTTAGACGAAACTCTTAGATGACTCATCTGTATATCAAACTATTCTAAACTACACTACGTGGTACAGAGTTTACATATGTATATATATATACCGTATATATATACGGAAGTTAGTTGCGCATGATATATGACGTGCTATTGATTGTGTCAAAAAGTGAAAAGATCACCTGTGAAACGTATTAAAACATTGTTTATGAAACAGTAATTGAGCTAAAATTTTAGTTGCACTTCATTACAGCTTTTCGTTAAATAAATTTTTCCTTAAAAAGCTTTAATCATGGTTTATATATCGAAAGGTAAAACTTTTAACCTCAATGTTTATATACACATAACGCATATTTCAAATAATATTTGTCTATATACATTTATTATTGAATAATTTGTAGATGGAGAAATTTTACAAAGTGCACCATTACTGAAGAAAGTATTGAGTTTCTTCACTGGAATAATTTATATGGTTATTCTATTGTAATTATTTTTTTTCTTGTTTATTGTATGTATTATTACTTTAAAGGTACAAATAATACTAAATAATTATATTTATTGTAGTTTCAGAACATTGATTAATCCTGATTTGAATAAATATGGAAGCGATTATACACGAGATTACAGACCTGGATCTGGGTAAGAGATTTAATCATTTACCTCTTGAACTTACAAAACAAGTATACATGACATAACAGGTTGTTGAAGAGAATTGGATGGATAATTATGATTAACTGTCAGTAAATCTCAAATATTTCTTTTGGAAGCCAGATCACAATTTAACGAACATCAATCCTCTCCATCCACATTTCTATAATAGACTTTTAATCAAATTAATATTAAAAATATATGTATTGTATATAGGCCTCAACCACCATCATCACGTAGATTGGGAAGACCTAATACAAGAGGAAGTGTACACGTTCCATTTGGTGGATGCAGGAGTTGCGCTGGCTAAAATATATGCTAAATATGCTATATGTTAATATTGTACTATTGCAATAACTTGTAAAAATATAATTTCTCAGACAAGTTATGTAATAAATAAATAAATCAATTTTCAAGGAACAATTTTATTGAACAGATTAGTTGATTTTTACATTAAAAATGTTACAAATTACACAGGCTAGAGTATAGAGAGAAAGAAGCGAGTATCTGGTAGCAAAAAAACACCTATGTACATACATGCCGATATAAATTAACAAAAACGTGATTATCATATTAAATTTGATATAACAGCAACAATATGTAAATATATTAGCTGCCATGCGTGCACGGCTCTAGATGTTTCAATATACAAAGCAAATATATTATTGAGACTACTATTTAATTTTTGTAACAAGTCCAGTGGCAATAGTTGTTCCTTCTACACGTAACATTACTCTACCAAGCTGCTTGATATCTTTGTATAATTCTATGCAGACCGGATTTTGTGTTGTAATTTCGATAATAGCACTAGAATTTTTTGGTAAACAACGAGGTTTCGTTTTTGTGATTTCACCAGTAGTTCTATGTAGTTGAGCCACTAATTTTGTAATCACAGCAGGTTGTACTAAGGATTGTTGATGCATCACCACTGGAAGACCTTTTATGATTGGGATTTTAACTGCAAATATCACAACGTGCGCTTGAAAACATGTTGTTACAGGAACAGGATTCTGTGGATTACAAAGAATATCTCCAATTCCAACATTTTGTTGTTCAAGACCCGATAACGTTAAAACAACATGATCTCCAGCAAATACATTTGTCGTGGGTTCCTCATCAACGTGTAAACCTGAAATTAAAGGTAATAATTATGATTATGCAGTTGACAAGTATAGAAAGAAATTTAATTACATTTTTCATTACACTCTCATACATATTTTAACTTTTCTTTATATATTCTAACATTTAATTTATGATTCTTTACTACTATTATATAAATGTTCACATGCTATATATGAAAAATATGACATTTTTTTTCATCAACCTTTTTGAGAAATTTAATTATTAATTTTAATCGTTCGTTGTACTTTCATTAGGAAAAACAAACAAGTGTTTCTTGGAAAATCCGAAATAATATATTCAGCACATGAAAATCTATAAAAATTACCAGTTGAATATTAGAACATAAAATATAGAAGTTAAAATTTGATGGTTAGTGTTAACATACCTTTGACCACTGCCATTTCATTTCTTGGTAGCACTAAAATTTTATCACCTATAGACACCATACCTGTTTCTGTATGCCCAGAAACACAGAATCCAGATCCAGTACCTTTAAATATGTCATTAACCGATAATCGGAATGGCTTGCTTATCGGACGTTCAGGACTTTTGAAATTGTCAATAACACTAATCAATGTAGGTCCGTGATACCTATAAAAGAAAAAAAAATATTAGTTTATCTGTTCTGATTTTTTAAATAGCTTGAATTTTATTAGAAATAAATATACCAATTAGATAAAGCTTCCTTAGGTTTCGTTATAATATTTTCACCAGATAAGCCACTGCATGGAACAAAGACAACATTATCTTTAAATCCAGCTTGCTTCAGGAATACGCTCATTTTATTAACTATTTCGTTAAATCTTTCTTGAGACCAATTTACAGTGTCTAATTTGTTTACCACTACTGCCAACTGTGATACACCTAAACAGATTAGTTGTTCATAGATATATAGGTCTCAGAATAGGGCAAAAGGTATTTCGAATAATGAATAAAAAAGTAATTAACTCATTTATTTGAAAATAACGAAAATAAAATTTCCTTCATTATTCGTTATTTGAATAAAGGTGTATAGGAATAATGCTCAACTCTGATAGGACATAAGTATGAAAACCCTAAATATGGAAATAAATTATAATACCTAGTGAACGTAATAATAATGCATGCTCCCTAGTTTGACCTCCACTATCGAAACCAGTTTCGAATTCTCCTCTTGTAGCATCTACTACCAACAAAGCTACATCTGCTTGAGTAGCACCAATAATCATATTTGGTATAAAATCTTTATGTCCAGGTGCATCTAATAAAGTAATACACTTTGTTTCTGTTTCAAATTTAGAATGACCGACATCCATTGTTATTCCACGTTCTCTAAAAAATACGTACATAATAAATAAGTACATGACCTAATTTAAAGAATAAATTTGTATTTATAGAAATTATAATCACCGTTCTTCTCCCGTTTCATCTAATACCCATGCATAAGCAAATGACTGTTTTCCTAACTTCTTGCTTTCTATTTGATACTTATGAATTAATCTTGATGGCACTTGTCCTAAGTCGCATAGAAGTCGCCCTAGTAAAGTACTTTTACCTGCATCTACATGTCCAACAACAACTAAATGTAGTTGTTCTTTGCTATCGCCTCTTTTACTTTTATATAGTTTTATAACATTAACTTTTTCTTCACCAGCTTTTGCTTTAGAATCCAACTCAGGTACCACATGTCCTAATGCGGGAGAATGACTGCGTGGACTATTTAAACTTGAAGAAATGACTTTCTTCTCCTTTGGTGTATACTCCTTCCTCCTAATTTCCGGGCTGTTATCGACAAACGGACTTTGAGAGCGAGGGCTGTCAATCCGAGTATTTAAATGATCTGCATTTTCTGTTCCACTTAAATCGAAGCCCTTTACCACATGTTGTTTTCCAGCAGGAATAATTGTCACATTGGAAGGAATTGTAGCTCGTGGTGTAGATTTGGCAGGTAATTTTTTACCTTTCATAAAATTTATTACGATTGCCTTATTATCACAAAATTAAATGTAAGAAACATATATGTGTAAGAATTAATATGAAATTACATATTAGAATATATTTAAAATATATATTTTGTGTAACCATTTATAAATATTCTATTTCAAAATTATATTTACATAAAAATTAGTGTTTAATAGTAAATATAATTACATAAGTCATTTAAAAATCATTTATGTCCATTTCATAACTTTCATCTGTAAAACCTACATTCCCTTGCATTTTATCCCATGATATTTAGTACTTAATTTATCCCTTGTACAGTGGACCTTTTACACAACTATACAATTGACAATACTTGGGGCCATTCACGACTATATTTATCAATCACTATAAAAGTACTTCTCAAAGTACTTCTTGTAAATCCATTAATCATTTTGTTCCATGCTAATTATACAATAATCAATAATAATGCAACAGTTATTGCCTTCATTCAATCGTTAAAAATTTAGTAATTATATGTCGTGTTCAACATTTTGATCAGCATAAAACCGGATACCATCGTCGGTGGGTTTAACTCCATACTCAATTTTTATTTTGTAATTCTATAATCATTTACTAAGACTATATGGGACTGAAAAATCGAATTGTTTTATAGTATGACGTTTTTTGTGTGATTTAAGAATTGGTTTTCTTGATTTCCATGTTCTGCATAATGTTCTACCAAATAATGAAACACTTCTTTTTGTGTATGTAAGCTTAGTATTATTTAAACAACTTAAATTTAAAGTTGTAGGAAGAAGAACATATGGAAGTTCAGTAGTTTCACTATAAGTATGTAATTTCAAATGTGGAAGGACAGTATCAACATTCTCCGAAATTTTTGGTTTTATAAGATTACATTCCTTTGAAACTGAAGGTGTTGCATCTTTCAAAGCTGAACTCAAATCTACCAACCAAATATCCGGTGACGGCGTGCGTGTATCACTTACATTTATCAATAAATCTTCTTTTGTCTCTAAATGACATAAGTCTTTATAATTGTTGCTAAAGTCTTTTGAGAAAGTAAGTACATCAGATATGCTCTTTTCAAGCGAATCCCTAGAATATTCTTCCTTTTTATCATTTATTAAATCTAATTCTATATTTCTATTCACTTGAACAGCAGGCACATCAAATTTTATACTATTTATATCGTTACTTTTCTCCTTTTTAATTGATAATTTAGGTATTACAAAATTTGTATTAAGTGACACTTTTTCATAAGAATCTGTTTTGTCATGAATATTATTTAATTTTTTTAAATGGTGCGCTGTTAAGTCTGCTAAGGAATTGAATAACACTGTATTCGAATTAGTTTGACAATCCTTTATAGTAGGTGATGATAATTTAGTATGATTTGTTATTAAATCAGATAAAGAAGAAAATGTTGATGGAGAATCATTAAGATTCAAATTTTTCAAACTTTGTAAACTATGCAAACCAGATGTGTTTGTGGTAATATTCTCAATATTATTTTGCCTTTGGAATGAAAATTTAGGAATATTGAATGAACTAGATGGCTGATTAATAAATGTAGCATCTTACCTTACCAATTGATTTAAAGTCAGCACATAAAACAGAAAAAAAATACAGGTTAAGAAACAAAAATATTATTTTGTATGTCATTCTACAATAACTTTAGGCATGATATTGAATTTTGGTTTCATATTTTTAAGTACTAAATAATATGAATACATAACATACCTGGGAAATGTTCTGTAGTATCCTTAGCAATTGCAGATGGTTCTAAAAATTTAATCATGTAGTATAATGTTGAGTTATTTCAAATAAAAATATGTGTAATTAACATACGTTGAACATATTTTGGAGATTCTTCTGAAATCAAATTGAATGCTGTTGCCACATCACGATTTTCATCAGAATGTGTTGTTTCTTCGTCATCCTCATTGTCTTCCACTATGTCTGGTTCCGTAATAAAAGATGCAATATTTTGTTGTTTGCTCCGATCAAATAGAAATTGTTCCGCTGTAATTAATATTGTAAAATAATTGAAAACACTTATATATGTCAATTATATATATTAGGTTTATACAAAAGCTTCCATCATTTCTTAATTGTATTTATTTACTTTGCACTCAAAATTGGTGGAATATTTTTTACTGAAAATATTTTTCTTTGCTTTTTACAATCTTCTTATAACTTTTTGGCAATCAATGAATTTCTTATTGCAAGAAGTCCTCGTGTTTGAAGGTTATTAAATTGTCAACCCATTTTTAGACTTTGGCCTTGATCTGGAAACGTGTACTAGATAAAGGTTGACTTGTTCTCAGCAAGTGCAATGCTTACTTCCTGGTCTAAACAGAATTTGTTTTTCCTGTTTTTGCATCTAGCATTTTAACATGGTCATCCATAATGTCAGATACTGATAAGTTTGTTACAATTCTTCTCCAAGACTCTATCCTTGCCACATTCGTAAACATATGACCATTTCTAGATGACCTTTCAAAAATATACTGATAGTTTCAGTAGCAAATAGTAGAATGCACAATATAAAAAATTGTTTAATATGTAATTTTATTTTGTAACATTCCGTCCCTCAAAGGGTTAAGATGATATCTTGCTGGGAATAGTCATTCTAGGGCTATATAAAAAAATTTGACCAAGTGTCCAACTACACAAATTGTAAAGTATAACATATAGATACAAAATAATAATAATAATACTTTTTCCACACAATACAAGTACTTTTTATATTTCAATAAAATATTCTTTTTTATGTGAAATTTATTACTAAAAATCAATTGAATCACCATTGTAAAACAAATTGAAAGAAATGTTATGTCAGTAACAGTGGTTCATAATACATATAGTTCAGTACACACATGTGTTCAATGCATACTAACTGCAATGACAGAAACTTTTGCTACGACCTAATATTTCGAAAGAATAGTCTTATACATGATTAATCAATGCAGTACAAATGTAAGAGATTACATGCCAAAAATTGTTGTTACAAAATTTTAAATAACTCACCACTAGGAGAAACACAATAATCATCTTCAACTGAATGTCCATAAACATCATCATAACCTTCGTATTCTGTATAAAGAAATACGTAATCTTAGAAAATAAAAAATCTTAAAGTTAAATAAAATAAAGATTGAGGTTATATGTACCTTCCGAATAATTCATACACCGTACGTCTCGATGACGGGACATTGTTCAAACTTATGCAAACCCCAGCAAGAGAACTAAGCTTTCAATGTAATTTCTGTTTATAATTTATTATATACAACTTCTTATGTTATACTAAAAGTGTATCAAAATGAACTCCGACAAATATTTTAGTAATCACCAATTGTTAAAATTATCAACTATTTTTTATTTACCCTAATAAACAGCCTGGTCCTATCTTTTTGCAAGAGCGAGAGGAGTTTAATTTTCTCTATACCACAGACAAGCATACACGCGTGTTGCAGATTGCAGCGCACTCAATCGAAGATGGCGCAGCGGATCAAATTTTGCAATCAATTCTGATTAGGTGTATGCAATGTTGTTCTTGGTCGAATTGACAGAATAAATCAAATTATGAGAAAATAGCATGATGTCAAAATCTACTTTTTGACTGTTGCATTGTTTTGTTATCACACGTACGTAGTTACAGTAGCACCGCGTGTGGTACGCGATCGAACGAATAAAGATAGGACGAAATTCAAATGCAAAAATGTATTTAATATTTAGGGCACAATTCATCGATGCATATATATATATATAT
>CM052094.1:11550095-11591017 GCA_028453745.1 Agapostemon virescens
AAAATTGGCATACACTCTGTCTATTGGTCTAGAAACGTGTATGCAAAGATAATAGAAATGAATTTACAAATGAATTGACTCTTGTCAATTGTAGAATAAAATATACACAATTCAATTTTAACAGTCCTAAAACTAAAACTAAACTTATCACAGCAAGTGAAATGAAGCTTTCCAGACTTTTCATTCTACAATTATTGAAATTACAAAATGGCCTTCGTAGGAATCGATTAAAAATCCTGTTATTCCTCTAATGTCTTTACAGTTTTGTATGCAATCTAATTAACGTTTCTCGTAAGTTTATGGGGTCCACAGTTTGTTGATCAGCGACTACCATAGATTGTTTACGTTGAATATCTTGTATGCTTAACTGCGATAAGAAGTAGCGCGTCGTATATTAGCAATTCGTTGTTGCTATAAATAAACACGTTGATATCAACAATACCAGCGATCCCACAATACGAACTATCCAAACGCATTCTTGTAACCTTCGTGGAAAACGTGAAAAAATGAAATACACGTTGATGGAGTGATAATTGCGGAGAACGCCATGTACATACCCACGACAATAGGCTCGCCGCCATTGTTACGGGCGAGCAACACAAAACGAAACGCATAACCGTTAATAACAAGTCACAAGGTACACATGCTACGATAATCATTGAACGCATAAACTTGAAATTACGAAATCATCGGTTTTAACCCTTTGCGGACGATGCAATTTTATTTATAAAATTAAAACATTTCATTCAACATTGAACATTTTTATTTTGTGGGATCTTTCTACGTTATGCATTCGGTATTAAACCTGTTTTCTTGTTCAACAGTTGAACGTTTAGCTATTTATAGAATACAGACGAATTTGATAATATGGCCAATTATATACTTAACCCTTTAACCCTTCGCACTCGATTGGTGACTCCGAGGCACCACTAAAAATTGCCACACCGTCATGTATAATAGTATAATGATTTAACTGCTGTATATTTAATTGCAATAAAAATTTATTTGTTGTAAAAACGAGTAATAACAGAAGAACCCATATCCATAAGATAAAATAGATCAGGTAGAATGGAAATATTCTAGGTCGGAAGGAATGTCTTGCTTTTCGAGTTAAAACAGCTTCGAGTGCAAAGGATTAATATTGGGACATATCTTTCAACATTGAACATTTTTATTCTGTGGCATCGTTCTACGTTATGCATTCGGTACTAAACCTGTTTTCTTGTTCAACAGTTAAATGTTTGGTATTTATAGAATACAGACGAATTTGGTAATATGACCAATGTATACTTAACCCTTTAATATTGAGACATTTCTTTCGACATTAAACATTTCTATCCTATGGAATCCTTTTATACTTTGCACAAGCACAAATTAACAATTTATTGAATACAGACGAATTTGGTAATGTGAACACCGTTTTGAAAAATGGCATTGCAATTTTTACCGATTCCTCGGAGTCGCCATTGGGGCGCAAAGGGTTGAAAGAAATTTGAAAAAGAAAGAATGCTGCGTGTGTTTGCATGTGGATGCTCGTTGCAAACACCTGTCGTACTCGATTTATTTGTTACAAAACAATGTTAAACGAATTGCAGTTCCTTCTATCTGCCCAGTAGAAATGCATATTCGAATATGGCGTTGCTCCATTTGAAATGTGAAGTGTGTCTACACGTAGCAATTATGCGAGAGGTTGATTGAATTTCTATGAGCACGGTTGCTAAATCGAGTTCGCACTATTGCACGGGGTAGACGGCTCTTCGACGGTATTCGTGACATTATTTTTTATCCTGCTACACATTGCGATTATCTAATGAGATTTTAATTAGCATGCCTCAACACGTGACTGTTTTCTGTTCAAATTAAAAAGTATTCTACGTACAACCGGTGTATATTCTGTTGTAATATTTTCCTAACTCTCGTTAAAAATATTTGATAAAAAAAATCAAGTGTCTGCTATTTTAATTATTCTTAACTATTAACTATACTTGATTTAACTATCTAACTATACTTTCAATGTGAAATAGATTTCTGTTAACGATAACAGCAAATGGAGTGTTAAAACTCGTCATATATTGTGTAAAAGAAAATATTAACGAATAAATTAGGCAGCGATTTAAGGGAATGATTAAATATCCCCGTGGATTCAGAACATTTTTTTAACAATGTCTGTCGTCATCTTCATTACTTAAATTGCTGTTAAAAAACCAGAGCCACGTGAGAAATTGGTTTTCTTTTTAAGAATATGAATAATATAAAAAACTAGTACATCAATACTTTTAAATTCCTTCGATCTTTAAACTGTTTTATAATTTACCTATTGAGCAGAGGAACAGAAGCGATTTTTGCAATTAGCACGACACCTACCGAGCACTAATAAAAGCAATTGGCACGTGTTGGTTTATGGAAATGGCAAACTTAAATTTATGTATCGTTGAGAGATTTATGGTCTAACAGAAGCTTCGCTAAGAATTCATTGAATACTTATCATCGTAATTTTAAATAATAGTAAGATAAAATATGAAAAAGATGGTGGAGTTAATGTTAAACTCTCCAAGAATTAGTATTTCAAGCGCTTCGCGAATAAATTATAACAGAGTAAAAACTCGTTAACCCTTTGCCATACCATTTTCTTTGTAACTAAAGTTTTTATCACTAAAGTGTTACAGAAGAGAGAAAACAATTTATATTTTTTATACTGCTACATTTACTCGAATGCTTAAATATTGTTTACAAAAGAATAAAATTTGATTTCGTCTTAAAAGAAAAGTATAATATTTATATTTATTAGACTTTAAACAAAGGGCTGACATTAAGATTTTATGCGAAGTCTAACAAGTATAAACATTATGCCTTTCTATTTAGACAAAATCAAACGTTGTTCATTTGTAATAAGTATTTAAGCCTTGAAGTAGACGTAACAGTATAAAAGATATAAATTGTCTTTTCTCTTCTGTAACATTTTTTTGACATCACAACGTCTTCTGTAAAAATTGATTTCGCCTAAGAAGGAAAGTACAATATTTATATTTCTTAGACTTTGTTTAAAATTTTCACCACGAGTTTGCCTCGTCGTAATATGACAAGGTGTTGAAAAGCTATGCGACCGAAATGAAAATGCTTTAAGCGTGTCAGCGAAATTTCATTTTCGACTAGAATGAATGCGCTGATAATGTCGTAAGAACGAAACTAACAGAATGGTTTGTTTATTTGGCGCAAAGGAACCGCCCCGCTTCGTACGTTAATGCAATTACGTCGCAGGGGCTAACAAGTTGCCCCACTTGTTTAACGTAACTACCAGTACGATCATGATTCGAATGTTTCTCGCGATTACCGTCACTCGAATCGATTACATTTTCCGGTGCCGTGCGTCTCAAGTACGGAGAAACAGGTTTGTTTAACAACAATTGCCGCAGCACGCAGCAGGGCGACGTCGACGTGTTTTGTTAACACCGGCCTATGCGACACGCTCGTTAATGGTGCCGCGGCATTTTCAAGCGTGCTTTCAAATTTATTATTGTTTACCGGCTGCAGTATTTTTCTGACGTCTGATGGTCTTGTTAACCAACGCGTCGGTTCGCACAAACAATTCAACGTGTTTCCTACAGCCGAGCTTGTTATATAACTTTATGAATTTCTGGTTCTCATCGCTGGCAACTCTCGATTTTGGCAGACGCAGCTGCCATACCTCGTATCGCGCAAATAGAAACACTGATCGTTCGGAGTCAGTGTCAGAGTGATTGAGGTATGTCAATATTAACCCTTAGCATTTCGAGCAATTTTAATTCTAAGATCGACATAGATTTTTCGATCTAGAATAATTCCATTGCACGTGGTTCATTTCCTTTCGTGCATATCAAATTTATAACTATTACTCACACGCCCAACACATTTTTACCGATCTTTTAAACGCAACCATAGTGATGTAAAAGTTATTTTGAATAATAAGCACTATTTAGTAACGCCTGAGAGGCGCCGTTAGAGTGCTAAGAGTTAACAGCTACTGTCACTTGATTAGTTGATTTTACAACTCGGTAGGTTTGATGTTAACGCATTACCAACTGATAATTATTTTATAATCTTGGAAAGTCCGTGGTCCCTGACTGAGCACTTTTTAAAGGATGTTTTAACGCTAACAGCAGTTCTTGTTGAGAACCAGATAGTCAGCCCCAGTAACGTCATCTGATAATTTTGTTTGAGGTTACAATGTAAAAGGCGATTTATAAATTTCATTTTGCTGCAGCGTTATTATTGAAAATTATATCAACTCTTTGCACCCTAAGCAATTTTAATTCTCAAATAGAAACATCTTTTCACCCTAAAATAGTTCTATTGTACATGGTCAATTTCCTTTCGTGAATATAAAGTTTATTACTATTATTCGTGCGTGCAACATTTCAATTTTTACCGATTTCGTAAATGCAAACACAGCGATGTTAACAGCTGTTTTAAATAATAGTAAGGGCATTTTTAGTGTCGCCTCGGAAACGCCATTGGAGCGCTAAGACTTAACACAAAGTTTATGGGACGCGTTCAACGATGCGGCCTAAATTTTTTATTTACGATTATCGACTTTGTAAAGTTGCTTTTCCTGATTATATATTACAAGAAAACTTTTGAAAGAGGCATTCTCGTTACTTTTATAAAATAATATACAATAGTTGCGTCGAGCAACTATTTCATTGAGACCGATTCGGAAAGTTATTGCAATGTATGGCTGTTTTATCTATTTTATTTATTAACTTATTACTTCGTTTAGTCATTTTATTATTAGCCAGCACACATTCATATAAATTTCTTTCACTGGTTACGATATTTGCTTTGGTAAACGTCAAAATAAACGTGTTGTACAGTTTTGATTAATACTTTTTCCTAGATTTTACGCGTCCGTGAGTGTCATGATTGCACAAAGATCCGTAGTCTATTAATCATTATGTCCGTGAAACGAACAATAAAGTAACATGAGAAGACGTTTATACGCTCGTAGTTTAAACACTTTCTCTGTGGTTAGTCCATCAACAGTATTCGAAAGTCAAATATAAATTGTAGATTATTTAATAAATTGCTGAATAGCGATAGCCTTCTTATTTATGTGACAATTATCTTGAGTACTATAATCTCAGCGATTATCATTTAAAAGAAAATGATTAATCTCGCGTTATGTGCAGCACAATCATTAAGCTGGTAGCTCAAGTGTTAACATCGTTTCGTGTTAACAGATATCGCAGCTGGAGCGGCACAGAAATAACAGACGTTAACGAGCCAAAAAATTGGATTCTCTTGAAAACAGAAAAAGTTAACAATGTATAAAAACAGTAACGCGTTGTGAACGGTTGCGTAAAGATTACAAATAGAGTGTTGCCTCTTATTTTAATTATATTTTCCAAGATAATTACACGTCTTCTGTTGTTTCTATATCCTCCGTGTGAACGCTTACACAGTTTCTAACCATTGCAGCAATTAAACGATCGCTATCTAGTAAAAATAATCGAGAGCAAAGGAGAGAGAGAAAGAGAGGGAAAGGGTTAGAGGGAGAGAAGAACAAGCGGATACGGACGATAGTGATTTCGCTCGAGTCCAGCCTCATTATTAAATCTTTTGTTTCGAGGTCAGCCGACGAACGTGAAACTCTTTGCCGAGTTTTCTACGATTCTCACTCCAGGGTGTAGGTTTTCAAGTGGAATTTCTTCCACTTGATTTTTAAATTTGAGAAAATTGTGTAACCACGTGCTGCTGCGATGAATTTAACTAAAAATGGCAAAAGTTCTATTACTTTCCAATAACATACGGTACTCTTATACTGGTTTAACTTAGACGAGTGTTATAACATTTACATGTGCGTTCTGAATTCACGATTAATGGATCTACTTTTCCTGTAGTTTTCTAAACTGCCTAATCCTGCTTATACATATGTGACATAGTCAATACAGTCACAAAATTGTCACAAAATAGCCACAATAGCCTCTGAGGCGCCATATTATTCAAGGCAATTTTGGCATCACTACGTTTGCATTTAAGAAATCGGCAAAAATTTAATCCTTAGCAGTTCAATGACGTCTATATGACGTCATATTGTTCAAAGCAATTTTTGCATCACTATGTTTGCATTTAAAAAATCGGAGATTTAATCAGAAGCTCTTCAATGGCGCCTCTGAGGCGCCATATTATTCCAAGCAATTTTGGCATCACTACGTTTGCATTTAAGAAATTGGTAAATATTTAACCCTTAGCGATGCAATGGCGCCTATGGAGCGCCATATTATTCAAGGCAATTTTGGCATCACTACGTTTGCATGTAAGAAATCGGCAAAAATTTAATCCTTAGCAGTCCAATGACGTCTATGTGGCGTCATATTGTTCAAAGCAATTTTTACGTCACTATCCCTTCATTTAAAAAATTGGTAAAAATTGAATTGTTGCATGTACGAGTAATAGTAATAATCTTCTCATGCACGAAAGTGAATGAGCCATATAGAACGGAAATATGCATACCAAAAAATGTCTTAACGTGGGAATTATAATTGCTTAAAATACTAAGGGTGGATTGTGGCAAAGACGAGTAAATATAAAGATGTCTACATGCATAAGGGGAAATGAGCCTTGTGCAATGGAAATATTCTAAGTCAAAGAATGTCTTGATGTGGGAATTACAATTACTTAGAGTGCAAACGGTTAACTATCCTAACGACGAGTAAAAGTAAATTGCTCCTGTATAAAAGGAAATGAGCCATGCACAATAGAAATATTCTAAGTAAAAAAGTGTCTTAATATAGGAATTCCAATTGTTTAAGGTACTTGGATTGGTTTGTCGCAAGGACGAGTAAAAGTAAAGAACTCTACATGCATAAGTGAAAACGAATCAGGTAGAATGAGAATATTCCAGCATTAGGAAAATGCCTTGTTTTTTAAGTGACACTAACTTCGAGTGCAAAGGGTTAATAACTATTAAGAAACTGTTAATAAAGTGAAAAAATTAAATGTATCATATGGGCAGTCTTCAATTACGTTAGTCCTTCCGTTGGAAGTTGCAGCTACTAGTTTCTCTTCATGAACGCACAAAATCCGCATAGGCCAGCAGATTTTGTGCGCATAGGCGCATGCCAGACATTTTACGTGGGTTATGCTGTAAATTAATGAAACTTTTCTGGGCCAACCAGGTCGCATCTTTTTATGGTCCTGAAGTAATGCTCAGTAATCTGAACTGAAGCTGAAATAATCCTGAAAAATGCTTGTTGCGCCACGGGATCTTGTTCGATCAATCGTCGAAGCGGGACCGATCGCACTTCGATCCAATTTTTCCCCGCTATTGGCATTCGGCAACTGTGAGCGAGGCTTTACTTTCACGTCGCGAGATCCGAAGTTAATACCCCGACGATGTTGCGCAACGTACCACGCAACGTAATGAAACCGAGGCGCGTCGTGCTTCTAAACACAATGATGTGACCTACCTATGGCAGGGCCAGTGTTCGGGTTACTGCTGGAAATAAGTAATTTCTCTATTAAGCCTCTTTATGCGGCGCTCACAATCACGTCACCATGACGGAGGGTTTACTGAACTACTCGGACCGCACTCGGAAGTGCCCGGAAAGATGGAATCGTAATTGGACTGCGGCACTTTATACGCTTGTCGCGTGTGCTACATTTTAACATTCAGCCGGTGAAATGACCGTTTCCAGATTTTCTGTTCAATAATTATTTAACTTATAAAGCTGCCTTCAAAAGAATCAACTCAATAGACTTTCTTAGTTAAGGGGGGAAATACAATTGGAAGCCAGAAATTTTCAAGATTTTGCGGAATTTTTTTCGACAGGAAGAAATGATGGTACATTTTTGAAATTTTGGGATCTATTAATATCTATATTAGAGTACGAAAATATATTTTATTTAATCTATAAATATTCAAAATGGACGTCTTATTGCGAACATATTCCAACAGACCCCCGCTGTTCTATTCTTCTGAATCACTAAATACAGAAATTACATATTATTCAAATCAATAGTTTCTAATTGAACCTAAATTCAAATTAAAAAATTGAAAATTGTAAGATTTATATGTGTTTTTAAAAAAAAATTCCTATTTTAGAGGTTTTCTTGTGTACTTTTTAAATATGTTTTGCAATAAAAAAAGTACTTTTTACAAAAACAATTAGGTTTAGCGACAAGGTAGTAGTGTTGTGAAATTGTGATAAAAATTTCAGAAAGATTGGTTGAATAGTTTTTGAGTTACATTTCCCGTCAATTTGAAAAATCATGTTTCGAGAAAAACGCCTTTAAAGTTTTGATACGTGAAAACTGTATAATATTTACAACTTACCGGTTAATCGCCAATTCCAGGACCATATAATAGTCCTTCAGCTTCCTCGAAAAACTCGTTCTGCTGAATTTGTTGTTCTCTTTGCCTTTTTCGAGTCTTCTTAGAAATTGAAAGGCTACGCCGTACTTGTCTAACCAGCCGGTGCTCGTTCATTTTAGCAGCGTACTCCTTACACTGTCTTCCTATTATTAGTTGCATCTCTGCCATAAGTTGCAACATTGCAGCGTGGCCCTCATTAAAAATTGTAGCCGCAATTAAAGCGGCTATTTCTACAGTTTTTAACCCTGAATTTAGGTGTTTAGGCGCGAATCGCCAGATTGTTGCATTGAAACTTTTGTTCGCATTCTGCGTATGGCCGCCTAAACACCTTTTCAATATGTCTTCCTTCGACATATCTTCATAAATAGGTGGAATATGTCTTTGAACTTCTGAATTGAGGGGTTCAGGATGAACAAATTTTTCACCAGTCGCTCTGCTTTTCTGCCATTTACACCAGCTGTTTTCTCCTGGCGGACAGTAACTGTGTTGTGGATTTTCGTTTGTGGAGCACAACTGGTAGAACGTAGCCATGATCTCTCTCTCTTCATATCTTCAACACTGTTAACATTCCTTCGTATGGCTAAGCCATAATAGGCGGTATGTTTTTTATTAACATTTCTGTTAACTTACCCTTCCCACCGAGTTTTTCCTTCTTTTTAACGGCTCGGAGTCAAGTGTCCATTCTCTTTTCGACATGACCGATGCACTCACTTTTTATCACGATTAAATCGTCGCCATATGGATTGACCTCTAAAATACCTTTAAAAGGTAAAAAAATAAACTGCAAATTATCGGCGCGCTGCTTGCCCTCAGCGGCGCTTAAGAGGCGTATCACGCTTGGAGGCTATAGCTTCAAAAGTACTTCGAACTTCTTTTTCAAATTTTAGGATTATATTCTTGACATGTTTAACTAACCATATATGCAAAAAAATTGCATTTTTTGAAACTTCTAATTGTATTTCCCCCCTTAAGTCATACATTGTAATAAAAATCGCACAATTTCTGGAAGTCGATATATACTACACGATTTTGATGCTTGGTAGGTATAATGTTCAAATGACGTACTGTAATGTCAATAATAACGGAGATAATTGTACGAATAGTACAATTAAAAAATTTCAATTTTGAAATACTTTACCTATAATAAGGTAAGCTTATAAATTGTTTGAAATTTACCATGTAAAATTGACAAATTAACACCCCTTAACACTAAAATCACAGAGTATTAAAATTAGTACAGTAAACTGGGATACATTATCTTATAACAACAAGATTTCATTTATTTATATTCTGCGCGATATTTGTTACAATGTACGATTCACTAAGAGAAAGTCTATTAAATCGATTCCTATGAAAGTAATTTTATAACATCGATAAATTGCAAAATAAAAAATTTGAAAACAATTATTTGACTAGCCGCGATAGCACGGTGCTGGGCATGGGAATTCACGGGCAGGCTTTATCGTAGTTTCCTGCTGATAAAGAGTTGACCTAGTTACCGGATAAATTAACATACCATCACAGAAACGTACACGCACACACCGCCACTTCCGACTTTTTTGCTCGGCCGCGCGCGCGCGCGTTTGTGTGTGTGTGTGTGTGTGTGTGTGTGTGTGTGTGTGCCAGCGTTCTCTAAATTGCTTTCTCGCTGCAAATTCAAGAGCGCCGCACCGTCGGCAACACTTTCCACGCCGCGGTAACTCGTAAAAGCGAACTCGATTCCCCACGTAACTTCCTGCGTGCATGATACGTTCGTTTTGCACTCGCTTTCTGAGATTATTGCGAAACGCAGCTCCGTAACGTCAGATATTCGTATCTGGAGCAACGAGTCTCGAATTAAAACACACGTGGCTTTGCGAAACGCGCCAAAGTTTAGTTTGCTCGATCAGCGATTGTTGGGATGCCTCCGACTCGAGCTATCAAGAATTTCTGCCTCGGGCCGTGTAACTTTCAAGCCACATGTTAATGTATCGACATTTTATCAAATAATTTTAGTTTTTTATAAGATAACGTATATGTCTATATTATATAATGTCTCTGAAGTGAAAAGTAACAATATTGATAACGGATAAATGCCTTGCAAGTTGTCTGGAAATAGAAACCAACGGAACCATCTTGTGCAATTTACACTATTTGTGTTTCTTAAAAATTCTTAAAATTTAGGATGAACATCGTTGTTGGTAAAAAAGTTGAAACTATTATTGACCGACAAAAAATGGCGCGTAGAATTAATTTGAATTGCTTTCCCAACAGATCGTGAACGCGACTGCTAAAGGAATGAAGAATCATTTCGAATTTGTGGGAACGTGAAATATTGCAGTGTTCGAAAGATTCTGAGGATTGCGAAAGTTACGTGACAAAATGTTTCAATATTTGTGATACAGCAGACGAGGACGATGATGATGGAGACTGTCGGGAAATTTCCTCGACGTCCAAAGATAATTAAAGAGGAAGGTTTGAGGAAGATTTTCGCGTTTGAATCATGTCGATAGCTCTAATAGTTTGGCCAGGGCACGACTTCAAAGATTTGCCAAATATTGCCACGAAATCGCTAAATATTGAAGGTAACCCTCTTCTTAAAATCGTGAAAAATCTTTAGGTCTCCGATTCTTTTGTAATTTTGGCTACA
The DNA here is from genome assembly GCA_028453745.1 of Agapostemon virescens. Taxonomy (NCBI): domain Eukaryota; kingdom Metazoa; phylum Arthropoda; class Insecta; order Hymenoptera; family Halictidae; genus Agapostemon; species Agapostemon virescens. Next base: position 11,561,075 of record CM052094.1, read on the forward strand.
TGTTTCTAGACGCGCGGTCAGAGTGTATGGCAATTTTCAGGTCAATCGGAATCGAATTGCAGTTGTGGGGCGACTTTGAAATTTCGGGGCGATCAATGGCGAAAATGGGAAAAATAGGGTTGATAAAAGGTAGCTTCCTGAAGTCCCCTGATATGCTAGCCTAGATTTTGAGAGCTCTGCTTAACACGTTAAGCAGGCCTCGTCGGTCCCTACGAACCGGCGACACATTTTTCGTTCTGCTATCGCGGCGCGCGTTACGTTACCTGACTGTTTATACTCTGATTCGTCTATCGGCGAGCGGCCCGCCTGACGGCTAACCGTGGCTTGAACGGAACGGTACAGAAATTCGGCGTGGTGCTTAACGTGTTAAACGCTTCCTCGAATTGTTCGATCTTCGTATTTTACAGGTGCCTTGCGAAGACGCATATTCATTCGCGTATCGTTCTTTGTTCCCCGTGCGATAATTACTACTGCATTTCCCTCTATTGTTAAAGACATTATTCTCCACGTCCAATATGGGAACGAAAGTTAGACAATTCGTACATTGTTTTCAGTTTTATAGACACGTTTCAAGGAAACGGTGTCAAATAAAATTTTAATTCTTTCCGCAAAAACTTTGGGAAGATAAAACATAAGCTAAACCTATTTCAAATTCTAGTAACTTTTATACGAGCTTTTAAAATTACATTCAAGAATGTAACAACCGCGTTAATTCTTATTAGCATTTTTAAAACTGGTTATACTGGTCATAATGGGAATTCCGTCATTGGAAAAGGGCAGTGTTTGCTAAAGTTGTTTTAATGTTCGTTTCGGAAACCAAGGCCACGCTAAGGGAACACAGTCATTTGCGATGATAAAGGATCCAATATCAGTTATGGTATGCAACATGCCGACGTGAATCGATCACTATATATATCTTGTCCAAAAGAGAAGACATTGCAAGATAACTTTGACGAAGGTAAAGAACAAGACCATCTAGAATTTATTAAAGAAACCGAAAGTTATGCTACATGCAACGTAAAACCTTCAATTAACATAAACCTGCCAAGCATTAAAATTAGCTGGTAAATACAAGCAAATAGCAATACAAATAGCAATACAACTAGCAAATACAAATAAATAGTAGCAAATACTACTAAAAATTTCAAACCAGCATTTTCCCTCATCGACAGGCCACAACGATTTCAAAATGACGATCTTGACAATATATTTCAAGATCATTGAAGTCGAAGAGGTCGCTCCTAGCATAAATAATTGGTCAATATGTTTTCCTAGCAGAAAATCCTGCTAAAAATGTCAAAACTATCGTTGTCCCTTATCGACAGGCCATAACGATTTCAGCTTAACTGGAAAGCCTCGAATTCCCGAAGCGCTCTGAATGATGCACGAACCGTTCGATGCACCGTCGATACAGCGCGTCAGTATAATTGATACAAATCGGTTGAATCAAGAAACGACACGGTGTATTCCCACGTTGACGATACCGCTCCATTTTTCAGAGGTTTACGGGGTGACGGATGACGGTCGCACGTGACCGGCCACGTGTACCGCGCAGAGGAGAAATCGGGGACCGCTGATCACCCAGGATTCTTCGGGTGTTTCTCCGCTCCTGGGTCAAACGGAAAGTCCGATGCGTGACTTACTACGCGTCGTTCGAGATTAAGAGAAATTTCCCTGCCGATTGCGAAGTCACGCGCCAGGAGACCATCGTTTCCAGGGGGAGCAAGCGAGTAGCATTGCTCTAGGCGCAGGTGCACTTCCGGGAAGTTGCAGATTTGCGGTCGAACTGCGATCATCTGGCCTCGCGTAGTTTCTCTGACTTGAATCTTGATATGACGCGGGAATACAGTGACTCTCATTGACCCCTTGCCATACCAGTTTCTTTGTAACCAAAGTTATTGTAATGTCTTCATCGCTGAAAATTTTTCAGAAGAGAGAGGACAATTTATAGCTTCCATACTGCTACAGTAAGATACGAAAGTATTCAAACGCTCTTAAATACAAAGTTTGACGCATATAATTGTGAGGCCCATTAACAATTGCAAAATATTTTTATTCCTGTAGTACAAGGATGTACAACCATCACGGTTATACATGTTAAATTGGATATGTCTTTGACAACATACAGTAGTGCACGAAAGTATTCGGACACTCTTCAAACCTAAATAACTTTTTTAAGATTGGACCAAACGTCTTGACTTTTCTTCAGCAATTAGTTGCATTGATTTAACAAATGATATACAAAATAAATTTTGTAAATATTGGAACTGATGTGAATTACATGACCAATAAAAACGGAACTTTTTAAATACTTTTTATTTGAGCCACGCACAAACAATTTTAAAGACGCATCTCGTAGATCTATGATTGTTATACGCATGCAGAAAAATTCATTAAAATCGATCGACGATTAATGCTAAAAATCGCAGAAATTCTAAATAAATTATATCTTGCCATTTTTATAATACAATGTACGCTAGTCCATTTTAATGCTTGATGGGTTTACTATTAAAATTGACTAGTGTACATTGTATTATAAAGATTGGCAAGGTATAACTTATTTAGAACTTCTGCGATTTTTGTTACAATTACAGTTATAAAATTGCCTTCATAGGAAACGATTAAGTAGATCTCTTCGTAATGAAAATCAATTACACGTTGTAATAAAAATCGCAGAAGTTCTAAATAAATTATATTTTGTCATTTCATAATGCATATTCATAACAATTCATAATGTGGCAATTTTTCGTGGTGCCTCAGAGTTTCCATTCTCCTTGCATCTAAAAAAATGAATTTTATTCATTATACGATTGCTTGAATCTAACGACATTGGCATTTGTACGATTTAAAAGAGTTCAAGAAATAATTTCATTGAAATTTTGCGATGAAATAGTGTAATGGTTAAATTACTTTAATGGTATCAAATTTTTGGCGGATTATTGTTCAACAGTCAACGTGTTAAATATTGGACAACGTAGATTTCTTTTGAGAAGTTAAAACAATCAATTTAACAAATAACGTGAAAAAAATTGTATATGTAAATCCGCGACTAGTCAGGATTGCAGAGAAAATACTAAAGGTTCTATTTTACAACATTGTTTTACGTGGATCTCTATTAAACATTTGAAGAACACGTTTTGTAGATTTGTGTGAATTATATATAGTATGAAAAATGTCATCAAAGTCGATTGGACTCTAAGATTTATTCCAGATAGATGCCAAAAAACGTGGAAAACTAAAGTTTGCCCCATCTTGAAACGTTTGTAGCTCGTGCAATGTTGACCAATGTTACGAAATAGTTAAAATATATATATATAATTGATACAGATCTTCAACAAGTATTTTTAAAATTTTTAAAAAAATCTCTTGAGACAAAAATTTGCACAAAAATCCGCAGTGCATCAGGTAGTTAGTGTAGCCAACCATGAATCACTAGGATGATAGGTACATCGTTATAATTTGTTCCCAGAAACGGAAATTACTCATGACTCGGCCTATAATCTATAATACTGTATAACTTTCTGCAACATTAACCTTCGTGTTCTCCAGTATTAACCACCGATAGCTTGTTTATTCAACTACGTGATACTATAATACACAAATTCTAAAAAACTTAGATCAATTCAATCCAGTCATCGCTGTAAATGTTCATCTGCTGAATCAAATAATTTTATATAATTTAAACTATTAGGTTGTTCGGAATGTTCGTATCGATTTTGACGGAAAATTGGAACGCAACACATTTAAGTTTTGGTATATACCAACATTTTTTCCACATACAGTGGCCAGCATTAATATTCGGACACCATGATACTCGAGAAGTTCTTGTATATCACTACTGTTAATGGACCTAAAGAATTCGTCGTTTTGTAATGAAAAGAAACACTTATTTTAAATGCTAGAAACATAGTTTTTATTTATTTTATTTGTACACTTTTCGCGTTAATCGATGTTAAAGAAAATAATGCTCAATTTTGACATCGCAAAAATATTCGGACATTTCGCGAATTATAATTTTGTAATTAAAAATGTACACAACAAATGTACATCGATACATATGTATCGATTTTAGTACTTTGTTGGATTGTTCTGTTGTTTAATAACATGGATCTAATGTTTGGGCATACTAGAAACAACTTTATTTAAATATTCTAGCGGAATACGTGACCATTCTTCACTCGATCGTAAGTGTAATTTTTCATTCGACCTTATCGGTGATATTCTGATTCGACGATCTAATGAATAATCCCATAAATTTTCGAGTGTACTTAGATCCGGTGGCTGTAAAAGAGGTTGCAATACTTTTGGACAATTATACAATAAATAGTCTTGAACTCCACATGATTTGTGTTTCAGATCATTATCTTGATAAAATTCAAAACTGTGTCAAATGCTCATATTAATGGCACCTTTTATTAAATTTTGTTTCAAAATATGTAAATATTTTATTTTTATATAGTATAGTATTCCAACATGACAATGCCACCGCACATTATGCGAGAGCATGGCCTGCTCAAAGCCCAGACTTAAATCCAATTGAGAATGTATGGACATATTTAAAAATGAAACTAGCGAATGATTCTGGGAGAGTGCAGGAACAATGGTACTCGATTACTCCACAATACTGCGAACATATAGTTTTAAGTATGCCTAAATATATTCAACGCACCATCAAGGCCAAAGATTAAATCTAAATAAAACTGAAATGTTCATTTATAAATGCTTTATGATGCAAAACTGACTGCACAAAAAAAAAGTATGTATATACCAAAATAGTAAGGTTATTAAAATCGTTGACAGTTTTTTGGATAGTTAAAACATTGTACTTAATAGTGTATATTTCGTTTCTTTTTTATTGTACATGCAAATATTGAATAAAACATTATTTACGCAACAATTCTGTATGTGTGTTCAGTTTTGCTCTTAACTGTATATCGTTGAATTTATTGTTCGGTAGTTTTAGTGTTAACAGTGAAGATATATATAAACAAATAAGAATATTTAAAGCGGGTCACTGTACGTCACCACATTATTACTTATGGCCACCCCTAATATTAATAAGAATTAACGGGATGAGCTGTCATCTAGTCGCCCCCTAAATTGCGGTCTTTGACGCGGAGGCTCGACAGTCGAGTGTAGAAAATGATGTGTGAAAAATGTTAAAATCAAATAAAATTGTAATGTTGACAGAACAATGAGGATGTCGAGGTGAACGCGGAAAGAATCGTCCCGCGATCACCTCGTGCGACCGCAACCGCCGCGCCGGAAGTGGAAGAAGGAAGACGGAAGACGGAAGAAGCGCAGGATGCCGGGCGAGGTGCGCGCGCAGCCCTTAAGCTCGTCGACGTACGGTGGTAGCACGATGCAACCGGACGAGGAGATTCAGTACGCGCCAAGGAGCCGTCCTGTTAGCTTTTATGACAATTTTAAGGTGAGCAACAACTCCTGTGCCACGTGTTACTGTTTACGTTCGTGTCTTGTTAACAAGTCGGCGTTACGAACCGATCACGTGTCAAGCGGTGTGCCAAATAGATACTGTTCGCAGGTATGATCAATTCAAACGTTTCGATTTCAATCAAGTTGCTACAATTTCTGTGCAATCGTTTACTTCCATGTTGAAGATCGCGAGGATTAATACTAGTACGTTGAGTGGTGTGGTGGATCATGTCGCTGTGGTGACCGTCGCTACTTTGATTTCTCTAGAATTAGTTGCAGTAAACAGCCTTCGTTGAAATTTTCATAAGATGCTACTTGATATTTTAAAAGTTGTATCAATTTTTGTAAAGTCATTACTTTAAATGAGTCGCTATATCTTTTAAAATGACAAATAGCTTTTTATGAAAATTAAAGCGAAGGCTTTTTACGTAGTAATTATCTTAGATTTGAATTAGTATTAGACTTAGATTAACAATAGTTGGAATTAGAGTTAGATTGGATTTGAAATAGATATGTATTAATTTGTGTAAAGTGATTATTTTAAATGAAATTGATACAGCTTTTAAAATATCAAATAGCTTCTTATGAAAATTGAACTGAAGGCCTTTTACATAGTAATTATTTTAGATTTGATTTAGAAGATAGGTTGCATTCACAATATTCAGTTAGCCGGCGTTTAATGCACGTTGTGTAAAACATCGTTTATACGTTTCCGACATTTTACAAGCAGTCAAGGAAAAACATTTTTGTCCCCGGGCGGTAATGTGTTAACTATAATTGTGTATAAGAATTAAAGTGACAAGAATGAAGTGCGTTAAATTCTATCGACAGCAACATCTTAAATATTTGCACTCGTAGAGTGCATAGAGTTATTCTAATTTCTTTTTACTGATTTACTTTACTGTCACCATAAACAAAATATTTTTGACGTTCTGAATTTCGTAAAAAAGGAAAAGAATTTATATTTATCGTATGTCTACACGTTCTTCAATGTTCATATATCGGCAACAACAAAGTAGAATTTTATTTTTCTTTAGAAGAAATAAATTATATATGTTTTTGAATCCTTGCGATTGAAACAATTTTTTACTACAAATCTCAGAGATTCTACCCAATTCAGAAATTTTATACAGCACAATTTACTACAATTATTATTTTACTTTACTATTATTTTTGCTACAATTTAGTACAAGTAGTTAGGAGTTAGGACTTCAAAATTGCTATTAGAGTACAGGGATTAAATATTCTGGACGACTTTTAGTATACTAAATATTCTGTGATTAGTTTACTGCATTGTGTATTAAATGGTGTATTGAAAAGGCGTCTCTAACTTGAGCACGGTTACAGTATCTCTATTATTTTTCATAGTGAAAGGCAAATATTAGAGGAAAATATGATTCACTTGAAAGAGAGATAAGATATGCTAAACAGTGTCTTTAATGCTCATAAAACCTTGCAGTTTTAAAGCCAACGACATCTTTAAAACAAAATTTCGTTTTAAAAATTAAAAAAAAAAAAAAAAACGAAATATGCGCAACTGAAATTCTGTTGCCACCATAAAAGCTAGGGTATACGTTGTTTTGTAAATTTCGCTACCGTCGAGGAGCGTACTAAGCGTTATTTGTATCCACATGTTGAGTGTCATTTCACAAACATACTCGGAAAGGTATAATTTATGCCGACGTAACGCTATACTAGAATTGGTAATGGCTGCGATACGAGAAATTACTTTGGTTGACTCACCATAGCGAATCCACAACCTGACGTAATTATTTTAGTCGTTAGAGAAGTACCCTGAGAATATATTTTTTATTTTCGATGTTAGTATCTATATATATACAGTATACATGTTTATTAAAAATAAAAAATTAATCTACACGAACTTTCCGGACAACCCAATATAACAAATTTTAGAATGACTTTTTAATTGTTTTATTTAAAACAATTTTTATACCACTACGTTTGCGAACGAGAAATTCACAAACATTTAATTGTTATAAGAACACATGACAGTATAAAAGATCTGCATACGCAATGTAAATATTCTAGAACGTCCTGGAAAATATTCTAGGTCACGAGAAACGCTTTGATTTTGAGATCGACACGGCTTCTAGTGCAAAGGGTTGAAGACAACTATTTGGTACACCGAGTAGTTACAAATAGATGAATGATGCTCTATTTTGAGGCGAAAACCACTAGACCATGATCCGTTTAAAGCGATCGTTGCATTTTTCTGCATACAGGACGTGCCGATGGTGGCACCTTGCGTGACTTCCGCTTTAAGCGCCGACAATTTGAATCAGGTTCGTGACAACAACATCAGCACGTCGATGGCTGCGACTAACAACAATAATAACAACAACAATAGAGTGAGCAGTGCGGTCAGCGCCGGAAATGTGTCGAAGGTCCACAGCGTCAAAGTAACAGGTAATTAAAAAGAATAATCAACCCTCGAAAAAATATTTTCCTTTCGTTCGTTGTCTATGCTATCGGCCTGTCCCTCGTCTTTGCTTCTCTTCTTCGCCCTTATACAATTTTACGTAATATTGTTACGTTACAAAAAACACTGTTAATACTAAAACAATCTTTATTATAAGAGAAGGGCACGTGTAACACGTCCAGTCACGACGAACTTTAATTTCCGACTCTGATTTGTTCATGTTACAACGTCGCTGGTAAAACGGATCATTTCAGGTATTATATCGATATCTAAACTGATATAATACACAATTTTATATAATCTCATGTCAATCTTCATCGATAATATTCTAAAATATTGATTCTATAAACAAAAAACCCTAGAATATACGTGTCCAGTCAGCATTGCAAACGTTCCATCCAAATTTTATTTTCCCAGCAGCCTTCTCAAATGATTACCTATTCATAACACGCATGCAGGTCCTTCAACCCTTCGTGTGCGATGCCGGAATCTATTTTGACCCGAAATATGAAAATCATCTTTTGATCGTGCTGATTCCAGCGATTCCATTGAACGAATAGTTATTAAACGAGGCTCGACGAAACGGTTGATGTATCTGCAAAAGGTACCACTAAAAATATGTTTGAAAACATTGGTAAATAGGCTAGTGGATAGTTCTAAACGTTGATCGATTATAAAACGGTAAAAATGACCTGTTTTCCAAGGGCTAAGAGGATCAATGCTCTCGTTGAAGATCTACAAATGCGTCTATGCAAATTAATACTTGAGGATTCGAATGAATTCAGTCGTGGCCGCAGTGGAGTCGTTGAAAACGAGTCGTCTCGGCTTTCGGAAATGTTAAACAAGCTACAAATGTTTATAGATTCACTCGCAAATCATATCGATGAAATGAAAGGATTAATGGATTTTATTAAATTATTGAGTTCAGCGAACATCGGACAGACGCGTCTGCGCTATAAATACATTAAACTCGCAGACTATTTTCTAGGCTGTTCGTTTTCTAATTTTATTCTAGATGCGAAATTGTTTACGATACACATTCCCCGCAAGTCGGTGTCTTATCTTAAACCTTCATTTAGGAAAGAATAAGAATTCGTTCACATTTAATGTCAAATAGTTTCCAGACGATGTTTCTGCTTTAAATTCATTTTCGTCTCCATCTTTAATTTCATCCGCATCTTTATATTTTTAATATTCGTTATAAACAACGTTCGTGAATTCTCTTTGAACAGCAACTCGTTTGCAGCCAGTGTCTTCTTCTAGAACACGTTCTCGTAATTTTGGCATTTAGCTGAATCTTTGTTTCGCCGTCGATCGCCATGAACTTTCGCAAATTTACTTTCGACATCAAACGATTGCCTGATTGTGTTATCTCTTCTTCTTTTTTTTAAGTCGTCCGGTATTGTCGATCGGATCGAAGAGCAGCATTGTCGGGGAGGAACAAAATTGGAGGTGCCACTGCACTATCCTAGGAAAGTTGTCCCGCTGAAAATAGAACGGTCGCGAGTGAAATTCGGTCGTCGCTGTACCAGAGCCGACGTTCAAGCGAACTTTCTCGAATTTCATTTTGTTCGTGCAACACTGCTCGATTCCCGCGAACATCTCGGCAGAACAGAAGCGAGTTGAACGTTTCGCGCGTTTTCTCAGCATACCTTCCGATAAACGTAACATTGTACATTTATTTCTTTTTCGCCTCCCCGTTACGCGGCGCGAATTCCCGCGAAATGGAACGCCGATAGCAACGATGCGTCCACCAATAAATATTGTTGCCCCTTTCTTAACAATCGTGGAACTCGTAGCATTTTTTAACTCTTTGCACAACGAGCAATTTTAATTTCAAAATAAAAACACATTTTTCGACCTAGAATAATTCCGTTGCACGTGATTCATTTCCTTTCGTGCATATCAAATTTATAACTATTACTCGTACGCCCAACACATTTTTATCGATCTTTTAAACGCAACTATAGTGATGGCAAAGTTATTTTGAATAACAAGCAATATTTAGTATCGTCTAAGAGTCGCCATTAGAGTTGCCCCTTTCTTAACAATCGTGGAACTCGTTGCACTTTTTACACCCTTTGCATTACGAGCAATTTTAATTCCAAAATATAGACATTTTTTCGACCTAGAATAGGTTCATTCTATTGGATTGTCCACAAAGTTTGTGCCGATTTTGATGGAAGATGGAAACGCAACGCATTTAAGTTTTGATATATATTTATTAAAAATAAAAATTAATCAGCATGAACTTTCTGCACAACCCAATACATAGTTAATTTCCTTTCGTGCGTTAAAATTTATAACTATTACTCGTACGCGCAACACATTTTTATCGATCTTTAAACGCAACTATAGTGATGTCAAAGTTATTTTGAATAACAAGCAATATTTAGTGTCGTCTAAGAGGCGCCATTAGAGTTACCCCTTTCTTAACAATCGTGGAACTCGTAACACTTTTTACACCCTTTGCACTACGAGCAATTTTAATTCCAAAATACAGACATTTTTTCGACCTGGAATAGGTTCATTCTTTTAAACGCAACCATAGTGATGTAAAAGTTATTTTGAATAATAAGCACTATTTAGTGACGCCTGAGAGGCGCCGTTAGAGTGCTAAAAGTTAACAGCTACTGTCACTTGATTAGTTGATTTTACAACTCGGTAGGTTTGATGTTAACGCATTACCAACTGATAATTATTTTATAATCTTGGAAAGTCCGTGGTCCCTGACTGAACACTTTTTAAAGGATCTTTTAACGCTAACAGCAGTTCTTATTGAGAACCAGAAAGTCAGCCCCAGTAACGTCATCTGATAATTTTGTTTGAGGTTACAATGTAAAAGGAGATTTATAAATTTCATTTTGCTGCAGCGTTATTACTGAAAATTGTATCAACTCTTTGCACCCCAAGCAATTTTAATTCTCAAATAGAAACATCTTTTGACCGTAAAATAGTTCTATTGTACATGGTTAATTTCCTTTCGTGAATATAAAGTTTATTACTGTTACTCGTGAATGCGAAATTTCAATTTTTACCGATTTGTTAAATGCAAACGTAGCGATGTTAACACTTTACCGACCGGCGATTGTTTCAGAATATGTTAAGGTCCACAGTCCATGATTAAAAACTTCTCAACCGATCTTTCAACGCTGATAGGAAATTTTATTGACAATCCTCAAGGCATCTTCAGTAACGTTATCTAATAATTTCGTTACAAACTACAATCTAAAAGTACTTTTTTAAGCTTCATTCCGTTAAGTGCAATTATTGAAAGTCCTATTAATAAGCTTTCGGTCGGTAAAGTGTTAAAAGCTGTTTGAAATAATAGTAAGAGAATTTTCAGTGTCGCCTCAGAGGCGCCATTGGAACGGTAAGGGTTAAAGTTTTAAAATTCCTTTCAGTGAAATCCATTCTATAAGTTTCTTTATGCCAAATCCAAAATAAGAGATTGCGAATTTGGCATATTTTTTAAAATAGTTCCATTGTATATGGTTCATTTCCTTTCGTGAATATAAAGTTTATTACTATTACTCATATATGTAACAGTTCAGTTTTTATTGGTTTCTTAAATGCAAACATAGCGATGCAAGAGTTGTATCAAAGAATAGTAGTTTTTAATGTCCCCTTAGAGGCCCCATGGGAGCGCTGGAAATGTTACAGAAGAGAACAAATAATTTATGTCTTTTATATTATTATATTTACTTCAATGCTTAAAAGCGTAAAGTTTGCTTTCGTCTAAAAAGAAAAGCATAATTTTTACGTTTCTCAGACTTTGTTTGTTGAAAAACCGCCCCTTAAGGGGGAAATACCTTAGGGAGAATAGGAATAAGGGGCATCTTGGACGACGTTGTTCGATACTGAAAGGGTTAGAGGCTCGAGTTAGTTTCAAGTAAATTAAATTTCACTATGTTTATAAGACAATGTATACTGGCCGAGTATAACGCTAGGTTAATCCTTTGCACTCGAATGGTGATTCTGGGGCACCACTAAAAATTGCCTACGGTATTATTTGAAATGAACTTTACATCATTATGCTCGTATCCAGGAAAGTGATAACAGTTCCGCTGTTGTAAAGACGAATAATAGTAAAAACCTGAATACGCATTAAGAGGTAATAAATCACGTAAAGTGAAATTTTCAAACAACTTCGAGCGCAAAGGGTTAATACTCTTTTGAAAGTACTCTTTTATTAAAATCTCCTTTATTGATATAATAATAATCTATAGAATATATAAAATATTATGTTACGCTTAAAGTAATGTAAAATATTATATTATATTACATACTCGTAAAATAGTCGTTTATTTAAATACTCTTTTACTTAAAACTTAATGGTAGGTTATACTCGGCCGATTTAGCGATAAACAATTCCTAAACGGTCAGGTTTACGACGGGACCCAGCTAATGACGGTCGATACCTGTTTACGGGAACAGGTGCAGTGTCGACGGGAAACATTGGCCGGATCTATCGACCTGAGAAGGACAAGGAGCTCGGTCGGGCACCGTCAATGGCGAATTGTTTGTCCACCACTGTTCCCGTTAATTTGGCAGCCTCGCAGATCGCTGGTCGGCACACACCCACGAGAAATTCCCTCAGGCACAGCAGGATGATCGTATTGAATCGGACCGGTCAGCGTGAGTGAATGTATTTCTTTTATCCGACCATTTATTGCGTGCACGCTTCGAGACAAAGGCGTTCGTACTGTTACGCCGTGAAGGAGGAAAGGATGAAAAGTCCCACGAGAAAATATCCTTCTTCTTCTTGACAACGTGGAGTTTATTGAAATAGGTCACAAACAGAATATACAAAAGAAACGGTTTTACCAGTTTTACGCGTCTGAACAAGGCTGATGCAGATTCGTTTTTATTTGTTGGATTTGTGCCTTGTTGTCGCATTGGTCATAGGCCACGTAAGACTATGACCAATAGACCAAATGTTGGGATTTGGGCAAAACAGGGCTGATTTATTCTGTTTTGCTTGGAAATTATCTTTGCGGATTACGCGGTATAACGGTACGTTTCCTACACGGCACGTTGCATTTTAAGGGTGGAATACACTTTAGAGCGCCTAAGAAATACTGATTTTTAGGAACTTTTTTCTCAATAACTACAAAGCGAGTCATTCTCAAACTTTCATGATATTATGTTCTATATTTAAACAATACAAAAAAATTTCTATTTTAATTATTAATGTATTTTTTTTTCGCAATATGTATAAATCTTCACAGCTCCGCGCCACGCGCATCGTCAGTTTGTGTGCGTCGTTAGCCGATGTTTGACAACGGTTTCAAAGTTGTTCGCTATAATTAGCTTGTAAGTTAAACTGGCAGCTAATTGAATATAAAATGGAACCTTGCTAAAGTGATTTTGAATTGGCAAATTCAGGTGCGAATGTTAATACAAAACGAGATTGAACATCGTTAGTTAATATTTGACAATGATGTAAACGTAGTTCGCTATAATTAGGTTTCGAATTGAACTGCTAGCAAATTAAATATAAACTAACACGTAGCTAAATCGATTTTCAATCGACAAATTCAAGTACTAAATTCATATAATAGAAAGGACGGATATACAAATAATTTCGTAATTGATTAAAATATTACCACTGCTTGCAAACAGAGAATTCTTTTTTATATCGTAGAGAGATTCTCTAATGATTTTGTTTGCTCTCCAACAAATTTTGATTTCATTGTAACCGACATAATCTTAGTTCAAAAAGGAATTAAACAAATCTACCAGCATCCCTTAGAAGGTCAAAGCTAAGTGGCTTATGATTGGGTTGATAAAACATATCAATATAATAAGCAATATGATAAGCAGAGAGCTCTGCTTAAAGAGGAAGGTTTGGGGAAGATTTTGCCGTTGGAATCATGTCGATAGCTCTAATAGTTTTGTCGGGGGATGCCTTCAAAGATTGCCAAATATTGACAAATATTGAGGGGATACGCCTCGCCCCCTTTTAAATATCACGAAAATTTGGGGAAAAATGTTTAGGTCCCCGATTCTTTTGTAAATTTTTCTACAAGCTACTAGACGCGTGGGCAGAGTGTATGGCAATTTCCAGGTCGATCGGAATGGAATTACGAAAAATGTGCAAATTTAACCCATCAATGTTTTATAATTTCACAATTTAAATTACAAAAAAATTACACAAATTAAAATTCGCAAATTTCGTATTCGATATTAATTAGTCATCGAGTCATAAGGATACAAATCTCACGCAACTGTTCGCACGATCTCTTTTTTAAGCTGTTTCGTTGACCAACTTCAGAAAAACTAAAGACCCCGGATTATCTTGAGCCAGGGGCGGCTAAGATCTTTGAAAGTTATCTAGGAGCTTTGGAAACTTTTATAGAAGGTATTAGAATTGGATTAGACAGTCCCAAAGACGTTCCCTGAAGGCTTAAGTAACAATTTCTCGGAACGCGTGTATGGTTTCTGTACTGAGAAAACGATATTCGTGCCATAGTCGATTTCCGTCTTCTACCTTAAAAATTAATTCACAAATTCCTCGAATATACGCCTCGCCTCTAAAAATATCTCGTCGTTCACAGCGCGTAGAAACGAGTGTTTTATCACATTATTATTGAGCCGCACATCTGAAATTTCCGTAATTTAAAGAAACTGGAACGAAAGAGAGAATAATACACTTCGTAAAAGGGGAAAGTGCAATAAACCTGACCGAGCTCTAAAACGTATGCGATTTTAGAAGATCAGGTACGCCGAGAGTGTATAAAATCTGCATGTAATTATAACCGTGACTTTCTTTTCTGCCTTGCTACGTTTCATTGCAAAAATCCCGATTCAACGATTGCGAAACAAACGTTTCTGAGATGCATTCGTTACTCAACCCCTTGCACAACGATTTATTTTATCGTCCCAGTCATTATAATGTCTCTGTTTTCTATCGCTTCTTTCGAAGAAGTCAACAAAGTTTATGTTTCTTGTATTTATAAAGGATTTTCCAATAAGGGCTGGTCGATGCTGAAATGGAATAAACCAAGCTGTGTGCATGAGGTATGAGTCCAAGATACGGAGAATGACTGACGAAATAAACAAGATTTTGTTTTTTCTCCTTGCTGAACAACAAAGTGCAACATCCATAGTCTATACCAATAACTTCCGGCTGGCGCATATATGCGTCCATAGGCCAGACTGATAATCCTTGCTGGTCGCATATATGCGCCCATAGCAGTCAAAGCGTTAAGAGAATAATCTCGGTCAGGCCATGTTTATCTAAGAGGAGCCATCATCCATTAGGAGCAGCAAAAATCCATTAAAGTTTCTTGACAAGTAATATTTAAATACGTGAATGATACGATCCTGAAATTATTCAAAATTTATGAAAACAATTTTGGTATTTTTAAATACCAAATTTTTAGTAATTTCTTTTCCTATCTTTCATAAGTATTATGTACATTGTCAAAGACACTTCCAATTTAAAATGCATAACCGTGATGGTTGTATATTACTACAGGAATAAAAATATTTTGCAATTGTTAATGAGCCTCACAATTTTACGCGTCAAACTTTTTACTTGAGAGTGTTCGAATACTTTCGTGTCTCACTGTGTGTGCTTAGGATTATCGATAATTAATAGAATTCTGTTTCGGCTCCAAAGAAGTGAATAACAAATATTTTCTTCAATTCGTTTATTTATCGTTGCATCTGCTTAAAATATCTCATAGCGGCCATTCGTGGGATTACATTCACACACAGACTCGCTCGTTGTTATACAATTTAATAATGCACTCTACTTTGTGGAAGTTCACTTTGTCGAGAGTAGTATCGCAAGATACTGTAACAAATTAATAGAGTTGGCCAGAAAAACTGAATGAAGTTAAGTGAAGATTGTTAGCAGCGATGATACGTTGTTTACGATGATTGCTGATCGAATCGTCTAAGAACGCGTTTCTAGAGGAAGAAACGGCGCCGGAAAAAATGATTGTTTATACTCGGAGCGTCCGATTCCACGACCGTAGGTTTCTTTCTTTTATTTTTCTCGGTCGCGTTGGATAATGCGGACGCAACGCTTGTTGATTAACGAAATCAGAGATCGGAACGGATACGTCACAGAAGCTCGAATGTCACGGTGCGGCCTTTCACGGTGCGGCCTTTCACGGTGCAATAAACATTCACGAGAACAGAAAAACCTCCACGTGGTATTAATAATTCATAGTTCTGCACGATGATTCGAATAGTTCGATCTGCTTCTTTTTTCGACCTGTTCCGCGACGTCGAACACGGTTCGATCGAAAAATCGCAATTCACGGAACGTTTTCGAATCGAATTTTAATTATGCATCACCTTCACATCAAAGGTAAAACATTGTTTGAAATGGTGAAGAGTTATGCGATCTAGTGTATTCGAGATCGTGCGTGCACTTTCGTAACCCTTTCTTCGTGAACTAGTCGATCGTTTTGTGTGCATTTAGATAGCGTATTACGAGTGATCGATGAATAAACTGCGAATTTTTATGCAGAATAAAAATTTGTTGACGCCAATTGCAAGAAACAGTTACCACAGGCTGATCTTTCCTTCTTGAACAATTTCAGTAAGTTAAAGAAACAAATATTGAGTTGTCCGGAAAGTTTGTGCCGATTTATTTTTATTTTTAACACGTTCCGTGCCAAGCTGGTTTTGCTAAATTTTTTATTCGGACAATCTTATGCGCGACTAAAGACTGATATATTATTACCAACACCTTTGTCTTGTTCTATATTACATTTTTCAATAATGTCTTATTGTTCTGGTGGAAATATGTTCTTTAATCATAAGCCTATCGTAAAATATATCTTTGCACTCGAAGCAATTTTACTCCAAAATCGAAACAATATTTTTATTTATAATAGCTCCACTGTAGATAGTTCATTTCCTTTCGTTTATACGAAATTAATTACTATGACTCGTACTCAGAACTTTAACATTTTTATCGTTTTCTCAACTGCAAACTTAGCGATGTAAGAGTTGTTTAAATAATAGTATGGCAGATTTTAGTGTCGCCTTAGAGGCGCCATTCGAGTGCAAAGGGTTCGAGTCCATTAAAATCGGCACGAACTTTCTGGACAGCCCAATATAATTAAAAATATATAATTATAATTAAAAATAATATACAATAGCGCACGAAAGTATTCGAACACTCTTCAAACCTAAATAACTTTTTCAAAATTGAACCAAACGACTTGACTTTTCTGGAGCAACTAGCAGCATTGATTTACTAAATGATATGCAAAAATAATTTTGAAATAATTCTAATTGGTAGAAATTACGTGGGAAAGTAGAAAATACATTTTTTAAAACATTTTTATTTCAACTCGTAATGAAAATTTAAAATATGCATTTTTACGTTTTTCTTCGAAGGGTTGCGAAAGAAGTGTGAACTTTACTTGGGAGGGTGATTCTACCAGAGAAAGCAAAAACGAAAACGTGTGTCAAGTTGATTCGACGCCATCGTTAAAGTAATATTTTATTTGAATCGTCGAACGAGTATTATTAGAATAGTGTTTGAAATATTTTTTTCGAAAAGTTTATTCGGCTGTTACATGTTCCTAATTTTTGCAGACCATTAGCCCATTCCATGAGCACCGTGAATTTTCTTCAATGTTTTCGCGAAGCGAGATGCGAAGACGTAATCACAATCATTTACCCTTTTGACGAATTCTTTTATAATTTGGTACGGATTTGAACTTTTTCGGTACTTTTTATAATTTGTGTATGAATTTAATTTAAAGTAGAGACTTTACAAAAATTACGAAAGTGTTCGCACACCTAAGAGTTGTCAAATAGAAAGTAACTCGATGACTCCATAGCTTGGACAAGATTAAAGAAATGTACGAAAAATGGTCTATTTATAAATCTACGAGACACGTAGTAAGCTTGAATTACAGTACGGGTACGTACAACGTCGTCTTATTGTTATTTATCCAAAGGAAACGTAGCTTGACGCAGACTGGGTCATTCGAAACCCAACAAACAAGAATAACTTTAAGTGCTCGGCTCAATCTTTGTGATGGAAAATAGTTGATTCTCGAACAGAATCTCGCGGTACATTGTTCCAGGCACAGTCTTCATGAAAAAAATTGTTTGCAAACAAAATTTTTATAGAATTATTAACCTCTAGCATATTTTTCTTTCGGTGAAATTTCATTTCGTTCCAAAAACTCTGATGCGCGAAGTGTTTTGAAACGAGGAACATATTTTAATACTTTAAACCAATTTCCGTTTTTAAGGTCGGTTCCAAGAATGCCGAGGCGTACTAAATGTATTTAATTAGAGTAACGGAAATTTTGTTTCATACTCGAACCAACCGGGAGGTCGTTTTTAATCGTTTTAACGACGCGAGAAAAATTGATCGATCAACAGGATCGATGGTATCGTCGAGTTTCTCTTCAAGGACAGGCTGAAAGTGCATCTGTGGGCAGGTGTCGTGGCAGGTAATCAGTGTTCGTCGGAATGCCACCGGCCCAGAACAGGTCAATTTTTCTTGGGGTCTTCTCAATGATCGTCGCCATTACTTCGGAATGGTGTGACGTTCTCTCGCAATTTCACGGCGCGATGGCGGCTGAAGTTTCTACATTGAAGACTGAAGTATCGCGTTGAACGACGTTTTCGTTCCAGCTACGAGAAATTCAAAATTATTCTCACTTCTTATCACACGATTTTCTAAGTTTTTTTTTTTACAATTCCTTTCCCCTTTTAAGTTCCGCTTCGGCCATCATACTCGCTTTAGAAATGCATAAAACATCCTGAGATAATATTAGGTGTAAGGGACAGTTCTGTCGTCTTTAGTTGTATTAACATTCAAAGCATTTAATATCTGATGGCGCACACTGAAACAAAACTTGCGACAGTTTTGAGGATGCACATTCTACTATATTCGATGGTGGAACTTACAAGGAAACATATTCAGATGAAAAAATCCGATTTCGATGAAACTTATGGGAGCTTATAGTTATATTGTTTAAACAAAAGACTTTTGACAAAAAGATAGACAGATAGATAGAAAGACTACATTTTCCACTGAAAAAAATATAATTTAAAAAAAAATCAAATTTTTTCGACCTCTGGTTTCCGATAATCTCAAAAAATGTGGTTTTGACCCCCAACTTTGAGGGCTGTTTTCACCCCTTCAAAGTGGATGGTTGCCGATAAAAAAAAAAACACGTGTCAAATAGTTTTTAATGAACTATACCATATTTAAGGTGATTTAGTTTGCTTTGTGAAATAAACTATTTTAGGTGATTTACTTTGTTTTGTGAAATTAAGTATTTTAGATGATATACTTTCCTTTGTGAAACAAAATGCAATATTTTAGGTTATTTACTTTGCTTTGTGAAATAAACTATTTTAAATGATTTACTTTGCAAAACACCCCGTACACGATTCGATGAGTCAAACAAAGATGCTTCGGAACTTACTCGTTGCACGATGACTAACGTGAGACAACCAGCGATAGGTACACTCATACAAACAGCTTGAGTCACAAAATGTTGAAAATGAAAATGTTGGGTTTTTCCACAGCAACCTGGAATTGCGATGTCGTTAATGAACCCTCGTTAGTTTATAATAACAAATTTCAGTGATTGGGTTATCTAACTTCGAATAATAGATTCGTTGAGCAGCATGATTGTTTACTGATTTACAAAAATTGACTCTTAGACCTTCTTAAATGTTGCACATACCAAATTAAAAATTGTATGATATTTGAATAAGTGCAGTCTCGTTATTATTACAAAGCAATTTGTATTGTTGGATGTATTCTTCGGTAGATACAGTGTAAACTACAAAAGTTATAGAACCATTTTTATCAGAAATTTTCGAATGCACTTCTTTAATGAAGTCCACACTGAATTAATAATTGTATAAAGTGCGACTAGGTTCAGTCTCGTTATTATTACAAAGCAATTTGTATTGTTGGATGTATTCTTCGGTAGATACAGTGTTAACTACAAAAGTTATAGAACTATTCTCATCAGAAATTTTCGAATGCACTTCTTTAATGAAGTCCACACTCAATTAAAAATTGTATGATATTTGAATAGGTGCAGTCTCGTTATTATTACAAAGCAATTTGTATTGTTGGATTTATTTTTCGGTAGGTACAGTGCTAAATATAAAAGTTATAGAACTATTTTAATCAGAAATTTTCGAATGCACTTCTTTAATGAAGTCCACATTGAATTAATAATAGTATAAAGTTCGACTAGGTGCAGTCTCGTTATTATTGCAAAGCAATCTGTATCGTTAGATTTATTCTTCGTTAGATATAGTGTTAAGGCTGAAACGACGCTGTGTGAGCCTCCATGAAGTCTGTACTTTGCGACCTTGTAACAAGGTTTAGATGGTGTCACTTCACGAGATTCAGCAGCCATGCTATTGAGTTTTGTGAGTATAAATGTTTTCTTGTAATCTACAATGCAAATGCCAGAAATGCATAAAGATCAACGAGTTATTTGTTAAAAGTCATTCTTTGCGTTTCTGATTAAAATCGTCTCACGGCAGACAGGTAGCCGCAGGATTTGCACGCTTCTTGGTCCGCTGGCCACCGTTCTCGGCTTAAAGTGGTCACACATGGTTCTCTCCGAACAGCGGAAGTGGTAAGCCGGAAATATATCGTGTGAGCATTTTCGAGTACAATCTGTTCTCGTTCCGATTCCCTCAATCCCTGCTTACTACGAGTAAGACGTTGTTCGATAGTTGGACGATAACAATAATAAATTAGAATTTTATATTAGTTGAAAGAAAATTGATGAAACAAATTTATTAACATATTTATTAGACACCATTTGAAATTATCGTCACCCAGTGTAAGTCGAAGTTACAGTACAACGGTTAAAAAATCTTTATAACAAAAAATTCCTGCTATAGAAAATAATCTAAAACTGTAAGAAACACTTCACTATTAATATTTTCGTAGTTCGTGTTATATTCTCATAGATTGCGTTTTCAACAATAATGTCCGCGTATTTTATAAACAAGAAAAATCACGAAATGAACTTAAAAACTGTAGAAATACTGAAGGACTTAAAAATTCGACTATTATTTTATGTGCCACGATAGTTACGAGTAGAAATCAATATTTATGAACTTGCACTAATGTTTCTGTAATTTATAGACAAACACCGGAGAACTTCAAAATTTAACTACTGTTTAAGTGCTACGATTTTAATGGTAGAATAATTTATGTGGACGTTTATTTTACGTAGAGATTTGTAATTTATTTATGAAGCAATAATATGCGTACGATTAAGTACGATGACTTATTAAGATAATGAAATTTCTCTGCGTATGTTAATTATTATATTTAGTGAATGGTGGTAGGTAATGCTATGACCTTGTACTGTTCAAAATTCTTTTCCTGGATTCTGAAAGAAATTTCACCGAATATAGTGAACCTTGCGCGATCGCAATTAGCCAAGTTCAGTTTATGTAACTAGTTATTACACCCGAGTCGTGTTCGCTTTCAAAAGGAGTACGGTTGCAGTGTTATTGTACATCGTCATGCTGGTTTCGCGAAGTTTCTCGTCTCGCCTTGAAACACGAAACACACGAGTTTTTGTTCAAATTCTATCACAATATAGATTACTTGCAAAAATTGTTTAATCGATTCTGAAATTTTCAACTCGAGGGAATTAAGGCTGTCTGTGAAAATTGGTCGAGTATTTCATATTTTAAGATGTCGCTTTTATGCTCTCTAATGTGTTGTTTGAATACATTCAAATTTTCCAAATTTATGGTTATCAACATTATTTTAACACTTTGTACTTTCCAATTTTATTTTTCATCTTGTAATACAGCTTTACTGGAGCAGATGCTTTTTGTTTTGTAGAATGTTAAGTTGAAACGAACTTTTCAGACTTCTTCAATCGAATATCTCAAATTTACCGCTTTGTACTGCTCAATCTTATTTTTTACTTTATAATAGCGCTTTGTTGCAGCAGACAATGTTTGCTTTGAGGAAATTGAAGTTGAAATGAATTTTTGAGAGTTCTCCAATCCGATATTTTAAATTTCTCGCTTGATACGTGTTCCAATTTTATATTTAGTTCCATAATATAATTTTCAACTAGAAATGGTGATTTGAGTTTTAGGGAAATTGAGGATTTTAACCCTCTATGAGTCGATTTTCTTTCTTAAGTATAAAAAATGCATGCAACGGAAAATCAACGATTACAAACCTATATATGCAGAATAAAGAAATTTACCAGTTTAAACAATTTTATTATAATTTGTAACTTTGTAAATTTGCAGTAACAACGGCTTACGATGATTACACTTATGTACATAAAATCTTAAGCCTGAAATTCCATAAAACAATTTGCACTTGGCGTTAAACATACATGTACGTTGCATGTAGAACTTTTTATTTTTGGAACCCCTTTGTTGAATCACACTGCAGTGTGTATGTATTGGTATAGTCGACTGTATCACTTATAATTTCACTGTTGAATAGTTTTCGAAATTGGGTCACAGGAGAGTAGTAGGGTCCTTCGCGGTCTTCAGGGCAATCTCCTTTCCAAGGACGATGACAACTATTATTCGTCCGGGATACTTATTGCTAAACAATTTTTTTTGGTCCTGAATTTTCCTTATCCGATGATGATTCGGTACTAAATTCATCGTCACTGTGAATAATATTTATGCTTCGTTGGGTAAATACTACTGGATGATCTTCATCGAACTCGGAATCTAATAAAGAATCTTCGGATCTATTACTGCTAATGCGTCTAATTCTAATTCCTCTACTACTTTTATGCGATTACGTATTCATATTTTGGGTATATGATATATAACTCTGAAAATACAAGAAAGCACAAGCATTATCCTAAATATACCAAAATCTATCATAGTGGCCTAATGTAACCTGAAAGTCACGAAACTGTATCATATACAAACAGTAACAAAGGTGGGTTCAACCTTCGATTTTTTTGTGATGCTCCCTTTGAAATTTTTAGGGTTCTGCCAACGGCATCGTCAAGCTAAATGTTCACAGTTAACGTGAGAATTTTGTCAAAATGCTATCATTACGGGTGCACAGTAAGTTTGGACTAGCGTAGGACTCAGAGATCTTGGGGGTTGTCGTCGGTTTGGACGTTGAGGACTGCCCTTTTCCAAAATGTCATTTTCCAAGGATCACGAAGGGCTAAGTACCTTGCAGAATGTCTACGGAAGAGATTTCTGGCTCAAAAGTAAAATTCGCAATCGAATTGCGGTCGCAGCATCATGCCTAAGTACACCTCGACCGAGGTGGCGATACCAAGTTTTGGAGGTGGATTCAACCTTCGATTTTTTTGTGATGCTCCCTTTGAGATTTTTAAGGTTCCGCCAACGGCATGATCAAGCCAGATATTCATAGTTTACTTGAGAATTTTTTCAAAATGGTACCATTAAGGGTGCTCTTTAAGTTTGTCCTAATGTTGGAACCAGATATCTCGGGGGTTGTCGTCGGTTTGGACGTTGCGGCATGCCCTTTTCCGAAATTATATCATATACAAATAGCAACAAAATGATTATTGAAATTGCAAACAAATAAGGTGTTGTTGATATGCAAACCCAAAGCTATTATGTACGCTTTGTTTTGTATAATAGATAGAATATAATAGAATAAATAGAAGCACAAATAATATAATTGCGCAAGATAATTCCGTTGGTTTCTATCTGCTGACAACTTGCAAGGCATTTACTTTGATATTTCAGATTGACGGTGCTGCCAAGCGTTATCAATATTGTTGTTCGTTACCTTAGAGACATTATATAATTTAGACGTGTACGTTATCTTAAAGAAAACTAAAATCATTTGGTAAAATATCGATATATTAACATATGACTTGAAAGTTACGCAGCCCCATAGAGGGTTAAAAGATTGCCTATGAACGTTGGATCATGATTTCGCGATTACCGTTTCGAAATCCAGTCATTGAATCCGTCACGAGTGAAGGGTGAATGCGCAGCGTCGATATTCGAGGCGGTAAAGGATTTTCAAGGGATCGGAAGTATAGTGGGCGACAGCAATTCTCTACAATGCGGTTGCACAATTACAGTGTTTCTTCTTACGCAAGTCGCACGCTCCGTCATTATTCATGTATCGAGGCCAGCAGATAATAAAAACGTACCACCCAGCACATTTCCACATTTAGGTTACATGGTTCAGCAGTGTTTTCAACGAGTACATGGTCGATTTTGCGAATTACGCGAGAAGTTTCTTTTTTCACGCTGCCGTTGATCGATATATTAATCGACTAACATTTCTCGTTGCTTTAGTGAACCGGGCGCATGTGCAAAATGGTCAACAACGTTTAAAGTATTGCTTTATCTTTAACACTTTAACTGTCCAACCAACAATTATTTAACGAAGCAACAATTGAAAACTTAAAATGTATGACACAAAGTTATCTTCCGATCTTCTTCTATTCTCCAAATCTCAACTAAATGTTGTGCAACGAATACATTAATGTGTAAAAAAAAATATTAAATTAAACACTCTCAAAAGTACGTTTCAACTTCAACGTCCTCCGAACAGAAATCATCTACTCCAATAAACTGCTATTATCAAATTAAATATAAAATCAGAGTTCTAAATATAAAATCAGTTACAGAGTTCTTAAAAGTACATTTCATTGAGCTTTAAAATTGGCTACTGTGTATTGTCTTATAAAGACGCAAAGATCTAATTTATTTAAATAAAATAGTCTGCTAAATTGACTCCTATGAAGGTAACCCTATACCTTCAATAATATAATTGAAGGATAAAAGATGAGAGAAAGGTCATTCGAACCGCAGGTATTATAACTGATAGGTTCAGTGTTAATATTAATATCTAACGTCTTACATTTCCTAGTCAATAACCTAATGACAAACTAAAAAATAATATAACTGAATATTTCAGTTCCCCGAACGTCTTCGCTGTTTCATATTCGATCTACCGGTTTGTTTTTAAGGAATGCATAAAATCAATTTGTGAAAATAGAAATTGATCCAACGGACTCGTCATTTTTTAGGTCAAGCTCCGTACAGTAGAATCCATCTCGTGACGAAACATTTTATCCATGTCCGCCCCCACAGTTTATTTTTTCCACGTGCGGCCTGTCGATTCGTCTAGAAATAGAAACTGACAAGCAGGGATACGCCGAAATTAAGATTTACCACGTGGAAGAAAAATCGCGTCGATGCTCTAACGTACTGTTACGAGAAAACAGAATATTCGATTAGTTTATTCTTACTTCAGCTCGCCCACACAGTGCAAATAAATATTTAATGAGTTAGACTGAATAGTTTGTATATCTGATAGGTTCGACCCCTTTGTGACACTCACTTGTCACTCACGTGGCAGCTTAGAAAGAATTATGGTTTTCTTCGAGGTCACGGTATATCGCTACCAATAATTAAACTAAGGCGACATGTTCTAGATCAGAAGTCTATTTGATTTGATAAAAGTTGTCCAAACAAATGATTTTTAGTAACAAGTTCCACGCTGCACATTTCAGTTTCAACTTTTCTGAATGTAATACGTTTGATTCCTATTAGCCTGGCATTAATTCATATTCGTACAAATCCTGATTCTAAAATTTTTATTTCTATACGTTGGTAAAATTGACAAAATCGTTTTAAACAGTATAGAATGTTCATTTGTAACAATCCACTCTGTAAATCAGAAACGTATTTTACAATTCGATGGAATTATTTACAGAAACAAATTTCAGTGAGAGCTTTAAGCTGCAAAGAAAGTTGACTTCGCTACGTTAAAAGAATATTTTCCTAAAATATAATTAAATAAACCGATGTAATTTTAGGAACTTAAATACGTTGGATTCCTATTGGAACAAACGCAATATCATTAACGTGTCATTAATTCATATTCATAAAAATCCTGATTCTAAAATGTTTATTTCTATACGTTGGTAAAATTGACAAAATCGTTTTAAACAGTATAGAATGTTCATTTGTAACAATCCACTCTGTAAATCAGAAACGTATTTTACAATTCGATGGAATTATTTACAGAAACAAATTTCAGTAAGAGTTTTAAGCTGCAAAGAAAGTTTATTTTTGGTACATTAAAAGAATGTTTTCCTAAAAAATTATTAAATATACCCATGAAACTTTTTGCAAACAAAAACATACTGTTCATTTTAAACCGTATATACAATTCACTTTTAATTATTTATTCTATTACAAAACAAAGACGTTTCTTTTCTATAACGATTACACATCTGAATGAGATTACCGACATAAATATTACATTACACGAAATATTTTACATAAACCAAAATTAAGTACAACTTCTATTTATCTACTGGAAAAAAATTTATTAATGTGCATGTTATCTTGTATTAAAAAAAAAAGAAAAAGATAAATGCGTAAAGATCTCTGACCTAGTCAATATGTTGTTAAAAACAATTTAAGACGACGGCTTTACAGATCGAGTAAAGTTTTACACCATAGAAATCGTTAAGGGTTGATTTCAGTAACCAAAATGTGCGCAAGAAATAATTTAACACTAAACTTATCGAGCATTAAAATTGGCTAGTGTATATTGTCTTACAAAAATGACAAGATTTAATTTACAACAAGATTTTCGTTACAATATAGGAATAAAGAAATTTATCGAACGGATTCCTGTGAAAGTAATTTCTCACTTAAATAATAATAAAATTAAAAAGTCTCATAAAAGACGTTTGACCGGTTGCGGTGGGTCAGATCTGGGTTAATTATTTTTGTTACAATATATGGATAAAGAAATTTATCCACTGGATTGCTATGAAGGTAATTTTGTCACTTATTTAATTATAAAATAAAATTGTCTGATAAGAGTCGTTTGACCGAATGCAGTGGGTTTGGTCTGGGTTAATTATTTTTGTTGCAATATATGAATAAAGAAATTTATCCACTGGATTGCTATGAAGGTAATTTTGTCACTTATTTAATTATAAAATAAAATTGTCTGATAAGAGTCGTTTGACCGATAGCGGCGGGTTTAGCGTCAAGAAACATTTATTGTTCCGCGTGCGCTAACGGTGCGGTTTGAAGACCTTCGGTTACAAGAAAGGTGTCTTTGAAGCGTTCCACCCTGAAGAATCGCCGGGCCGAACCCGTTCTTAGATCCATATCGTTGTGAGAAAGGCGAGAAGCCCCGAATAGATCAATTATTCTCCATCCCCATTCTCTGTGGCCTCTCTCGGTACAGTTAGAGCTCGTTTGGTATGCTATCCTCGCTCAAACGAGACTCGTATCGATTGCAGCACCGCCACCAACGAGAAATGCGACGACGTTCTTGCGGGGTCCTCGTCGTCGTAAACTTCATATTTCCTTCTCGCACTCGCCGGTCGACGATCTTCCGCCATTAATATGCCGTCCCTGTCGCGTAATATCCGGCGAAAGTGAAAGAATTCCCTTGAAAAGGGAGCGCTATGCACCCCGCCGAGTGCAATCTGCAAGTCCTCGACCACCGAACTCGGGTTCACCGTCGCGATACAATGGGACCATTGAAATTTGAAATTCTATCCGCACCGACGTCACAATGACCGCGTTACTATTGCAAATTGTCCAGGGCGCTTCTCATGTACGGCCATCTTCGTGAGAACCATCTCGTTTCTCTACGTTTTCATCCCTTGCTCCTCCGTTGGCACAACCTACCGCAGCCGGTTCAATTGACCAGTTCCAGATTTTTAATTTTAAAATTGTTGAAGTTGTGAAATTGCCTTCGTAGGAATCAGTCTAATTGACTTCTTCGTTTTCCTTGTTTCCATAGCTAGATTTGTAAATTGTGAATATTAATCGTTTAATTTGTACATTCTTTCCGTGATAATAAGCCAGACTACAGGAAGTTGAGTTGCGTTGTTCGTGAATAATAAAACAACATCTGCAGGACGAACTAATTTTTAAAAAGTAATTAGGGATCGATCGTTAAGCCTCGAAGGCGCCACTAAAAATTGCCACAATGTTATTTAAATGGATAATAATTTTAATTTTCTAACTAGAAGTAATAGTAATTAATTCTATCCGCACCGACATCGCAATCACCGCGTTACTATTGCAAATTGTCCAGGGCGTTCTCATGTACGGCTATCTTCGTGAGAACCATCTGGTTTCTCTACGTTTTCATCCCTTGCTCCTCCTTTGGCACAACCTACCGCAGCCGGTTCAATTGACCAGTTCCAGATTTTTAATTTTGCAAAACCATAATTTTCCCATAAATGGCGATAGACGTCATTGTAGTCACCGTCAAACTAAGATATGGACGCCATTTCCTAGTTTCGACATTCGATAAAGATTTTGACCTCACAACCATACAAGTTTCATACAACAGCATAGTTTTCAAAAGCGTTGACCATGTGGAATTTTGTGCCTGAAAACTACGATTCGCAGACAGCATTGATTTTCTGTTACCATTTGAAGAAAACTGCTGTGAAATCGTATCGTATGCTCGTCGAAGCTTACGGTGAGCATTTGCTCTTGGTAAATCACAGTGCATTGAGTAGTTCAAAAAATTAAAAAGTGACGATTTTAACGTGAGCAACGAAGAACGTGGAAGACCATCGAAAATGTTTGAAGTCAGCGAATTGCAAGTATCGTTTGATGAGGATGATGCTTAAACTGAACGACAACTCGCGGATCAATTAAATGTGACACGAGAAGACGTCTCTATACGCTTGAAAGCCATGGGAAAGATCCTGAACACGATCGGAATATCGAAGAAGGCAACACAAAGGGATTTTGCTTCATCATAATGCACCATCGCACATAGCAAAACCGCACAACAAAAACCTGCATATGAAATTCATTACTATTACTCGTGCTTATAACGCTAAAATTGTTAACGATTTCGTAAATGCAAACGTCGCGGCGTAAAAATTGTTTGAATAATATTATGACAATTTTAATTGCGCCTTAGAAGCGTCATTCGAGTGTTAAAGATCAACGATCGATCATTAAGTATTTTTTAAATAGTAGCATGACCTACACAGCTTGATTTATTATACATGAACAACGCAACTAAACTTACTAGTTTATCATAAACATTCCGGCTTATTATCGCGGAAAGAATGTACAAATTAAACGATTTATATTCACAATTTACAGATTTGTTAGTGCGGTATTAACCCTTTGCACTCGAACGGTCGCTCTGAGGAACCACAAAAACTAAAAGCAATCGTTGAAACACTATGCTTGTACCAAAGAAGTTCGTAAAAATTTCATTGTTACAAAGACAAGTAATGGTAAAAAAAACTTCATATGCATAAGACAAAATACAATCGAGTAGAATAAAAATATTCTATGTCACAAAAATTGTCTTGCGTTTGGATTTAAAATAGCTTCGAGTGCAAAGGGTTAGCAATAACACTGACAAAAATATCTAACTACGGGAACAAGGAAAATCAATGGCGACGGTCAGACAACGGACGCTGTTTCTATTTCTAAAAATTATCCAAATTCGAAACAGAAACAAGTAACTCGGACTCTGAAAAAACACTCGACTCCAAATACCGCAAAATGGATAAAAAAATGAAGGAAGTGTACTATTGTAGATCCGTTCGTAAACGCGAACTTCTGTTCAAGCATTCGAGTCTGGCATAGGCTGAATTCCCAGAGGACGCTGGGAAAGGCCGTCCAGTAGGGGAAATAATCCTCAGGAATAATTCCTTGTGGCTTAAGATTACAGTCGAAAGGTTTCCAGAGATCCGTCTCCAAGAATAACGAACCCTCGTAAAACCTTCGGTCGGTGGATAATGATTGCGCGAAACTAACAAGCAGATGCGAAAATTATGATTTCAATAAGACTCTGCAAGCCGTGGAACGCACCGAGGCATACGGGAAGCAATTTTTTGATTCGAAACGTTGTTCGAAAGGGTGAAATCACTAGTTGTTCAACCGCGAGACGTTCATTGTGAGAAATCACAAAGAGGTCGGGCGCGGGAACTGGCGAAGATTTCAATGCTAGTATAAGAGGGAACTGTACGGCCCTCGTGGTCAGCCATGGTGCGCTTAGGCGAACGAATTTCGTTCATGCGTCTCAGGTTCAATTTATGTTGAACGATTTAGTAGCGAATGGAGACGTTGCGTTG
>CM052094.1:11632195-11662066 GCA_028453745.1 Agapostemon virescens
ATATTGTAAGTTTTTGTGCATATCTTATAGGTTACACAAAACTTACATATTTATACCAACATGCATTACAGTATAATGCTGCTAAAGTGTTTAAGTAAATTCTTATGATATGTCCACAGAAAAAAAAACTGATACGATGGGAAAAAAAAAGAGAAAGAAAAAACCTCATGTCAAAAGAAAAAAAAAGATTGGACAAAGATGGGCACAATTAATCATATTTGATTTAATGAATCATCATAATGAACATTACAAATGTAGATCAGCGAGATTTGCTATTGCAGTTCAATTGCACTTTTTTATACTCTAAACAGTTAAAATCTAACTGGTTCTATAGTATCAGCCTTTATCTGTTTACAAGTACCTCAATCCGTTTAGGTTACAAAATACATAAAATATTGAAGTGTTAATATAATAATATTAATATATAAAAATTTTCCTATATATGTGTACATATACATTTTTATGTACATATACATACATGTGAATAACACTATAAACACTAAACATTATTTTAACTAAACGAAGGCGTAATCATTCAATTGTTATAGGGTTATATACTATACAAAAAATTACGTTTGTACTTTCAATTACAACCAAATAAAAAACACATCATTCCTTTTATATATATATATATATATATATATATATAATTGATATATATATACATATATAATAGTAAGGTGTTATGACCTGTAATTAATTTTAAAATAGTTTTGTTTGTCTTAGAACACTTAAGTATATTTGTTTTTTATTAATTATAGTCTTCTCTTAAATAAAAACCTTTTCACGCATTTCCAACTGACATTTTTATAACTCGCAACTACAATCCCAAATAATTTTGTTATATAAAAACATTGTTTATTTTACCCGTATTGATAAAACATAATGCATTTAAAATTAATCAACTTCTTGTACATGATAAAATTAACATGAAGTAATAGAAACTTTTGTACCATGTAAAAACTATTAAATGAAGATGGTACTAGGATTAAAGTATATTAAGGCAATACTAAATTGTACACAAAACTATATTACCGCCTGAAAATAAAACTGGTTTTAGAAATCCGTAGCATAGCTATAATAATGTTAGAAACATTTTGGCATATTATAAAGGCTGATACAACAACGAGAAAAAGGAATAAATATGTTAATGTGGTAATCTAGATAACACTACTGACATGTTTCCAATTTAATTTACAATAAGTTTGTTTCCTGGTATCTCATATTAATTTTACATATTATAAATAGCAATTGATCTGCAATGTGAATATCTAGAGTAATATCATATTACTATAATATATATAGTAAATTTTGTATGCATAGTAAGTGAAAGTTGCTAAAATTATAAGTTGTTATAGTTTTTCTATAGTGTATGCCATATGTGTTGATATTAATGTGTGCGACTTTCATTTATTTATTACTAACTATATATCCTCAATTTTATCTGAAACACATTGCTACTAATTTGTAAGATGCGTGTAAAATGTTTTTGAACCATTAATCCACTGTGCTATGATGTTAGGGGGAGAACCAAGTTTCCACGTATTAATGATCGAGCTACATTTCGTGACGTTACTTCCATGTCGCTAAGTGTTTTGCAGGTGCAGTGCAGCATCAGCATCAATTGAGTGATAATCATACAAATTTCATGAACAATTTTTACGTTCCATTTAGAAAAAAAAGAAAGAGGAAAGAATAATTAAGATATAAATGTAAAATATAAATGTAATATGATTGGGTGGTAAATAAAGATTTTTTTGGCTTAGATTCTGTATTTACAATAGCATCTTTCTTTGTACTTTCACTTAGGCTCATATCGTTAAAAGAGTAGGTAAGATAAAAGTACTTCAAATAGAATAGTGATTTACGTTTATTAACAATCAGTGACAGTTAAATCAACTTTTTTTTTTACATTTTAGATCAACAGTTTGTATTTAGAAGGATAAATTTTGTTCATATAAATTAATATTATATTTTTATAACAGACGTAATCAGAATATCGTTATATTTATTTTATTAAAACTTTGCATTTTGTTATATCTCTGAAGGCATATAAATGCACAATCAATCGCTAAAAGCTTGTCAGTTATTAATGGAGAATTTTGTAAGTATTAGTAATAACTGAAGAAATTGAAGACCTGAATCCAAAGTATTATACCAAATTACCTAACATATTTCATAATTCATTAAATTACAATACAAACGTAATATTATAGTTTAAAAACATATTTGTCAGATTCTAGACTAATCGTATTATATCTGTTTGTGGTATTAACATAAACAAGATTCATGTCATGTATACAGCAATTGTAACTTCAAAAGTTGTAGAGCAGGAGCTCCACATAGGATTCATTTGTTTCTACTAACGCTTATTTGGGTGTTTTAACCCAATATTTTCTTCTAGTTCCTCTATGTTTCTTTGTATACTAATGATCCACATTATGAACAGTGTACATTACATACAAGCTACATCACTTAAACGGTAGTGAAATATTGCAATAATTATTATAAAAACATCACATCCATACACATCAACAGTAACAATTGTGATGTCTAGCTGTAAAAGCGTTAAATCTTTAACCAAAAATATATGCAAATATTGTAGTAACATAATTACCGAATATACTAGACTAGAATCTTAAATATTAGTTATACTATACTTTAACTATACAACTATGTAACGCAAAATAACATAATTGATAATAAATAATTAAATTCTCAAAACATTACCACTTTAAACTTAAATTGGTCGATATTTTCATTAATTTATTTAAAAATATATAAATATATTTAATAATTAAGTTAATGTTTTATCGTATTGTTATTCATTGTCTGCACAGTTCAGGCCGAATAGCTTTACAGGAATATTCCAGCTTTTAAAAGAAAATCAATTTTTTCTACATAATAGGGAAATAACCATGTTATAACGATTACAAAAACATTTGATAAAATTTCTTCTAATTACTGAACAAGTCATCCAGCTTTGAAAAATATTAAACCAGAATATCTCCTTGATAGTTCATAATTATACGTGGCGCATTATACGAGAGTATT
The DNA here is from genome assembly GCA_028453745.1 of Agapostemon virescens. NCBI lineage: Eukaryota > Metazoa > Arthropoda > Insecta > Hymenoptera > Halictidae > Agapostemon > Agapostemon virescens. The sequence continues at coordinate 11,635,250 of CM052094.1, forward strand.
ATTTTAATATTGTTCAAAAACTTCAAACATCTTGGGAGAACAATTAATGTAAGCAAGTAACTATTGAATTTTCTCAATTGTTACTGACAGTTAATATCAATAAGTAAAAATAATTTGCTTTCACATTTTTTAGCAACAATAGATATTATACACTCAGTGTAGGAAGATAATGCTAATTCATGGTGTTGCTTACCAAATCCTTATTTGCACAATACCTGGAGGACTGACCATAACTTACACTTCTTGAACTATGATTGGTTGGTTCACTGGTATGATGCCTGCTGATTATCTGAATAAAAATTTCGAAATACTGCCTCAGTAATGCCGACATTCAGTCTTACGTTAATGAGAGGGTCATTATTGGTGAGATTTTTAGTTAACGATCACATTCGTTAAAAACAGTAACTCGAGACATTGTAAAGCTAAGGTAATTAATGTAATTACTGCAATCTCTTGTGAATTTTTGGTGCGCCTAACACTATTTGATGAGAGAAAAAATACATTGATATAATCAAAATCTAATATTTTTTTTTTAATGATTTATAGAATTTATTGTTACGATAAAGACTCTTATTATTAATTTCATTAGCAATAAACAGTGGACACCTTCAAAGCATCAAGCAATAAATTTTTAATCCTCGAAATCCAGCATGATTTCACCAAGTAAACAATTTGGCTATTTATAATATCGCAACTGGTAACAAAAATAGGCATGGTCATAGAGCTCGAATAACTGTGCCAAAAAGTAAATAACATAAATAACAATAATAAATCTAAACTCATGGCATCGACACCCTTGCTTATCTTGCATGTAAAATGGGAAGTCACTTACCCTTAGCGTCTAGTTATGTGTTCCGTTGTTACGTTATATCTAAACTAATGTGGATTAAAAATATTTAATACAGATGCTAAATGACCTTAACAACCTAATCTTCTCAATTCGAATACAGACTAATCACACAAAACTGATTAGAAGTGTGCAAAAACCCAAGAAACGCCAGGTTAGGACAAGTTAAGACTTTAATTCAGAATCAGAATGTGTTCTCGAAAATTTCGCTGTTATTTTTGGGAATTTCGATATATATTCGAGAATTCCAACATTTTTGAGAACCAACCCGTCCTGACCATAAGATACTCGATATTTTTTAATTCTTGCACACTTCTATTAATCGTATAAAAACTTAAATTAAAAAAACTCAATTACTTGTTTGTTGGATTGCATTGTAATCGTTAATTTGGTTATGGTGGCATTTACTCATTGAATCAACCAAGCAGACTATATGCGAGTACATCCAAGGATGAGATGCGTTCCATTTTCCTTATCGCAATAAAAGACCTGCTGGCACTGGAAGTGCATCACAAAAGTACCCCAAACCATTGATTGCTGTTGCATTAGCTAATCGGTAAGGGGTGCTGAAAATGTAATAGATCAGGAACACAATACAGCACATGTCTTCGGTAAACTTATAACGTATACAGTAATGGTAAAAATAACTGTAGCTGATAGAGATCAAGCAATAAATACTCAGATATCTGGTGAGAATCCATCCACCTCCAGTGGATAAAGTTAGATACTTATTCCTGAAAATCACACCAGAAATATTTGTCAATCGAGATTGATTAGTTTAACAGCTATTGGACAATCTGGCAAGATTACTAAAAATTAGTAGACTCACCAGAATATGGCTAAGATCAACTTTGATAAGTATTAATTATAACTGACTGTCAAAACTTATCACATTCATGTATATGGAATAACGAAGTCTTTTATTCGAGTCTGTCATATCCATTGTAATCCAGAATAGTATGCAACTCGAAATGAATACAATGTAGTCATAACCAATAATGTGAACCTGAAATCATGAATGGACGTAACATTTGAGACATGAAGATCCCGAATAAATTTTCTGAAGATCTAAGTAGGCTGTTATAAACCAAACAACCAAGAAGTGGAGTACCCCTCCAGAAGCTTACATTACAGTAACATTCCATCCAATGTTAACGATATCAAGAAATTCACACCAATCTGAACCTGCTGTACCTACAATAAAGTCTGCAGATAAGCTCAAGGTATAACAGTCTAGAAGGCTTCAATTTCTCTATCAAAGCTTGTTCTTATAGTATTCAAAAAGTAAAAAATATAGCATATAATAATAAAACGTTAAACATTTATCTTTTCTAAGCTCAACGTATATTTTTTAAACAATTATTTATGTTCGTTTCTTAGTAAACAAATTCTTTAAATGTAACTTATACCATACATTCAAGCATACTTCTGACAAGAGAAGGATTCCAATTATCCGATTCTGATTTGGACGAATTAGCTGTGTCGACTTTAAAATCTGATTTTACCCATGGTTGAAGTATATTTTACTGCTAACAAAGGTAATAATCACAGCAATCACATTATAAGGTGATGTATACATTTAAATGGTGTCTCATTTTAAATTTCGCGGTTATTGACCAAATTATAGTTTATTGTAAAAAATATTTCAAATAGAACTTATTCTGTTTCAGGGGAAGGGGGCATTTTATGGTGGTCACAAATTTTCTTTAGGTGGACGTAGTTTCATCTAGCTAAGGTATATTTTGGAAAGTACTAAATGACCTGGAATGACCTTATAAGACAAAATTGTTATTTGGCAGTGAATTTGTCTTGGAATAGGCCTCATGTTTACCTAAATAAAAGCATACAATTTCGCATTAAAAAAAAATAAATGTCACCTTGGAATCTCGGAAACATACCTTTAGAAAAAATTTGTGACGACCATAAGATGTCTCCTGTAAAACAGAGTTAATCTAATTAAAAATATTTTTTATAACAAGTTATAGTTTGAGAAATAATTGCATGCAGAACTTTAAATAGAACACTCTATATATTATTGTGTTGTGTTTATTTTTTAATGAAACATTAGTTATCAGATCAAAAAACTTCAATTTACATTTGATATAATTTAATTTAATTATTTATGTTTTTAAGAATATTGAATAGTCTGGTCCTTCTCTTGTAAATGTAAAATATATATATATATATACTATACTTCATTACGCTTCGTAATACATACAACTATTATAATAATTCAGGTCTTCAATTTAAATCTATAAAATTTAATAGTAACATTTTAAACTTCTTATTTCACGTTACTCCACTTTTGATAATTTTCTGTGACCATATAATAGTTTCAATTATTTGGTCTAAAAAACAGAACATAAGAGTGCATAGACATAAACATTGACTAGAATACCAACTCTATGGTACGCAAATTTTATTTTGGAAGGCAATAGTTATCATTAAGAATTTGATTCAATCATTTCAAGGATTGATCGTCGTAAACTTTGTATATGTGTATTTGAGGTTTCCAAGGTTCTTAATATTTCTACACCTTCTTCTTTGATTAACATGCTGCAGTAACGTTTTGCTAAAAATAATAAGAATTTGTAAGTGAGGTAACAGTTGTAGTTTATATTAGGTTAATAAAAGAATTACGTTATTGGCCAAATTTGCAGCATTAATAATTATCAAAATCTCATAAATACTTACGATTTTTTGTAATTACATGTTGTATTGCCCAAACTGCCCAAAGTTGAACTGGAGGATATGGACAATGTAAAAGCGGGAAGAATGGTTGAAAACTTCTATAAGCAACTATTTCTCTTTGAGGTGTTTGCCAATGTTTCACAGAGTGAGCCAATTGTTGTAACAATAGCGCCCTACTTTGATGCAAATTTTTCGCCAACCATACACGTTGGCCATCGCTAAGCAAATGTGCAGTAATACCTGCCGCGAAGTAAGATATGTCGATATGTGTGGAGACCAGTAATGTAGAAAGCATAGAGAGGAATTTACGTTTCATTAGCTTGGGTCTCAAAGAACTAACCTGCAATAAAATTATATTAGATGTTCCTTTCTTTTGACTCGACACTGCAACAAATAAAGTAAAGTACAAACCTCTGCTATATTATTTATTAAGCCTAATACTTTAGTTTCAACACTAGACGTTCCTTGAAAAGTTTCAAGCATTTCAAGAAACAATTCCATTCCACCTTCTGCCATAAAAAGTGCACATGTTCTAGCACTTTCATCAGTTAAATTCCATAGTACACTTAATGTAAATTTCATTGTTGTATCTACTAATTTAATTTCAACCTTAGATCTAACTATAGAAAGTAATTTAGACATGTATTCAGGATGTGCTACAAGCATAGACGTTTCTACTGGTGTTATCTTTGCTACTGCAATTGAAGCAATAGCAACCGACATGCAAGTCATTGAAGACTCATTAAAAGTTAACATGTTATTCAACATCAATTTTGCACACCTATAAAAATAAGAAACATTTAGATTATAAATTATCATTATAAATACAATATATATTAAACTTCCAATATATAGTAAGTTTTATAAAGTTCGTACCTGAATGTATCAAAATTAATTCGTAGAATTTTATCACTACATAAAATTAATAGTGCATTCATATGAAGTCGATAATTGTCTGGATAAGTCTCCATTGCAACCATTGTTAATTCAACAACTTGCTTAAGTATAGATGGGTGAGCCGTAACAGCACGTTCACCTTTGGTAAGATTATAAAGGCATGCAGTAGAAGCTAGTTGCACACCACATTCGTGTTGATGTTCCTTCATAATGGCTAATACCAATTTTATGACATCAACGCGTGTTTTGTAAAAGTTATGCGCCAAACGAAATAAATGAAGTAAACATTTCTCGAGATAAATTGGCCTAGATGTATACCTCCTAAGAGCTTCCAAAGTTTGAGCTTCTGATGCTATACCACTAACCTACAATAAGAAATATGTAATAAGTTTTATTAATAGTACCAAAAATGTTTCTATGACAATGAAAATATAATGTAAATATACATTATTTGAGAATATTAGTATATAATACTAATAATGATATCAATATATATCTTACAACAAGATTAGGTCTATAGTCTTCATTTGTTGGGTCCATTAAATTATCCTCATAACAAGCAAATGTACAAAGAAGTCCCAAAAACCTTAAATCTGGATGGGCTTTAATAAATTTGTTTAAATATTTTAAGTTTATATCTACTTTACCTATAATAAATATAAAACAAAGATTTATATTTATTCAGAACAAATAGGGAAAATAGAACAAAACTACTTAATACGTACCAGATAAATCTAAACTAATTAAATGTGGCATACAATCAGATTTTAAGAAGTCTGTTAGAGTTGGATCTTCACAACATTCATTAGACACAGTTCCATATGCGTCCCTTAATGTAGAAATGTCTAAATGCCTTAATTCATTTAATTCCAATAATACTGAGAATAATTTTGCATTTTCATTTATCTTCAAGTCATACATGTAAAGAGTTTTCAACCGATTTTTACATTTTCTTAATGATGTTATATCATCAACTTTTGTACAAGAAATATCTAAATTTTCTAAAAGAGGAAGGTCATTAACCACTATTTCCAAACCATATTTATTAAAATCTGTTCCAGATACATTTAATGTATTTAATGCTTTTAATTTCCTTGTTACTACCACAAAATACCTGCAATATTATACACACAATAGCAACTGTCAATATTATTGTGCATAAAAAAAATATTTCATCTACAAGAAAATATATTGAAGTGATATCTGCACATTTTTATGAACTTTTGATAAAATATTAAAACCGAATTGGAATTTTTGAACCGACTTAATATATTTATCTATCTAAAATACATATTTAATTACAGAATATAAATTAATTGAAATGTTTGTTTGTACATTGTAAAAAAGTTATTAAAAAGTTGCATCAAAATATGGGAACATTACTTCTCTATGTTCTCTTGTTAGTAATGATTTAAAAATAATAAATATTAAATACCGTGAAAATTCATGAAAACTTCCTTTTGCTATACTCAATGATCTAAGATTCTGTAAACTCCATTCACCTAAACAACTTATCAAATCATTAACTGTTACCTTTAAACCATTTACTACTAACTCTTGAACTTTGTGTTGCTTTAAAACTTTTAAACCTTTTACTGTTAACACAGATGCATCTTTTAAGTGTACGTATCTATAAGAATTAAACAGAATAATTAATATTTTATCTATACTTTCTATTACATTAAATACTGCTTTCAATGTAATAAAATTATGTATAGTTTACCTTAGAGTGGTAGAGTTTGAGTCAAAGAGTGTTATGGTCAAGTCAGATAAAGCTTTCTTTTCACAAAGGTTAGATAATAATAGCTCTGAGATTTCAGCAGGTATAAAAATATTTGGACGCTTAAAACTAATTCTTGTTTCTGAGCTTGACGGTGGATCGTTGGTTCTTTTACGAAATAATGCTTCATTAGACAAAATTTCTATATTATAAGAATTATATAGTCCATAATTATATCGTATTAAAACATTTTAAATAAAATTATTTTAAATAATTACTTACTGGACTTACGATAAGAAGGCGGCTCCACTGAACCAGGGCATAATACACATAAGTTCAAAATATTGTCACAAATAAAATCAATGCACACCTCACGAAGTGTTCTAGGAGTCTCCAACATCTTCTACTTTTGTTTATATACAAGTCTTTTTTGTCTTCCTTTTATCGCCTACTAAATACTTAATTGCTTCCACTGGTTTAGCATTTCATTGTTTTATAGTTTCTTCAATGAATCTGTTGCAACATATACAATAAATTATTAAAGTTGATACAATGTGTTTTCTACATACGTATATTAGACATATGTTACGAGATCAACTAATTTAATTTGTATAATAACTCATACTTATTACTTGAAACAAACAATTAGGCTTTGGGAATAACTTATATATATATATATATATATATATATGAATTTTTCAGTCACAATAAAGCAAGAATTTCAGTGATATGTGAGAAAATCTTATTTCTTTTATTTTTAACCTAATAACAACAAAAAAAATGAAATTCTATCGAATTCTATTTCCCATAAATTTGTTTATAACAGTGTGGGTTTACAGAAACATTCATTGTCTAATGATTACATAATGACAAGTTCACAAAATGGAATAAATATTTGTGTCACTATGTATCTAATCGTAAGCATATTACTTATACACACATAGTGAAAGAAAGTTGTAAAACTGCGATCATTGTTAGCACACATCAATATTTATGATACAATCACGGCAATTTAAAAAATACAGTTCAATTCTTGTATAAATTCTTTCGCGAACAGCAAAATTGATTCACAACTGTAAAAACAACCGCGGAAAATCGTTGTCTCTCATCTGTGGAGAGAACGCCATATTGACTTGCCAAATGTCTAAACAGACTAAAAAGTCTACTTGGATGCATATTGTAGGATGCGTCTACTGTAGAATCACGTCTCTTACTATACATAAGTAACATTGAAAAATAATAACAATATCAATCATAATTTAATCGTGGGGATAACAGTGCTAATTATATTGCGTTGTATAGAAGAGTTTTCATTAGTGACACGTACCTCAATATTAAAGAAGAGTTTTCATTAGTGACACGTACCTCAATATTAAAGAATTTGCCATTCAAATTATATTTATGTCAGAAACTAGTGACACTTATTGATAATGAATGGAATTTGTTCGTTTGTAGTAACAGACTGAAGTTTTAAGTTCTACTTGTGTACGGGAATTCATCAGTTATTAACATATTATCAATATGGCGGTAAAGTGGAAAACGACGTGCTTTTCAATGTGTATTATACTGTCATCTCTGTGTTGTAAGAATTTTTTGTAGGTAAGTTTATAAAACTGATATGTCAAGATTATTTAAATACGTTCTTTTTTAAAAACTTAACCGTTATTTCGTATTACGGAATTGTAGTTACGTTCGATCCTAAAATTAAAGGATTGTCGGATATTAAAGAAGTTGATTTAATGTAAATTTCAAATTCAAAAAGTCAGACATTTTTGTATACGCTTAATTTGTTATTATAAATTTTTTTCTGTTATTTCGTTCTCAAATATATAAGCGATGATGGAGATAGAAATTCTAATATTTAATTTTTTTTTAAATTTATTCATTAACAATAGAAATATAATAAATTATAGAAACTACATAAAATACAAACTAGTAAAGCTATAAAATATACTTACACATTTTTCCCCATTTTTGATTAAGGTTTAAGGAGAAATGAATTTTCAAAATTAAGGTCATGGTTTGAATCATTAATAAGTATCAGTGATTCTATAATGTCATATTTTATGATACCTTACATCGGTCAACGTTCTACCTCCATTTGTATTTAATTTCCTACAAAGAATGCCAAGCTTACGGAAAAAAGTTGCTGGCTTTATGCGGCAATTGTCAATCAGTAATTTGGCAGGAGCTGTAGAAAATATAGGTCAAGGAGAACAAACCTTGCGTAGTCCTCGATCAATAACACAAGATTTTGCAAGTGGTTGCTTTATTACAAGATACTTAGATGGGTAATTATATTTTACAAAACATTTATAATAAATATTATAAGTAAAGTGTACAGCATCTAAATTATATTTTTAGTCTAGAGACAAAGCAAGAAGGACCAGTAGTCTTGCATGGTAGAAATCCAGAAGAACTGCCAATTAGACAGCTTGGAAACTTTCAAGAAGATAAAGAAACATTTGCTGCCCACACTGGTCCTGATAATGGACTCATAGCGGTTAATGTGCAACAAAAGCATTTAAGTATTAATGATATCGATATAGATTACATTGATATGTTAGATCAAGGCGAGCAATATAGAAGCAGTAAGTATTCAAATTATTGAATTTTATAAAATACTACAATAGTGATATAAAATTGTTTCTTATAGCATCTACAACCACAACTCCTACAATTGCTGGTATTTCTGACTGGTTTAATCCTCATGAGACAGCATATGGAATTGCTACTACATTATATGAGAAAAATCCTACAAATGATACAAATAATGGGGAACCTATTGCAGACAGTTTTGGAATTGTAGCCAGATCGAATTCAGCTATTTTAGCGCTTGCAGATGGTGTTAATTGGGGTGTGTTCAATTTAAAATAATTTAAGAATATCTTTTTATATATCATAATCGCAAGCCACATCACTGTAAACGTATGATTTTATTAGGTACCAAAGCAAGTATCGCAGCTAGATCTGCTATACATGGAAGTATGGAATATTTAAACAAAGCACTCTTCTGTCCTTCGGTTAACAATGAAATAACAACAACGAAAGACGTTTTTATAGCCTTACTTCGTTCATTCCATGCTGCGCATTCATTAATTTTACAAGAACAAGGAATGCTCACAACATTAACTGTATGCGCAGTTCTTCCACTGCCAAATTCTGAATCTAATACAGATCATAAAAGATATATGGCTTGTACCTGTAATGTTGGGGACAGTTTAGCTTATGTATATTCAAGGTAAAAAATAATTTGTTAAAAATTATTACGTTCTTTCTACAGAAATAATATGATATGATATTAATAGGAAAACTGGAGTGAGAGAAATAACAAGAGGATCTCACGACATTCATTGTATGCGCGACATGCGCGATGCTCTTGGAGCTTTAGGTCCTGTAGATGGATGCAACCCTGAATTAAATAATTTGACACTTGCAATGACAGAAGTTGAAATTGGAGATATTGTATTCTTAACCAGTGATGGAATTTCAGACAATTTTGACCCCGTAGTTGGAAAATTTGCTATCTTACCATGCCATAATAGTGTACCTGATTCGACTGTAAAAAATCATGCTGAAGGGAGATCAAAAACCCGTCGAAAATCCGTGGAGACCTTAAGGCATGCAGAATCTGGCAATAGTAATAGAAATAAATCTAATTTACCTATAGTCGAAGCTTATCAAAGACACGAGCTAACACTTCTTAGGATGGAGGATTTGTTACGAAGAGGTGTATCTGGTGAAGGTCCACCATGTAACAGTGCCAAACATCTTTGCGAACTTCTTTTGGATTTTGCTGTGAGTTTTTTTATAGTATAACTAGGATATACAAATAGTTGGTACACAAAGTTTTATGTTCGAAAATTTAAATATATTCAGCTAAAAAACATCAAATGATATGGAATATTGAATTTAAATTTTAACATGTATTTAATTTTTGTTTAATAAGGTGCGTATAACTGCGGCTAAAAGACGAATATTGGAAGATACCGATTTATATTATGCACAAAGTAAAGATGGTCAATTAGTTCAACTATCCAAACAAGAACAGAGAACTCGGCGAATAAAAACATTGGACAAGGTTTCCATGATTCCTGGAAAATTAGATCATGCAACAGTTGTAGCATATGTAGTTGGGTCATTCGATTCAGAATATGGTTTATAAATAACAATGGTAATAAAGTTGCAGTTTTCATTTGTATGAAAAGTAATATGTTAAAATGTTTTTATATAAGATATTTCTGAATATGTTGAGTAAAAGTATTGTTTTAAGTATTATAAAATTAAGTTGTTTATATCATTTTGTTATTTAAAATAAAAAATACATGTGCTTATTCTTTATACGACGAGACTTATTTAATTATAATTGTACATTTAATTTATTAGTTATACGTGTTTATAATTTCTACATGATTGAAGTACTATACGCATAAATGTATGCATACATTAAAATAAACGCGACAGCAATAAACAAATGTAAAATTTTTATATTTTAACAATGTTCTGAAAGTAACGGTTTATAAAATTGTGGCTTGAATAAAAGAATAATTAAAAATGTGTATCACTAAATTACAATACATTCGATATGAATGATAGAATTGAATGACAATTTTGTGAAACGCGTTTTACTTTATATCTCAAGAAGCTAGCATATTAAGATTACTAACAGTTTCTGTATACTGATTGGTTATAAGTAAAGCATTGACCAATCAGGATGAAGAGTTTGCTAAATGGGTGCTGCAAAAAGTTACAGTGCCATAACCGAGGTGTCGCCAATGGTAAAAGCACTGGGATTTTATAGACTTGTGCTAATGGCAGCCTTGACAAATACATGATGGCCGTTGCCACCGAATAGTGTAACGCGTACATGGAACTGTCGTGTGCCAGAAAAGTTTATTATTTTAAGTAGAATTTTTCCTCTCGTGTTGTTCATATATGTTGTTTTTGTTCGCGAAGGAATAAAAGGTTGTGTACAGAACTAAAATCATGCCGAAAGAAATGTGAAAAAACGAAAAATTGTAAGAAGAAAACACGGGTGGCAAAACCGCGTTCGCGGAGGTAATATTGACAATTTTTCATCACGACGCTACTCTCATTTTTCTGCGTCAATATGAAATACACGCATCCAGGATACCTCCTTCGAGTTTCTGAGCTATACGAACCGAAAATTTTTTTACAGATGGTTGCTTTTTCTTTTGTTTACGCCTTGTCAGTTGGGCTTTTGTTGTGTGCATCCGCGCGCCGCTGGTACCCATAAGTGAGAGTGAGATGTATGCGATTCTTGTATGCGTGTAAGTGGCTTGTGTGGCACGTATGCTTGCACACAAGCGTGCAAGTTATAACCTCAAAAAGTGTTTCCAGCTGTCGAATTTTTATTCAGAACTTTTTTCCCGCTATAAAATGATTATTTGTACCTATAAGTGCGAGTGTCCCATAACAGTGTGTTGATTTCCATTCTATTACACATAACACAGTTTCTCAATAATAACATCCACTCTGTTTGATGGTAACAGTTTCATTAAATCCACATATTAAAGATTTCCTGTAAATTAAAAAAATTCTTCTAATTCCTATCAATTTTGAGTGATATTTTTGCCATATATTCTTTTATTAATAATAAGTAATGGAATATTGTTTACATGTTGCAGAACCGAAAATTGAGTGCTGATCCTAAGAAGCCATAAGTGTGTAGTGTATGTGACACTTTTAAACAAAACTGAAAACGTGAAACAGCCTTAAATTATACATAGTGGTTTGATATTAATGCCTTAAATGTTTACAAACTGCTGAATAATGTCTACTGCATATTATTTAGAACTGGGATAATACAAAGGACATACATTTAGAAAGTGACATACAGAATTGTTTTATATATACACAATTTCTAATGTAATGTCATGGAAAAATGTAGTTCAATTGTGTTTATACATGGATGTGATCCTGCAACAAATGTCCTTTAAAGATAAGTCAGAGTACTTTCAAAATGCAATTGTGCAGTTATTCTTTAATGGATAATGTAGTTCGAAAAAGAACTACCTATTATGCAAAACAAATTATTATCCAACTGTGGTTAGCACTACAGCATGATATTGAACAGAAACATCAACAACATATATAAACACAAAGAAAGTGCTGCCTAAATAACGGGTGAAATACGAAGTTACATGGATGACAGGAATAGGAGACGTAGGTCGCAGACGCGTTGAGTGGCGCCGTAGCGCAAATCTAATCTTTTCCTATTATTGAGCTTTAGTAATCATTGGTAAGTAATTCTAATATATAGACAAATATTAGTAATGAAACAATTAGAAGTTTAAAATCATATAGTATTTGAAATTAAGAATTAAGATTTCATGCTTGCAAAAAGATAATTTTTGTTTGTGAGTTTACAATCTGTATTTTCATATATTAAAATTGACCTCTATTTATCGCATCTTCTATTTCAGTTGGTAATTTTCAATGTGTATTACAAATGTATATAGGAGTACCTAGAAGCAAGCCTAGATAAACTGAAAAGGTGGCTAGACGCTGCCCAGAGTAAAGAGGGGCTGCGTGGGCATGCAGCAGCCTCAGTCACGCCCTCTTCTTGGGGACTCAGTATCCTCTACAACTTCCCCGACTGCTCGGCGTAACAATCCTGTTGCTGTTTTAACGCATCAACAAGTATGTTTTCTTTACATGTATTTTGTTCAAATATTAAAGCAATGTGGAAGAGTCATATATTTAGTACTACATTGTTATATTATAATCTGTAATTTGATTTTTAGTTGCAACAATTGCAACAATTACAGGCCCAAAACTCGAGTGGTCAATCTCTGACATTTGCTTTGCAACAAACATCAAATAATGTAAGTATTTTTTATTCAAAACTTTAAAAAAGAATCTCAGAAAATTATTTATCATTGGACTGTGGGTTTTATGCATTTATGACAAAAATACGTAGTTAAAATATAAAACACCAACAAGGTTAAATGAATATGAGATTATCGGATATTTATCTGATTTCAATACTTTCCAGTTGATACAGAATATTTTCATTTTGCATAAACATTCACAGTCTGTTTATCATGACAGAAGCTAAGTAATCACATAATTCTATTATAAATATTTTGTATTGCAGCCACAAGACCAAGGAAATGGATCTACGACTGGAAATCACATAGTATATGTAAACCAACTAAATCATTTAAATCAGGGTACCATAAATCCCTCGGGGACTGGTATGGGCCTACCCCCGGCCACCCCCACTTTTGGGGTGGGCCTTAATATGGGATTGCCACTATCACTTCTAAATACCAGTCTTACATCCCTCACATCTAATGTTATCACTACGTCAAATCCTCTGCTCAATTTGGGCCTGCCAAGCATAAATACAGGACTACCTACGATAAATCCTAGCCTGAATCACTTGAATGCTATAAACTCTAATTTAACTTCGAATATTGGTTCAAACAGTATTAGTAATGGTTTATCTGGTTTGGGACAGGATTTAAATAATATAAATACTGGAATTAATAGACTTAATACGTTAAATTCGACGAGTTTAAACTCTGGATTATCGAATGTTAATACTGGAATAACTAATGTAAATCCAAATTTGACGAGTTTAAACTCAAACGTAAACCAGAATCTTACCAGTTTAAGCACAAACTTCACTTCCCCAAGTTCTGGTGTATCTGGTTTAACAGCTATTAATCCAAACATAAATGCAAATTTGACGACTACCAGTATAAATTCTGGAGTAAATCAAGGTCTAAATCGACCTGTTAATGCTTTAACAACTGGATTGACTCAAACTAGTCTGAATTCTAATAATACGCAATTTCCATTCCAAACCATACAAAGTATACAAAGTATTGCACCACACATTGTTGGATCGAATATTGCACATGTACCAAGTTCTGCCATATCGCAACACCCAAATTCAAACGTTTCTACTATTTCACAAATATCAAATACTGGTACTCTAACAAGTTCCAGTATATTTACGAGCACTTCGAACGAACCAAATCATTCAACCACAACAAATGTGAATCACGCTTCAAATGTGAATCTCACTACTAATATTCCACATCTTGGTACAATGCACTCAAATATTTCTAATGTATCAACGTCTAATGTACAGCATATATCTGCATCAAACGAGCCGAATATGTCACTGAGTCATACATCTTCCTTAAGTTCCTCTCAATCAACTGGATTTCAACCTCAGCGACAGTATTCACAGGGAATTAACCCTGGCTTAAGTTCATCAGTAACATTAACGGGTTCGTCTCAGCCATCAAATGTGGTCAGTACAATAAATACTGTAAAATCTATGCAAAACATTCAAAGTCAAAATATTAGTTCTCCAAGTAGTCCGTTTTCGATACCATTGAAAAGTCCGGCGTCCAATATCGCACCACCCACACCAAGCCCTAGTCCTAACAGGCTACTACTTAGAAGTCCAGCTTCGAATTCGATACAATCGAACCGGAATAGCCCGAGTCCTGTTGGGACATCAACTTCAAATAATAATTTTAATATACAAATGCAAAGTCCAATGCAGAGTCCAATGAGTGTTAGCCAAATTCAAAGTCCTGTACTTAGTCCATATCCTCCTGCAAAAAGTCCTCATCTATTAAGTGGAAATAACTCTCTAAACAACAGAAGTCCAGCACCTGGCGGTAGTCCTGGTCCACCTGTGGTAAGAAATCGTTTCCTTCCTTTATTCTTTATGCTATGTATTGAATGTCATATGAATATAATAATAACATTTACAAATTTAATATAATATTTTTGTTTAACTTTCAGGTTAGATCTAATACACCTATTCTACAACAAGGTATGCAAGTATTGCAAATAATTCATGGTACACCACAGGGATATCAATCAACACCGACACAACTAGTAACTAGAACGCATCTCTTTGGAAATCAACAAATTCAAATAGCAACAACTAAACCTGCTAAGCAACCTCCACAAATATTACCAAAACCTCCTAATCAACAAACGGCCGGATCACAACAAAAACAACAACGTGTTACTACCACCATTACAAATCAAGTAATGTATTTAACTGCATTATAATTGGTTGAACTATTTTAAGAATTCTGTTTTAATTGACTTATTAAATGATTGTGTAAGGTCACTCAACAAACTCAACCACAGTTAGTTCTTGCTGGACCTCAACCAAATCCTACAGCAGCTACAATGATACCTACAGCACAAGGCCTTCTTTTAAACCAGGTATGTAATTGTAAATATGTTTAAGGTTTCTATCATTTGCATGCTTGTTCATTACGAGATCATTTGAAAGTATACATGTTGTGCCTGTTTCTAGCACTTACCAATATAAAATTCTTTTAATATGCTTGATTTCTATTATAACGGCTTATTTGCATTTTTAGTGTCACTTATATCTGCTTTGTGCTTCATATGTTTATCACATTTCATACATAGGTTTTGCCGTCAACCGGGCCCGTTATTGTACAACAGCAACCAGGTGGTGTTCAACTTATACTAAGAACGCCAGCAAGTGCCCAGCAACAAACACACACTGCACAGGTGATGGTTTCATCCATGCAGTCAAACAAATTCATCATATTTCTATCATTGCTTATTTAATACTTACATAAAACTTTCTTTATATGTCACTTTAAATGATACTTAAGATCATCAATCTTTTTTTTCACATGGTATCAATCATCATATCGATTTTGTATGCATTTCATAGTTCACATTCATTTAGTTAATTCTTCTATCGATTACATTCAAAGTAAATAATATGCAACTGCGACAAATTCAATAAGAAAAATTAGGAATATAATTTCGTCATCTGGTAAGACATATTTATTTATTATATAAAAATAATTCTTTTACAGTTAACGCAGCAGCAGTTAGTAAGAGTTGTCACGGCACAAGGAATGCAATTACAAGGCATCACTCCTACATTTTTCGCTGTACCTAATGGATTTCCTCCAGCTGCTTCTCCCGTAATTAGACATACTCCATCAAGTCCCGCACCCGGTAAATCTTATTGTTAGTAATTTATTTAAATATATTTTATTGCGAGGACTAATTCATATCTTGACATTTTTTTTTTCATTCAGCTGCGAATTCTGGAACAGGCAACTCGATAGTGATTCAAAACGCAATGGTACAAAGTCCTCAACCACAAATCTCACAGGTCGGATCAGGTACTAACACCGGTAGTACTCCATGTACGCAAACTGTCGTTGAACAGAGTTTGCTACCACCGCCCAAAAAGAAAGCGAAAAAAAAGAAGAAAGCGAAACGAAAGGACGATGAACCACCGAAATTAGATCTTGCTAGTATAATGAAAATATCCGGGATAGGAGACGACGATGATATTTTTGATACTGATCTTACAGCTGAATCTGAGGTTTCTTGTCAAGGTCAAGTTGAATCAAGTTCAGGACAAAATCTAGGACAACTCCCAACTCAAGTGACCACACCTACTAGTTCTGCTCAGAATCTGATACAAGTACCTGTACCAAATACAACGAATACACAAACTTCTGTGTCTCAGACACTTAATAGTCAACTTGTTGCCCAACTTCAGATGCCTGTACAGAGCACGATACAGGGTCAATTACGATTCGCTCTTGGGGAGGATGGAAGAGTTGTTTTACATCGAACACCGGAATCAAATCAACCAGAAATGGATCAGGCGACCGCTCAAGCATTAATACGATCGTTAACGCAAAGTGGTGGACAAAATTCACCCATTATTTCGCAGCTTCTTGGACAGGCACAAACTACAACGCAGACCACGCAAAGTACTGTATTACAGAGACAGAAATTTGTTAGGTCACCGCTTTCATCCAGTGTTACAACAGTTACTACTACTGTAAGTCCTGCAGGCCCACAAAGTGTTACTTGTGCTACTAGTCCACAACATGTGCAAGTATGCTCGAAACCAAGTAATCAGCAAAAAAGTGTAAATGTTCCTCAAGAATCTAATCCTGTGTTAAACGTTTGTGTCCAAAGTAACCTTGGGTCTTTGCAAGCATTGGATATACAACCATCGAAAAACATTACCGTACAAAATCTTATACCACCATCAAAAACTACTCCGTCACCAAACTCTAGCCTTGTGCAACCAAACAGTAATGTTTTGACGACTTCTGATGTTCTGGCGCCGAAACCGTCGTGTACTACATACAGTGTGCAAAGTTCTCGATTGACTAATCCGAACCAAGCAACTACTAATCAACAAAATTCTAATGTTTCTACACAAAAATCTAGTCAAGTGCGGCTCACGAATGCTTGCGTAGCTACTAATGTGCGACAAAATCTAAATAAAATATCACAAAGTAGTGCGCATGTTCAAAAGTCATTGCCAAATAGTTTAATTGTACAAAATGAACACAATATTGCGAAAAATAATCAGAATCTTCAGCAAGGGAGCCAACAGGATAATATCATATTGCAACAAGAAACACCAATGTTTCAGCATAATCAGCATCAGCAGATAACAGCACAGACTGTGCAGACGCAAAACGTTCAACATGTTTTCGAACAAAATCTTCAAACTACAGGATCGAATGTTCAACACAATTCTGTAAATATGCTGCAGCAACAAAGCTCCTGTAATACCATGCAACACGATACTATGAATGTATTACAACATTCTAGTATCCAACAAAATACAATTAACATGCTACAACAAAACGCAGCCGGTAATGTACAAAATATTGAGCAAAATCTACAATCTGGAATTAGTGATATAGCTCAAGCACAACAAAATGTTATCACCAGTATGCAGCAACAAAATACATCTGCTATTTTGCACAATACTAGTGTACAACAGAAAGTTGTTGCTCAAGCAAATACGTTTTCTTCTGTGAATGCACAACATTTTGAAAGTCAAAATACAGCTAACACCATACAACAGCAGCAGCAGCAACAACAACAGCAGCAGCAGCAAGGATTAAATGCACAACAAAATAGTCAACATCAAAATATTGTTATAACGAACGCTCCAGCTGGTTCTAATACTGTTCCACAAAATGAATCTCAAAAAGTAGAAACTCAAAGTGCAACAATGCTTAATTCAGCGGCAAATAATATATTAAACAACGCGCCAAAAATTACACCCGAAATTTTAAATGCATTAAGCAATTTGAATCCTAATGACCAATTGTTAATTGCAAATGCGAACGGACAAATGCAAGTAATAAGTCAACAACTTTTGCAACAATTCTTGGCTGGACAATTAAATGCAACTAGCCAAGCACAAAATCAAAACCAAACTCAAAAAATAGTAATTGGTGAACCAGATGCAAACAGTCAGAATTTACAAGGTGTACAAATCAATACACCAACGAGTCAAATAATTGTAAATAGTTCTGGTGGAGCTCCCACTATTCAAAATAATATACAAAATATTGTAGTACAAGCTGCGCCTTCGCAAATGCCGCAACATATACAGATCCAAAATTCCGGTTTTCCAAGTCAATTTATTGACAATCTAAATCAACAACAGATAAGAAATATAGGACAAACGAGTCAACCAAAGAAGGCAAAAATTGGTAAAAGGACAAGAACTGTTGTTACTACTCAAAACACTGGAAGTACCCAGGTATGAATAAAAATTTAATTTTCATACTTTTCTAATACATATGACTCATTATTACTAGATTGCGGATCTTTATGGAAAATACATATTTTCTTCATCGATTGTGAGAAATAGAAGCCAATTACAAATATTTTGAACATTTTAAAAGTGGTATACAGTTAAATTTGAAATCGCTTAAATAAGTTTTAATAATTTCTTTGTTGTTTTATATTTTACCAACACAGTTATTCCATAGAAGCATAAAGTTCGCAATCTAGTTATTACATAGTACAATGATTTGTTTTTAAATTAAATATTTTTAATAATTAGGTAACAAAAACTGTTACGGTTTCTCGTCCAACAATGATATCAACGAATACAACAAACCTTCATAAGGTTGATAATTGTAGTAAAACAAATGCTGTGGTATCTCAAAGTACAAATCTGATTAAGAATGAGTCTACTCAAATTGTCACAAATGGTCCTGTACTTCCACCATCTCCTGGAAGTCACTTATCAATTCCTTCGAATGGCCAAATGGTTCAAAGAGTGCAGACCATTCAACTTCCTGCTCAAAAACAGCAATTATTGAAAAATATACAATCTCAAATACAAGCTATTTTAGCTCGTAAATCGGGCACACAACCGGATCAAACCGTATTAACAAAATTATATCAAGAACAAGCAAAAATTTTAGCAAGTGGAAAAGTTGTTAGTACTACGACACATTCCGTTAGCAGTGTAAGTTTTTCTATAAAATCTATATATTATAAATTTTATTATGACTTCATAATAATATAATGACTTTAATATTATTCTTAATATAGGGTTCAGAAGCAAGTTTCAATGTAAATACAGTTTCAACAATAGCATCTACCATAACTCCGCAAAATTCTTATAAAAATCAGACATCGGCAGTACAAACTCAAACACATACATCTGCTGCTGTAGTAACATCGCAAAATTTAAATCCAAGTATACCAACAACTGTACAAAGTAACACAAGTAATAGTTATATGAATAATCTTACTGTGAGTAATAAGAAATTTCTATTCAATACTTTTAACATATATTATATTCATTGATAACCTATATTGTTATATAACAATATAAATACTTGCAGGTACCACAAACTGTGCAAGGACAACACTGTATACAGAACAGTCAGAATGTGCATCAAGCGCACACAAAGCAGCACAAAAATTATCAAAATCATGGAAACCAGATATTGAGTCCGTCCTCTGCCAATATGCAAATTTTCTCACCACCTATAACTTCTGTAGCTACTGTGCAGGGTAATGCACAGCAGTTAGCTCCAGTTCAAACACAACAAACAGGAATGCAACAATCAACGCAATGTCAAACTGACCCATTAGATATTAAACCAAACATACAAATAGCAAGTCCTATTAAACAAGAACTATCTTCGCCTATTCAAGTACAAGTTCAAAGTGGCTCTCCTGCAGGACAGGTAGCCTCGCCCAGAATTATTGGCAAAGGACCACAAAGGATTCAAAGTCCAGTAAACACTAATAACAGTTCAAATAAACAGATTATCAGTCCTAATAGTAACACAAGTCCTTTAGTCAGTCCTAGACAAGGTGTAAAAAGACCTGCGTCTAGTCCAATTTGCAGACAAATTAATCGTAGTGACTTGTAAGTGTAAATTGTATTAATTTCCATAAATAACAATTGACATGTATTTCGATTATAATTAAAAACGTGCTTGTAAAATTATTTTTACAGGTTAGAACAGCAATTAAAAATTGATCAAAACGGTGCGATCAAACCGGATGTAAACACACCATTTTTAAGCAAGCGGGATGCTTGTAAACGTCTTGTAAGATATCATTGTTTAAACGAACAAGTACTTAGTCCGAAAGATTTAGCAAAAGCTGATGAGATATTCGAAGAAACAGCAAAACATCTCTTAACAAAATTCAACTCTATGATGAACAAGTACACGTACCTCCTTTTAATGGAAAGCATGGTATGTTAATGATTTTTTATTTAAAATAAATTTAGTGCAAGTTATTGCTTCATTATATTGCATCATATATTCATTATATATAAAATAATGTAAAATGTGTACTAAAATTAAAATATTACAGCGAGAAGTGAGGACATCAGAACTAATGATGATTGATAGAACTTTTGTTGCTGAAGAACAGAGTATATTAAATAGGTTACGAGAACAAGAGGCTAAAGTTAATGGTATATTTTTCTGTAATTTTATATATCAAGAAAAAAAATACTCAACAGTAATTTTTTAGTAACAATTGTTTTGGGATGGTTTTCAGAAGAATTTAGAAAGGAAGAAAAGCCATTGGTGCCAAAGGTTGAACCTGGTCTTAGAGAAGAAGACAAGTTATCACCACCATTAACTAACGTTTCTGTAAAACGTGAATTAGAAGATGACTTTCCAAGTGACGAAATCGAATGTAAACCAGTTATTAAATCAGCAAGTTGTACTAGTGGTGATTACGACGAGTGGGTAGAAATTCAAAAGGAACTCGGTGTATATCCATCTACCACAGACTCGTCCAAATGTAAAAATATTAATAATAGTAGTAGTAATAGTGCATGTGCTGTGGCTGTAACAAAATCGTCGAAAGCTGAAAGAACACGAGCGAACGGTGAATGTCGTGCGAATGTACCAAGTGCGAGTGTTTCCGGAATTCAAAACACAGTTGTAAAAGACAGTTGTGAACAAGATAATGCACTTGTTTTTGAGAGACGTTGGAGTAGCGCTACAGACCTTGAACGAGATCTACTAGAAGACACTGACAGCTTAGATGGACTGGCTTTACATTCTCAAACACAATGTCCAGGCTCTCTTCACATAACTAATGAAAGTGGGAATGATAATGAACACGATGATATTACCGCACAGGTTCAATCTGCTATCGATAGCATTCTTAATCTTAAAAAACGTCCTACAAACACATTACCTGGCAGTAGTGGTAACAGTGCATCACAGTCTAGTGAATCAAAGGACACAGTGCTTGACCAAGCAGTCCGCAGCATTTTAGGCTCGTGACCCTCCTTTAATAAAGTATGTTAAACAAGTGAAGTTAATGGTGAACATCAAGCTAATTGTTCATTTTGAAAATTTTTCAAAGGACTATACATTCATTTTGGTGATTTTTGTGGTTAATGTGAATAATATATGAATTATGTTTGACATTAAGAATATGCAACATTGTTTTCTTTTTGGTAATGCATATCTAAACTCACGCAAATTGTTGCTAAATTATTTGTACAAAAAATATCGTGCAGCCTTAATTTTATTTTATATATATACGTATATATATATGTATATATATATATGTGTGTGTGTATGTATGTATGTATGTATGTATGTATGTATATCTATCTATATATATATATATCTACACACGCGTATATATACATACATATATATAAATATTAAAACAGACTAACTGGATTATGCAATTTTACATTTTTCTCCAAAGTTTTGTTCTGCAATGGCAATAACTATTCATAATATAAAACCATGTATACTTTCCAGTAGTCTAGCTGTAATAAAGCCATCGCGTTTACCTAATTCTAGCAGCTGTACATGTGGATTGATAGAGAGATAGATCGATAGATAGATAGTTAGTTAAATAAATAGATAACTCGCTCAGATTTTTAAATCTGCCACTTTATAATGTAATTTTGTAAAAAGTAATTATTTAAAATCAACTTATTCCACTTTGTCTGTAGTACTTGTAGAGAAATCTTGCGAATACTTAAAACTGGGTCGGTAAATTGTACATACGTTTTTAACGTGTATTATTAATATTATTATTGCTATTATTTGTATTATTGTTATTGAGATTCGTTCTCAGAATTATTATTGTATTATTATTATTAATATTATTATTATATTATAATTATTATTACTATTATTGTCAACGATACCATTGTCTCAAATAATGAGGAATGTATGGTATAAAGAGAAAGTAGTGGTTTAAGAGACTGAAATGGAAGACAATGAAAAAAGCATAGAAGGCAAATGATATATAAGGTGAAAAGGGAACACAAAACCTCTATAGCAATTTGAACTCATTTCTATTTAATGTATATGCAGTCTTAAATGTTGAAATGCAAAATCAAACAGGCAAACATTTTTTAAGTAGATATAGCGTTTTACAACTTTTTGTCATCACATGAAATCGCAATAGATCTGGGTAAATAATGAGTACATGTGTAGAGAGCACATGTGTGGAAAAAGGGTAAACCCACATTGGTAACATTTTAAGCAAATGATAGATAACCGGTGAGTAATATTTAGAAAGCAAAGCTTTCTATATGTGCCTTTTTTATTTTTTACATAGTTGATGACTAATAAGATCATATATGTACACCTGACTCATGACTTTTATTCACGCGATGCTAATATGTCAAATAACGAATGCAGATTTTTAAATCGGTAAATTAAACATACAGAATGATGGTCTGGGTTAATCGTTTTCTAGGTATCTTACTAATTACAAAAATAATTGTTCATCACCGACAGTGCTTTTGCAAGAAGAGTTTAGTTATGTAACTGTATTTTTGCGTCCTTTTCCCACATAAATTCATGATAGCTCTCTATACACAGAGGCAATGAAATGTTTTTGGCAAAAGCAATCCAAGACTGACGTATTTACAGAGAATCACGCAAAACTATGTAATGTATTACAATAAGAAATAATCATTTGTACATAATATTCAATTACACTCTCGACGGCAATCGTGACTTAATGAATTCTTCAAAGATTTTAAAATTTGGATATGCTAAAGTTCTTTTGATCCTAATAAATTGCCGATATTTCACGAGTTCGTGTACGAAAATATTTTTATCCTTGCCTGTGTTAAGATTTTAATTTGCAGCATGAAATTTGATTTTCAGTACTGATAATTCTCCGTAACTGTGTAGTAATGCCTAACGAGAGTGAAGTGATTAATACGATAAAATATAATTATTATTACCAATTACATGATTATAGATATCATGATTCATGAATATCTTACAATGAACATATTCCTCTCCTATCATGATATTATGGAATTATTAATATTCCATTGTACATGCAAGATATTAGGTGCCTTATGATACAATATGTTCAGTGAACTTTTTTATTCTGTCAGCTATGCATTATGTTAATACTATACGTATAAACACAAAATAATTGAGTATTACATATAGTCCAAAATGATTTATTATATTTCTGATATAACTGTGTGCAGTTTTAATATAGCAAAGTATTATTAGTCGCATTATCCTTTCAAACTATATCATTTTCATGAACTATTGTACTCTGAATATTAGTATAGTAAGACATTTTTTAACAAATGCTTGAACGTGCTTTATATGTCTGCCATATATGAAATTGCATGTTTTTTATGTGTACCTACATATCAATTTATACCAAAGAATACAAAATTAACTGAAATCGAATCATAATATTAATAATGATGTTTGTAGCAGTAATTAGTAATGTTTTAAATTAATAATATTTCTCTTGTGTAGGTACACTATGACATTTGCTTTTGAATTAACTTGACTATTGCTTTAAAAATATGTAATTACTTAACAAATTTACACAATAGAATTGAAAGATCATTATTCAGTAATATAAAAAATTGGTGCATGTAGATTAAAAACAATTAAGTGTATATAATAATCCGAAAAATATTGAAAGCCAGTTTTAAATGTGTTATGTTTACTAAACATATATCATCCATTTTTATAATTTTTCAATATTATTATAAGAAAACAATATTTTAAAGGTAAGTTGAAATAAAAGTGTTGCATATTGTAAATGAATGCGGTGAAAAAAAATTGTAAATAAAAGTACATATTCCAAGGACAATTATTGAGTAATTTAAAAAAGATATTCATACAAAAAAATTACCAAAGTCGATAATGGTTCAGAATTTCAATTATTTTTTGGGATATTGTAATAATGAGAGCAGCATGTGTGTGTCATATAATTTATATGAATATGTAGATATCTCGGCGACATGCTGCGTGATTTCTAGTGACCTCTTGTAACTGCATGTGTGTTAGTGTGTATAGTATACTGGCGTATTCGTCACACGTATAAATGTACCTGTTTGTAAATAATTTTGTTATGTGTAAAATTTAGTGCATGAAGCAAAATGATTCCAGAAATGACTGTAAAAATTACCCAACACGAAATAAATGATGATACTGAAGATGACCCTTACGAAGTGGAAAAATGCGGTAAATGGATTGATGCGTATAATTTAAATAAGGTTCGAATGATTTATCTATGAGATGAATATTTTATCATTTAGAATTGTAAGATTGAATTGTAATGGAACATTTTATTTCCACATCTATTCTACTTCCTAAATAACATTAAAAAAAAAAACTTATTATGAAGGTTAAATGTGTCTACTCTAATATTTTTATTTACTAATGCATATCTATTATATAGAACAAATTTAATTTAATTTAATGAATATAAAATACATTTAGGTTTGTTTACAATTTCCTGATAGCCTTTTACCTGATTCTGTAAAAGTTGCACTACATTTAGAGAACCTTATCAATAAAAAAGTATACATTTTGGGCGATACTACTTGTGGTAGTTGTTGTGTCGATGAAATAACAGCTCAGCATATCGATGCAGATGGTATTATACATTTTGGTCATGCTTGTTTAAATCCTACGGCAAGATTACCAGTATTTCATGTTCTACCAAAAAAAGAAATCGATGTGACAATGACCATTGACAAATTTAAATCTAATTTTGAAGATATATCTAAAAAAATTTTGTTTTTCTATGATATTTCTTATGCACACAAAATTGGTAAGTTCTACAATATTGCAAAAGCATTAGCCTGATTACATTTGTTTAAATCTTACAATGAATGCATTTTAATTGCAGAAAGCATACAAGGAATATTAAGTTCTCTTTACAAAAATTTAGTCTTTTCTTCATTAAACTGTACTTCCAATGTAGAATTTACAAATATTAAAGATAATTCATCTAGAGTAGTCTTAGGTAGATGTTTCAACTTAGAAAACGATTGCGATATAAAGGAGTATGAGGCATTTTACCTTGGAAGCGGTGGAAAAACATTTACTACATTAGCACTAACAATTCCTGCAAAGAAGTGGTTCTATTTTGAAAATGATAATATTGTTGAATCCCAAACTTTAAATACTCCATGGTTAAAAAGGAGACGGTTTTTAGTTGAAAAATTAAAAGATGCTAAAATTGTTGGAATAATTGTAGCTACATTAGGGATTAAAGATTATTTGGAAACATTAACATTAGTTAAAAATATTCTTAAACAGAAAAATAAGAAATGTTATATTCTAAGTGTAGGTAAAATTAATCCAATGAAACTTGCAAACTTTCCAGAGGTATGTAGATTATATTATGTGAATTTTAATTAGAAACAATGCTGATATTTGTTTAAATGTGCATATTTACAGATTGATGCTTTTGTCATGATTACATGTCCTGAAAATGAAGTATTCGATTCTAGAGAGTTTTTGAAACCGATACTTACACCTTACGAGGTGGAATTAGCTTTTAATAGTTCAAGAGAACTGGGCACTGAGTATTGCATGGATTTTCGACAAATCCTACCAGGGGGAATTAATTATGTTGATTTTAAACTATCAACAAGTGCAGATACTTCGTTAGTTACTGGAGAACTTAGAAATTATAATGAAAATATTCCATGTCCAGATAAAATGAATGCATTGGCAATTAAAGATCCAGGTATTTGAATGTTGTAAAACCTTCTAAAATGTTAGTAAATATTTCTCCTGTAATGTTATTTTGATTGAATTAGGTGTTGTTGCAATTGGAAAGGCAGGAGCTGAATTTCTACATAATAGATCCTGGAAAGGACTTGAACAAAATTTGGGGAAAGATGCAGTACATTCAGCGGAAATTGGTCGATCTGGTTTACCAACCAGTTATAATAGTGAACCTCTTATAAAATCAAATAATAGTTGATCATAATAAATAACATAATTTTAGTGTAATGTAATTGTCTTTCTCTCTTTAAAAAATTTTGGAATAGAATATATGTATAATATAATACAACATAACATATATTGTC
>CM052094.1:11662076-11703600 GCA_028453745.1 Agapostemon virescens
TACTTTATAATAATTTCATTTTTGTCAAGTATATTATTTACTTTATAATAATTTCATTTTTGTCAAGTATATTATTTACTTTATAATAATTTCATTTTTGTTTTTTGCTGTGTATCACAGTAAGTTTAAAAATTTAGCTGAATTTTATAGATTTCTACGACATAAAAAGCGTATTTTTTAACGAAACACGTGTCGTATTGCTGATGTAAGTAAGAAGCGAGATATCGAAATGCATTCTATACGATCAGCTGTGCTCTGTCAAATCGTAATGCTTGTACGTTCGGGAGGAATGTGTGTCTAAGTATCGTGGATAATGTAAAAATATTTTAAAAAATGAATTTACATTCAGAAAATAAACTCCTACGTAAAAGTTTTATCGTGTGTATAATACTTTTTGTATTTGGTGCGTGTATTACAACGTTGAACGCTGAAGAACCTTCTAACCTCAAACATGAAAATGTCATGTTGGACAGTACGAATATTACGTTGCCAATTATTACGCAAACAAACACGAATGCCAGTGTATCAGTGGAACCACATCTATCTGAAAAATCTGCTAATAATAACTTGAATAAAAGTATCTCCGAATCAAATGTGACAGATGTTAAATTTCAAAATATATCCACGAGTACAGTTAGATTGGATCACGACATTAATAATGAAACCACTGAGAAAGTTAATACTGTAACAACAAATAATATCATCACCGACAAAAATGGAAGTACCATACCAGACTTTATCATTTCATCACAAAGTCCAGATATTAATAATGCAACAAATGCGAGTACAACAACTATTACTCCAGCAGAACCAGTATTACCTGACAAGGGGTCTGCGGAAGAAGAACACAATAGCTCTATGTCCATATTTTTCGTTCTTTGTGTATTAGCCTTGGGCATATTACTTATACATCTGATGCTGCAAACAAATTTTCAATATCTACCCGAATCTGTAGTAATCGTTTTCTTAGGAGGAGCCATTGGTATGATTATAAATCTTATGTCAAATCAGAATATAGCTAATTGGAGAAAGGAAGAAGCATTTTCTCCAACTGCTTTCTTCCTTGTACTTTTACCACCTATTATATTTGAATCAGGATATAATTTGCACAAAGGAAATTTTTTTCAAAATATCGGCAGCATCTTAGTTTTTGCTATTTTTGGCACAGCAATATCAGCATTTGTTATCGGTGCTGGAATATATTTATTAGGATTAGCTCAAGTAGCGTATAAACTTAGTTTCGTTGAAAGTTTTGCATTTGGATCGTTGATATCTGCGGTAGATCCTGTTGCTACTGTAGCTATATTTCATGCCTTAGATGTAGATCCAGTATTAAATATGTTAGTTTTTGGAGAATCTATCTTAAATGATGCAATTTCTATTGTATTAACCACTTCTGTATTAGAATCTAATAATGCATCAACTACAAGCGAAGCCATTATACTAGGTTTAAACAGATTTTGTCTTATGTTCTTTGCTTCTGCGGGCATTGGAGTTGTGTTTGCTCTTATAAGTGCATTGTTACTGAAACATGTGGATCTTAGAAAAAATCCTTCTCTTGAGTTTGGACTTATGTTGGTATTTACTTATGCACCATATGTATTGGCAGAAGGCATTCAATTATCTGGTAAGATTTTCAGTATTCAAGTTCAATATTACCCCATTCTAAAGAAACAAGTATCACCATTCATTCTTATTTCAGGTATTATGGCAATTTTATTTAATGGAATTGTAATGTCACATTATACTCACTTTAACTTATCAACTGTTACTCAAATTACAATGCAACAGACTATGAGAACTTTGGCATTTATTGCTGAAACTTGTGTGTTTGCCTACTTGGGTCTAGCTTTGTTCAGCTTTAGACATCGAGTAAAATATCCTCTACTTAATATTACTTTCATTATTTATTACATATTACATTAATGCAATGATTTTATTTCAATCTTAGGTTGAACCTGCATTAGTTGTATGGTCCATAATCCTCTGTCTTATTGGTAGAGCTGCAAACATCTTTCCTTTAGCCCTCCTTGTCAACCGTTTTCGGGAACATCAAATCACTAGAAAAATGATGTTTATAATGTGGTTTAGTGGCTTACGAGGTGCAATTTCTTATGCTTTGTCACTTCACTTGGATTTCAGTGATGAAACCCGACATGTGATTATAACGACTACATTAATTATCGTGTTATTCACGACATTAATATTTGGTGGTTCAACTATGCCATTGTTAAAGTTCTTGAGAGCTGAGAAAAAGCAAAAGAATAGCAGTAGAAGAAAGAGAAAGGATAAAGAAGTATCTTTAAGTAAAACTAGAGAATGGGTAAGTTTGTGGATTTTTAAATATATGCATCCTTAGATGAATAATATAAAATACGTTTCTGTTGCAGGGTCAAACTATAGATTCTGAACATCTATCAGAGCTCACAGAAGAAGAGATTGAAGTATCATTCCTTCAATCACGAATTCGTGGTTTTGCAAGATGGGATTTAAAGTTCTTTATTCCTTTCTTTACAAGAAGATTTACCCAACAAGAATTGAAAGATTGTAAATCACAGATGACAGATCTAACAAATCAATGGTATCAAGCTATCCGAATAAGTCCTATGGAATCGGATGAGGATGTAACTACTGCATCAACAGCACAATTAAATATAAACTTATCTGGGGAAAGTAGAACTCAAATTCATGGAAAACAAAGCAAAGGACGTCCAAGTCATGGGTCTATATTAAGTATATAATATATAACTGTGCGGTATGCTAAATGTGCTAGCAACGCTGTGCTTATACGTGAATGTACATAAGCGTTTATTCATAATGTAATTTATGTCCTCGATAATTTAAAAAGAATATTTTCTACAATTGCAAGCAGGGTTTGTTTAACTTTCCTAATTTATATTCAACTGGATCAGTATTCGATAGTTACATGATAAGACATCGTTTTGAAGAAACGTTAATATATCTGTAAAGAATTTGTTGACTTCAGCAAATTGCTTAAAGTTGTATGACCATGAAACTTTTTAGGTCAAATTTATTTATTGTTTAAAATATTTGCTTTGCTCTCAGGGCTTATAATTGGTGAGGGGCTGTATTTAAAGTGCATTGAAATTTTTAATAATTAATGAATTTATAATTAATTTACAGAGGGGATGAAGATTGGTCTGATTAACAATTGAATCCGTAGACAATGTATAATTGTATCAATACGTAAGTGTTGCATAAAACGGTTGTATTACATATAGAAGTTAGCACAACATTAATGTGGCATTTATGAATGATAAATAAGTCCTTTAAATGCTATTATAAGTTTAAGTTCCTTCTTAATTTATTAGAAATAGTTATGTAATTTACCGAAGTGGAGAAACATGTGATATTCTCAAAAAATTCTAACTTCTGCACAAAAAAAATTACTTACACATATTTATTAACTTTTTATATGCTAGTTACACTGCATATCATGCAAAATAAATATTTGTATAAGATATAGAACTTGTATGGCACTAAAAACGTAATAATGAGTAACAATTTTAATAGTTTCATGGAAATGATGTTTGATCTTTAAATTGGTAAAAATGAATCTAGATTTGTGTATTATAAAATTTAATTTATTTTTGATCTATGTAAGAATGTTACACATAAAAGTGAGTTATAATGGGATATTTGCTATGATCATTTTTAACAATTTTTATTTCATAACTGGATTTCAATTTTATTCTTGTAAATTTTATCGCACTTTTATACTATTACCTATAGGACGTGCAAATATCTTATTATATTGTATATAATGTACGTGTAGTATATTTGATGCACAGCATTAATACCTTATAATGCGAAATGTTTTTTCATTTAATATTCTTTTTCTTAATACAACGAAAACAGTTTTGTTCGTTTTCGTTAAAAATAATTTAAAGAAATAGCTGCCTTCTCTTGGAGACTAAGATAAATGAAGATAATTCGATTTCTTGTAATTCACATGCTGTCGTTTAAAATTTAATGATACAATTAATTTGACTAATTATATAACATTTAAATGATAACTCTACCTAAAATGGATTACTTCTGTTTACGCTCGTTTAAAAATATTCTACATATGTACTTTTATTTGATGTACAGTAAATAACAATGATACATATATAGACAATAAGAATAATATAATTTGTACAATAAATAATTGATTTCAAAACAGGAAGATTTTTCTTTTTATTTTTGCCGAATCTAAATGCAATAATAAATGCGTGAAGGGAAGAAGTAAAATACACGTTGCATTATTTTAGTGTGAATTTATTTTCGATATATACCGATTTCAGAAGGTGGGTAAATGGATCTGTTATCTTAATTTTCTGCGGCAGAGCACATAACAGAGGCAGCGTCTAAAACATCAAATCTGTTTATTTGTTCGACTCGTTATCGCTACTTTTATTATGTCCTACGATCTCCTCTTGTGCCTCGTTTGATCGTACATCGAATGACTGGAGCACGAGGCACGCTTTCTTTATAAATTACAATGTTTTTCTTTTTATAAGTTCTTTAATTCGAAACTTACAAAACCGAAATTCGAGAATTCGGAGTTCAAGTTCCCAGAAGAAGAAACAACTTTTTTTTTTTACAAGAATAGGGTGTGTGTGGGGCGGGAGGGGGAGGGGGCGAGAAGGGGCATTAATCCTTTGTATCTGTAACTCTTAAGTAAAAGCATATGTTCTCTTTTCACTGTCAGTTTGCAATTTAAATTCTACTATTTAGTCGAACGCTAATATATCGAAGAACGTTATTTACCCCTTTTATTACTATGGAAGTATTGTCTATAAGCACGTTAGAACACACTTTTGCCTCCCGTTCATCGATGCTCCAGTCAATTTAAGTTTATATATTATCCTCTGCGCGAATGGTCGCTTGCGCATTGGATTTACCGTCCAATAAAGTTCTAAAAATGATCATCACGTATTAGGAGCGCCTACACGCGCTCTTACCGATAGTTATATTGTTATTAAATGCTCAGTACCGTACATGGTGTGTATATGTACAACATCGAGCAATCGGCTAAGCATGCAAAGTTAAATGATCGTTACAACGCTACGACCAGTACTGACTACGTACCAATCAATAAGATTAGAATACTGTACTCCGATCTCATTGATTCATTACATTGTAGCTCCAAAGGATTATAAATTCTTCATAGTTATGCGGTGTATATAATCTATTGGAGCCAGATATCGACATTCGTCTAAATTGCCGACATTTAATGTAGACACTCCGGTCTAAAAATGTGTAAAACCCCCGATATACTTTTTAATATGTACATTACCTCATAGATGCGTGTCACACACGCCACACAACTTACGTAATGTAATTTGGTGTTCGTTTCAAATTCTTTTCGACCCTTTTTTTCTTTTTATTAACTTTTTTTTAGCAAATGCTCAGAAGATTCCATTCTATGAACTGGCTTACACACATCGTTCTACGGTTTCCTTGAAATTTTGTTAATATTACAAAAAAAAAAAAAGAAATGAATCGTCGTAGATCCCGCAATCTTTAAATTCGGCTGCCACTTTTATACGTGCTCTCTTTTGAGTATCGACACTGCCATGAGTATATTAATAGTTATTACATCTAATTCAGGGGACAATAGGTTTTTTTTTCTTTTCTTTTTTTTGTTGTTGCTTAGCGTTACTTCTATGACAGTGATTCGGTAGAGAGAAGATAAAGCAACAGACTTTTTGACGACTCGGGTTTCAACTTAATTTGAGAACGACGCACACCGTATGACGCCTTCGAGCATCACAATTAGCTTCAATACAATTCACCGATTACGTCGAAATTATAACGCTCGGTACAGCGTATAAAGCGGTACCATCAATTAAAACATTAATCTCTTGATGGGTTTTGAATTTTAGGTCCCTATAATATAAACTATCCTCTCTTTTAAACGAATGATTCTGCCACCGATGTCCTTATTTCTACAGACCATCAGGAAACATCGTCACGCTCGTCGAACCTTCGAGTTTTACTGCATACGAATACAATTATTTGCTCGTACACCAGAGATGATAGTGGGTAGGTGGAGATAAGCAGAAGTAAGGAGTCTCTCATACATCAAGCTATACACATTTTTACTGTTAATTTCATCCTAACTATCCTAGCGCCAAGCAGCGAATCACACCTACATAAATTGTCGTTCGATTTAATTTGTATATGTAGATATGTATATATGTATGTACATACACAGGATGTCTAACAATAATGTGATAGAAATTTTTAAAGGATAATTCTCCACAATAATAAATAAAATTCGTAAATATATATAAAAGTATATACAAGGTGTTCCCATATAACATATCACATTTAATGATAATTCTCTTTATATTAAGATTGAATTAAAATGTCAGTCTGTTGGTATACTTTGTTTCTGTTTTTTTTTTTGTGATTCTATTTACTGCAAGTACAACAGACAAAATTTTAATTATAAATTTATTAGAAAGTGAAATTTTTACTGAAAAGATCAGTCTCTGATCTTTTTCAATTTCTTTCTTATCATATAGTTTTGCAATCTTTAGAGTTGTATCACCAGTTTGAAGACACCCTGTATATACACATATACATACACATATATTTACATGTCGTCGGTATGTATAATCGTTAATATTTCGGCTACGTGATGAAATCGCGCCTTCTTGAAATCCGTTAATATACTGGTGAAATAGATCGATGGATCATTTGTGTTAAACAACCAGAATCGTTGTTGCAATAATCGACCATCGCAATTTCGCCACTATGTCCCTTCATTCGTCGATAACAATTAACATTCTATTATACATTCACATCGAAAATGTAAAATTATTGTTGACGTACAATCGTGCAATGATCGTCAATGGATTTAGCGATAAGAACGCTAAATATTCGAAAAGTTCGAGATATATATTCGAAGGCGTTCTTCTTTCCTTTCCTTTCTTTTTTCAGTTTCTGCGATCATTCTGTGCTCTAGTACTGTCATCCGCTCCTCTACAGATTTCACTGGCCGCGTTTCATGAAATGATACCGGTATATATATATATATAATATATATATAATATATGTAATATGTATATCTACTATGTAACTTCCATTATGTACTGTACAAATTCAACACGATTGCCATCATCAGTCCCAAAATTGTAATTACGGTGGGGTCGCATCATTGTAGGAAAAAAGTTAAAAGAGTACATAACTTGAAACAAATAGAACTAGAGAGAGAGAGAGAGAGAGAGAATCATTTAAGTTCCTAAAACACCGGTTTTTGCATATTTTTCAGATTACAATTTTATGCATCATAGCACATGGGTAGAAGAGGCACTTTCCGTTTAGGATAGTGCTGTCCATCGCAAGTTCTGAAAAATGTTCCCCTCTGATATCACAATGGGTAAAAGAAAACGCAACAGAGTTAAGGGGGCCCCTTCGTAGACAGCACTATTTCTGATATATATATATAAGAACAAAGTGAAATTTTACTGTTATCTTACTTGCTACTCTGTTTCAACAATTGTGTTGAATATACATTGATTTTGGAACTCTTTAACAGAAATTACACTGAATCTAACTTTCTGATACAATTATCCTCTTTTACCCGGAAGAAATTTACTATTTATTCTTCATATATGCGTTTCCACCTTGGTTTTGTATGAAATGTTTTATCGATTGATAATACCTTTGTCCTCCAGCAAAAATAATCTTAAACTGGCAGGTAAAGCGAAACAGGACATTCGTTTGGAAGCATAAAATCAGAATCCAACGATACAAAACACGTTTGCAACGTCGAATAACCAGTGAGCGTACTGTTTCGCTTTCATTATAGAATAGAAGACAAGTTATCGGCAGAGAGCTCAATAATCAGTCAACAGCTCGAAGAAAAGGTCGCACGGAACTTAACATCACATATCCTTGTATTCTCGTATGAAGATATTACGTTTATGGTCACTGAAGTATCATTCACGATCTAGAAATTCACCTCCTTTCTTCTAATTTTACATTATTTATATGTTATGCCTTATTCGAAAAATGAAACTTATAATAACTTGAACGAAAATGTGTGCCACAATCAGAATCTCGATCATTCTTCGAAATTAGACAGTGTACATATTGTGTTACTGCAGACATACAATTATATAATAATCTTATTACAAATATTCTATTTTCTTTGAAACGCAAGTTTCTTGTTTACAATACTCGAAATTTATACTGATGTATAATTGTATTTCATTAAAGTAAATTATGATGACTCGGATCGGTAGAAATAAAGTATGTACTGTCTCATTCCGAATTGTAATTAATATTTTGTATCAGCCATATTTACCAAGAATCTGGCGACCAACTCTTAAAACGATATACATATATCTGCATACATTAAATTTGTACAAAGGTTCAGTTCCGTAGACACACGTTGTGACGCATGTGCAATGAGTATTTTTTGTCTTTTAATTATTATTAACATATTAATAATAGTACTATTAAATCTTCTTCATCAACGGATCCCAATCGGCCAATATAATACACAGATTAATGTGTTACTAAAATTTAATGTCGACATAGAAGTAACATTGCGTCTGCCCTTGCTTAAAATACATTATGAGTAGGTCCCACGACTCTTGGGATACATGATAAATTAAGTGACAAGTACGAAGGATAATCAAACGATGATCGTGTAAAATAATAAAGTATTACGAAATTTTAATTTAAGATATCATTACTAAATGGAAAATGTGATTAACAAATTTATAAATATACAAACAGGCAGCCACTGTCGAGAGTGTTACAACCGCATATAGTTCATTGCAGTATTTCAACTGCATACATAATTTAGTGAAATGTAACAGCTCTTTCTTTATTTATGATTCGAATTCTTTTTGTTCCTCACTACTTGAAATTACACATTCAAATAATAATTGTATCAAATTATCAGTAATTATATAAAATAAAATTTTGTAATATAACAACAGAGGCATATATGTATGCACATATATGCTGAATGAATTCGTTCGTATATGTTAAATAATTTTATCGTGTGCGTTTTCAACAACAATGCACTCGTTATATAGAAAGAAAACACTGTATACAATTATGAAAGAACCTGATATCTGCACATCATTGTTTCTTGTCACACTCTCGACTTATGATTACATCAGGATGGTAGAAGTTGAAGAATTTTAAAGGTAAAACGATAAAAAAGTTGATCACTTTTTGATTTGCAACCACGGATGCTTCAGGCACTCTGCAGCTGTAGCTCGCATAGTCGGATCAAACTGAAGCATCGGAGTTAGGAACTCTCCAAACTCACGTGCTTCTCTCGGTGACCAATCATATTTTTCTACAAGCACCTCGCTCAATCCCCAAGGTTTCAATCCAGTAATATGCTTCAACTCGCCCTTTTTATTGAAGTACATTTTTGAGTTTTTGCCAGACAGAGCAATATGTTTTGGTATTTGTCCAAGTAATTCGATAATATGAGCTAAGTGATCTTCGTCTCTGTAATAATACATTGTTTTAAGTGAAAAGAAACTACAGTAGATTTGATCAAAGTAGTAAAGAAATAACAACGTTGTTTGTTTTACCTGCAATAATCTTTACCACTACGTGGTTCAAAGAGATAGTCACCAGTCGCCAATTCAAATGCCATGCAAGCGGTAGACCATATATCCGCGGAAGTATCATACTCAGATCCTAATAATACTTCTAATGATCTGTATTGACGAGTTTGAATATCATCCGTGAATTTTTTGTAGACCCAACATGCATTTCCGAGATCTGCTATTTTCACTTCAACATCACATTCCACTATGGCAGGATCTAAAAGAGCTACAGATGCTCGTTTTAATTGTTTACTGTCTGGTGGTTGTAAGTTACGTCCTGTAAGTGAATGCAATTAATTAAAAGTAATTAACAACTATTTCCTAAACATTTTACCTTCACTACACTCGTCTGTATCTTCATGATCAGCTGGTAACATTCCTTCTCCACAACTTTTTTCTACATCACATAAGTTTGCATTATCCATTTTTTCGGGTTGTGGAGGCAACTGATTTTCTACTTTCTCTCCTCCACCTAGACTATCCACGCCATTTAGGTGTAATGAAGGCGCTGACGGTTCTGATATGTCAGGTGAACCTTTGCTTTCAGTATTATCTTCTATACTTTCCGTATTTATATCTTGATCCGGACTATTTGTTTCTAATTCTCCATTTTCTCTTGTGTTATTTTTATCGAGTTCTTCAATTTGTTTCATTTGCTCTTTCAATAATTCATTTTTACGTTTAGCTTTCTTTTTAAGTTTTTTCTTCTTATTTTTCGACATTTTAGAGTCAGAAGTAGATTCTTGGAATTCTTCCGGTGCAGCTGAAATTAATGATACTGGCAATCTTCCTCCTGAAGAATATAGTTCAGTAGCTTCACAAGCTAACTTTCGTATGTAAGCTTTGTCGACGCAAATAAGAACATTCTCGGGTTTAATATCTGTATGAATAATTTTACCTGAAAAAGAAACAAATGATTTGAAATATCAGTTCATTAAAGCATTATTTTAATGTTAGAACCAAAGTTAGAAATGATAAATATTGAACAAATGGTTCTCAAGTCTTTCTTACATTTATTATGGAGATATTGAAGTCCTTCAAGGACCTGTCTGATGATACGTTTAACGTTATTCCTTGGAATTCCTTTATAGCCAGATTTAATAATCAGTTTTAGAAGGTTATGTCCAAGCACTTCAAATACCATGCAAACATGCAGACCATTAATGCCACTGATCTTGAAATCATTGAGCAACTGGACGGTTTTATTGCGATTAGGATCACTGGGATCTGTATCACGCACATTTTTTAATAATTGTATTTCATCCAATGCAGTTTCAGTAAAATGCGATTCAGATTTCACCACTTTAAGTGCCACAAATCGTTTATCCTGCAGAACATATTTCAAGACATTCCACTTATGTACTTAATAATTATAAAAATACTTTATTACAATGTGATATACTTACTTGTAAATCCCAGCAAAGCCAAACTGTCGAAAAGTGGCCCCAGCCAAGCTTACGAGTTACATGATAACGATTTAAGAATAAATCCCCTATTTTGACTGGATGATATCCTCCTTTACAGTACTCGGCGCTATCCTCCTGTTCTTCATTTCCGCTAGTATAAGGCTCATCATCATCTACTATTGATTCGTTACTTGAGCTATGACGTGGGTCCAGTCTATAAGTATGATTAGAAAAACAGAAAAGACAAATATATGAATAAGAAAAAGCAAAACAAAACTGCACTCCTTAATGAATAATATAAATAAGTAATGACACAAAGAAATGTAAGGTTTAAATTATACAAATGTTTAGGCATAAACAAACCATAAAACATTAAAGATAAATGATTTAAAAAGTGGAAAACCTACATAAAATTTTAATGTAACTTCTTTTTTCTCCAATAATTTTTAAAAGCACGAGTTTAAATTGAAAATAAAACACATATTTCTCAAAATTACAAGAAAAAAAGCAAACAATTTCATTAAATACTTCCTAAATGTAATACTCAATGTTTACTTTCTGTGAACAAGAAGAATATACTTATTGGTTCACACAATTTCAGTTTCTGTGTCTTTTTAAGATAAAATTTAGTCTCAAAGGTGTCACTTCTTAAAAGAGAAATGTTTATGACAAATTGATATCAAGAACAATATTTACATGTTTCTTGTCATACTTCGTATTGTTTACTGGCAATATTGGATCATTGTGAAATGGCAAATGAAAATTAGTAAACAACTTCACAATGACATTTGTTACGTAAATGTTGACTTAAATCACAAGTTGTTAGCAAAGAAATCAACAAAATATGGAGTAACGCATTAAGAAAAGATGGCTAAATACCTCTTGCAGATGTAGAAAGCAGAATTATGTTGTTCTTGAGTGGCTGGTGCGTGCGAGCATTGAGCTCCTGATGTCTCTGATTCATTCTGAGAATGCCCCTTTTCCTCAACTGCCCAGCTATGTTTGTTAAACCGAAATTTATTTAAATTATACACTGTCAGCAAAGAAAATTGAACAAATAATGAAATCATAGATTGGCAAATAAGTAAAATTCATCGAAGCTATAAATTGTCAGTAAAAGAACTCAATAAAATAATGAAATAATACATTAATAAAAGATAATCTGGTACCTCTTGTCGAGATAGTAATTTGAAATCCGTTTATCTGCTGTGTTCAATGGCGCCTTCGAGCATTGAAATAGTGGTATCTCTAATTCATTTTGAGAATTTGCCTTCCCTTTCCGTTTGCTTTGCTTGTGTCTCTTTTTCTTGGCCTGAATCGCTAGGACCCGCCTGTTCACGTCCGTCTTCGCACTCATATCGTCCTTTACGCCTCGATTCGTCGGGCCGCTATACTTTTTTTTCTCGCACTTCTCACACTTCCGTTTTCACTTCCCTCTATAAATTTGTTCTTTCACGTTTGAATGGAGGCACTTACATCCGTTACACCTCGTCCCTGAGTCGTCTACGAACGATGTAATATGGCTTTTATTATAGTCTCATTTCTGCGCTGTGCCGCGCACTTCGTTCGGCGGTTGTTCGAGTATGGCCGCCCCCGCCGTCACCGTGTCTCTTCGGCCTCCGTTTTCGAGCAAAGCAGGTGTTATTCTTCTACAGGTCGTCGACGCTATCCTAATTTTTAACACACCACAATCTTCTCTTGAGATCGCCCTTATACCGGCGATACACTCGCAGATACAAGCGCCTTCCTTTCCGGCACACTCGCGATTCCCAATTTTTCTACAGATTCCATTCGCTCGCACTCGGTACTCAATACTCAGTATCCTTTTCTATGCCGTGGTAGTAGACGAAGCTCAAATTCGGCCAAAAGCATTAAATAATAATTTCATAGTTTCCGATGCTTCTCACCGATTAAAGACTGCATTGTGTTTTCCGATGCGAGCAATTTTGTCGAGTATTTTGTATTTAGCTTAAAGTTTTCATTGCATGAAATTATATTTTATTTGGCTGCTCCTCTGCAAAGAAAAAATGCTTGTACGCATATGATGGATTTTATAGAGATCATTTAAAGATGTGATAGAACATAAAGATGGTAATAATTATGTAACGCAACATATCTGTCTAATAAAAACTATTTTAATGAAAACATACGATTAATCCTTTATTTTCTATTTACACCTTTAGTGTATTTTTCATTTTTGTTTTTTTAGCAATACTAAAAATATCCATGCTCCTGTAAATACATAAAATGTTTTTAGGAATTATTAAAGTTTTTACAAAATATATTATATTTATGATGTATTTTATAATTATAAAATCTATTGTAAGATGGTAGTACTATACATGTACACAGTAACACCTACTGACACGCTTTACTATACTTTATGTATTTCTGGTTATAACCAAAAAATATTTTTGTGGGTGACGTTTAGTCATAGCAATGTTTTAAGCTTATTCGGCGCATAACAACTTAATTATCCCTTATTTAATGTTTGTATATTTCACGTACTATATTCGATAAATACTAATACAATGGAAACAATATTTCATGAAAAGGTAAATAATGATATGCGCAGTAAAAAGATTAACAGTCTTTTCGTATCTATACCGTATTAATAAGAAAAATATTTTATAGCAAGAAGGTTATTTGTGCGCACAACATTGTTTAAATGCACTTTTGCAAGGACCATATTTTAATGCAGTGGATCTTGCCAGTTTTGGTCACGAATTAGACAAAGAAGAAAGAATGAGAATGGCAGAGTCAGGTGTTGACAGTGAAGATTATAGACTCTTCTTAGAGGTATGTATTTCTATTGCATCATAACCTTTTTGCAATAGTATACACCTATCTCGTTTAATTTGATTGATTGAAAAACAATCAATTTGTCTCCAACAATGAACAATATAATAATAACAGTAACAATATAACTTTTTTTTTTAAGTGATTATCTGTTAAAATTATAAAATATTAGAAAAACAAATTTTATATTATAATATTATACATAAAAAATTATATTAATTATTTTGTTTAGCAACCATCAGGAAATATGGATGATAGTGGATACTTTTCAGTTCAAGTTATTAGCAGAGCATTGGAAGTTTTGGAGTTAGAGCTAGTCCCATATAATAGTACTGAATCAGCAGCATTAACAGCACGGAAAGATCCTTCGTAGGTTATTATTTGTTTCTTCATATCTTCATTTTTCATGAATTTTATAACAAAAACAAATAATTTTAAAAATTCTCTCTCTCTCTCTCTATATATATATGTGTGTATATATATGTATATATACACAAATTTTCAATTTTGTATTCATTATCATTCTTTTTCGTATATTAATTTATATTCTGCATAAGTATATACTAATAAAAGATATGTTTTTCCAGACTGATGAAAGCATACATTTGTAATTATAAAGGTCATTGGTTTACCATAAGAAAAATTGGGAAACAATGGTTTAATCTGAATTCTATGTTG
Source organism: Agapostemon virescens (assembly GCA_028453745.1). Classification (NCBI taxonomy): domain Eukaryota; kingdom Metazoa; phylum Arthropoda; class Insecta; order Hymenoptera; family Halictidae; genus Agapostemon; species Agapostemon virescens. The sequence continues at coordinate 11,676,556 of CM052094.1, forward strand.
AGTGGACCACAACTCATATCGGATACTTATCTTGCAATGTATTTAACTCAGTTAATACAGGATGGTAAGTACAGTTATATTGAAAATATATGTATTTATATATAGTAATCAATAAAATTACATTAAATTGTAATATACTTTTTAATAGGTTATTCTATCTTTATCATTATTGGTACACTTCCTCAATGTGCTGCAGATGATGTTCTTATGAAAAATCCAGTAATAATTGTTCCAAAAATAAGAGAAGAAAATGAACTGTTAAAAACTGCATTTGCTGTAAGAGAAATAAAAGTACCAAGTACTTCTAATTTGTTAAGAACAACTACTACCACAGATTCAAGTATATATAATAAACCATCGACATCTAAAGTACAAACAACAGAGAATAAGCCACGAACAAGGATAATTCCTATAAAAGTTGAAGGCAGAGAAGAAACTGATGATGAAAATGCAGAGTTGCAAAGGGCGTTGTACTTAAATTTAGAAAATAATAAGAAAGATGATATTGATGAATCCGTTAAGTTAAGATTAAACCTACATAATGAAAATAAAGCGACTCATACAACAAATATAACTGGTGAAACGGATGAAGATGATGATTTACGAAGAGCCCTTCAACTGAGCTTAGAATGTGTTACTGCTCCACCAACACCAGATCCCGAAGACTTGCGTTGGCGTCGATTAAATTATTTTGGTGTTCATTCGAGGTCATCAAGTGCAGAAACACCTCAAAAACTAAACACTTAATAATATGTGCAAAGTTCGTTTAATATTATCATTATTATTATTATTATTATTATTATTATTATTATTATATTACTATCACTATCATTATTATTAAAGCAAATTTTATTTGTAAATTATAAATGACTAATTACTTTGTGTACTACCAACAATAAAGATCTGGAAAATTAATGTAAAAATAAAGAACATGTATATGTTGAAACTACTAACTTTTTGTTCATTATTATATTGCTAATGTTTATCACTTTACTATGACTAATTACTTTTATTTTTAAAAACACTTATTTGATTTCTAAATTTATTAAAAAAACTATCTGTGTATTTAATTACTTGGAGTACATTGTAAATAATAAATTTTCAAATGTACTCGATGTTATCAGTTAAAAATTTTATATATTCGAAAACACTGTTGAAAACACACCTCCCCTTTATTTTCGTGCGTCTTTTAATTCGAATTGCCAAATATACGTTGCCCTTTTATTGGTCTTTCCTATGTATAACATGACAAACGAACAATATAAATCTTTTCGTTGCAATATTATCAAAATGTTATGAATCAAGATTTTAACTGCATTTACTCTGTGGTTGTTCCTGTTTTGTATGTGAATGCTGAATGTTGACATTCAACATGGCGGCATGTCGTCAGTGCTGTGCTGTGTCGTGGTGAGTTTTATAAAACTTTCTAAAGCCGTCCGATTACGAGCTTTATAACGAAACAATTAGATTTTGTAGGATTATTCATTTTCCGTTAAGAATATTCATATTTTATGAGCCCGTTGAGATCTGATAAATTTTTATGGTGCTCATTGAAATGAGCGACTTCATAAAAAAATCAGAATCTTATAACTGGCAAACACGTATAATATTTCTGAGTTTTGTTTTCTTCTTTTTGGAAATGTGTTTTATTGACTCAAATTTCGGACAGACGATTATAAAATTAGTAGAATGACACGTATTTAGTTATACTCTGAATATACTTACGATACCTATACCGTTACATATATTTCAAACATTTTCATGTGGGTGTTCAAGTAATCTATCTGACTTGTAGTAAAGTTCGAGTATTATGATTTAAACCATGGACCGACGAAAATTGTCTCGATTGATTATTCAACATCGGTAAACAAGATTTAAAACGCAAGTAAAATATAGAGAATTGGGTAAAAAACATTAAGAAAACACCACCAGTTGGATCATAAAAAGTCAATGTCAAACTGGCACTCAATTATTGCGAATATCTTGTTTATCTTATGTGGAACCACAAATAGAATATAATAAATATGTTGTGAATTATCTTATATACTTAAACATTCATATCAATGTAAAGTGTAAAATATATAATAACCTATAAGTACACCTGAGACAATACTTTACTAGTGAAAATTTATTTTTTACTTGGCCCAACTACGTTATATATGGTAAAAATGCTCATTATGTGTATATGCATATATAAGATATAAGAAATTATCAGTGTACGTATTTTCTTTAAAATATTTTATAGACAACACGTCTACTTTTTAAATAGTGTGATTGTTCAAGAAATAACTTGTTACACTAATATACTACTATACATACTACTATACACTGAATAACTAGTTACACTTGTCATAATTAGATGGATTAATCACAAAACGCAATTATACAATATAGTTATTGCAGATGCATTTTCTATTGCAAAATAAAATTATTTAAAAACAAAAATATATTAATATCTTAAAATCTTCTGTTGAAAAGCTCGTGATCAGTACATTTACATTTAAATATTACTATTTATCTATAAATAAATTTTGGGCTATGCTAAAATAAATGTATTTTTTTGTACTTTCAGCTTGTGTAATTGTTAGTTTAGGACATTTTTGAAACCAAGGCTCACTGTAAATTTCACAATTAAATGCTGAAGAAAGAAACGCTAATATAGAAATATCGGAACAACACAATCACACTCAGCACGCATTGAAGACATCTGAGGATTTTCAAGTCAACATTTATCCTTTAAATCTCCTATGTTTTTTAATTTACTCCTTTTATTGAGGATGACTGCCGTTTAAGAGGAAACGCGGTTATTCTAACATACATTAAATTGAGTAAATATCAAACAGTTGTTAATAACACTCTCGTGCATACATATGTGGAAAGTATCAATGGTCTATGATGTGCTAAGAATTTTGTACTTGCATTAATTCGTAAATCAACATTAACTATATTGTTCATTTATATATTGTGTACAAGCTTTGTGAGAAAGAGTTAGATAAGCCATAAAGTGACCGTAATTGTAATTGCGGCTGAGATTGTGCTACTTTTGGTTAATAAAACAATTGTATTTATATTTAAAAGGAGTGCCAATATCGCACAGAGTTGTCGAGGTACTCACAGATAAATAATTTATAATATACGTGAAAATACGTTCAAATCCTTCCTTCCACTTCTTGGTCACAAAGGAGCCTGCATTTCTGCAGCATTTTAAAGAGCCTCTCTTCCTCCGTATTAAGTTCTTGTAACATTATAATAGTGAACAAAGATATAAGGTACCAAGAACCGTTCTGTGATATCTATGTTAACACTTAAATAATTGAAAAGACTAAAAATTTCTAAATATAAGTATATATATATATATATATATATTGTGGTGAAACGGAAGTGAACATAAAAAAGAAATTTAGTAATTGTTTCAAGAAAAGAGGAATACTTATACGTGAAGATTACATTTAAAGTTGTGCGAATTCGAAACAATGTCCAACAATCCTCAGTGGAAAACGTTCCAGCCGCCAATCATAAACTCTGACCCTGCAATACTTGATTATAAGTCTGTGGCTATACCTAGTCCCAAAGTTATAATGGGATCGCATCAAGCAGCAACTAATATCGACAGAAATGGTACCAACTATGGTAGTGACCATTACATGATAGATTCACCTCCTAGAAATGGAAAAAATAATATACACTATGCAGGTTATACCAATACACAAAAGTCACGTAAAGAAGTTAACAGATTTCCTTTTGGGACATTTACTGGGATGGATGGAAATGCTGCTTACACAGAAGACACATCAACAAATAATTCCACTGATCAAAATCAATCTGCTAATCAAGATCAATCTGTTAATCAAGATCAATCTGCTAATCAAGATCAATCTGCTAATCAAGATCAATCTGCTAATCAAGGAATACGAGAAACAGGAATAATTGAAAAACTATTAGTAAGAATTTTTAATTATTACAATCAGTTTCACAGTGGTTGGTATGCTTTTTTATATTAAATATAACGTTTTTATCCTTTTGTTTATAGCATTCATACGGATTCATACAGTGCTGTGAAAGACAAGCAAGATTGTTCTTTCATTTTAGCCAATTTAATGGTAATCCAGATCATCTAAGAATCGGAGATCCAGTTGAATTTGAAATGACTTATGACCGACGAACAGGAAAACCTATTGCTAGTGTAGTCAGTAAAATTTCTCCAGAAGGGGTTAGTATGATATACATGTAATTTATATACTCTCAATGAAGAAACATAAATAAATGCACAAATTTGTAAAATCATGTATGATCTAGGTGCTAAACGAAGAACGAGTTATTGGACATGTAACCATAGTATCACATGCGAGTGGTGACTTACAAGGGCGTGTTAGTTATGAAAACAGAGGAGAATGTTTTTTTCTGCCATACACAACAGATGATATAGAAGGATACGTTACTTTAGCTATTGGTGATAGAGTGTCATTTCAAATTGCTACTAATGAACGGTATATCATCTGTATAATTTATCACGTTTGTCAATACAAAATTATTACAAACTTTTTACATTAATTACAGTGGAAATTTGAGTGCATGTCATGTAAGATTGGAAAATCTAGTACATCCAGTTCACTATCGTGGAGTAGTATGCTCGATGAAAGAAAACTTTGGCTTTATTGAACGTGCTGACGTAGTTAAAGAGATTTTCTTCCACTTTAGTGAAGCTAAATCTATGAAAGAAGAACTTAAATTAGGAGATGATGTTGAATTTATAATACAAACTCGAAATGTAAGAGCACATATTTCGTTTGTATAAGAAGCTACCGATTATTATTTCACACTAATTATATTGTTATTATCTTTCAGGGAAAAGAAGTAGCTTGTAATATTACTAAGTTACCACCTGGTTCTATAGTATTTGAAGAAGTCTGCAACAAAGTAGTGAGAGGGCAGGTATTAAAACCTTTGGAAAGGGGCACTGCAGCTCGTCATCAAAGTGATCCATTACCTGGAAGAATTCGTTATAGAGGTACTCATCATTCTGAAGTCGAAATTCCGTTTGGAGATAAAGATCAAAAAGGAGATTTTACTCTTAGGTATAGATATTTCGAAGTTCTATATACGTATTAACGATTCGTGCTATTGTTTATCAATGCAACTACACGCTAGACTATCTTTTTTCTAGACATGGGGACTGGGTCCAATTTCGTATTGCAACGGATACTCGAGATCAACTTAAAAGAGCTACTGAAATATTGTTGTTACCTGAATCTTTTGTTGTGTCTGGTGAAAGACGAGAGCAAGGCATTATTATTTCTCTTAAAGAGGGATTTGGTTTTATTCGTTGTGCAGATCGAGAATTACCACGTTTATTCTTTCATTTCAATGAAGTTCTTGATGTTGATAGAGAAATTAGTGTAGAGGATGAAGTTGAGTTTACAATTATTCAAGTGGGTATATTTAAAAAAAAGAGAGAACGTATTAATAGTATTTGTATGTATCTTTTTCGTGGTAATATTTATTATTGTTCATTTTCATATTAGGATTCTTCTTCATCATTTTCGAGTAATCGTCAAAGTGCAATTAGGTTGAAACATTTACCAGCTGGTACAGTTCAATTTGAAACAATCATAGAAAAAGATTTGGTGGGTACTATAATTCAAGGTGTAAGCGGTACCTGGTCTCATTTGGTACCTGGTCTCATTGGATATGTAAAAGAAAATAAACAAAAAAGCGTTATTTTCTTTACCAAAGATTGTGATCCAAAAAATATTCCAAAACTAGATGACAAGGTACACTATTTTTCTATGGATATGAAAACATTCTTGAATATATGTCATTGTTTAAAGTACGATTATTTTCTAGGTTCAATTTAGTATCTGTCAAGTAAAACGAAATAAAGAACTTGTTGCTGTTGACATATCTCTAGTGAATTCTTCTGGTGAAAAAACTCCAAACCGTAAGAAAAAGTTAAACGATCAAGTATGTCAGGGCTTCATTGCTGCTCTGAAAGATGGATTTGGTTTTATTGAGACTGTGAATCACGATAAAGAAATATTTTTTCACTTCAGGTACAGATTTTTTTTTTATATAAATCAATACTCTGTTATTATAACAATCGTGAATACATACATACACATTTTTTAGTAATTTTGATGGAGACGCTAGTACATTGGAAGTAGGAGCTGATATCGAGTGTGTAATCAGTTCTGGAAATGGTAGAGGAAGCGGTGGTTGTGTTGCCGCGGATTACGTTAAATTAGTACCTCGTGGAAGCATTCCTAGGCCAATACCAGTTAGCGAAGTGCTTGATGGAACGGTCATGAGACCATTACGAAGTGCAAATCCTGATCAGGCAGAGTATGCTGGTTTGATAAAGATAAACGCTACTACTGAAGACGAAGAGGTCCCGGAATACGAGTTTAGAATTATGGGACTGGTTAATAAACGCGAGCTACTACAGGCTGGCGACCCTGTACAATTGCAAGTCGATTCAGCAGGTCATGCCTGTAATGTTGTAGCGGTTAGAAAAAAGAGAAGAGCAACAGTGGACGCAGTGAAAGGTCCTTTTGGTTTTCTTGCCTATGAGATTGACGACGGTAAGAAATTATTCTTTCACATGAGTGAAGTTCGAGATCATGCGATACTTCAACCAGGAGACCCGGTTGAATTTGTTTTGATTACGAATCAACGTACTGGTAAATCGTCTGCATGCAATGTAACACGAATAAGGTACAGTATCAATTTTTGCAGGAATTCTTTCTTTATTTGAAACAGAAGCATCAATTGATCTACGAATATATTTTATATAATTATTGTACAGCGATTCAGTTCAACAACGACCCGAACGTTTGATCAGCCGGCTACGTACTACATCTATGGAAGACACAGGTCCTAAATTAACGGTAGTTAGACAACCAAGGGGGCCAGACGGCACGCGTGGATTTAGTCAAGAAAGATTCCAGCATACCCCTGGTGCCATTCAAAAGTAATGTTGTATCGAAACGGTTACTGCTTATTCAAATTGTAATCTACATTACTTGTTTTTAGTCCATACACTTCGGTACCGAGATTATTATTATCATAAGCATGATCGTAAACATTTGCCAAATTGAGACTAATGTGACAACAATAATAATATTGATAATAATCAATTGGATTATGAACTTGTTGAGAAAAGAAACAGAATATAAAATAAAAAAAACAACGAGTCATTTTATCATCTTATAAAGTATGAAAATGATTAGGGAGACGATTTGTCTAATCTACTTAATTTTACTAAAAATCTGTCGGAAATCTCTTTTTATTTGTTCGTTTTTTTATTATTTCATCTTTTGAAAATTCTAAAGAAGTGTTGTGAATTATTCTTGAACTTTTTAAATTGCTACTTGCTGTAAAAATTTTATAAACATTTCCTTCCTTTGGTTTATTATAAATGAAGACATAAATTGGAAAATAATTTAACATTAAACCGTTGACAACCTGCCCGTTTATAATATTCGAAGATAATGTCCCGTCTGCTTTTTATAAGAATATACGTACATGTTGATACAACATTTATTTATATAATTTTCTTTAGAGTATTTGTTTTACCTATAATGTACACTACAATCAGTTTAAAATGTACAATAGACGAAACTGAAGTCACATGCAAATTCATCATATATATTAAATACTGATTGGTTATATAATCAAAAAAAAAAAAAAAAAAAGGAAAATGTATCCGTATCACTTGCTGAAACTTGCGAATTCAAATAATTTTATAGTGGAAGAAGCATACTTACGTTTCATTATATGAATCATTGTAACGTGTAACTCTGTTAAAAAAAAGAGAATATGAATGAATTTGTAAAAGAAGTTAACAACTGGCCAATTGTTTGTCCTAGATAATATATAATATATAAATATATGTACATGCAGTTAAGTTCCTGATGCAGTCTCGTGTTGTAAAATCAAACTAGTATTACGATTTCAGTCGATTCATACTACAAAAAAAAAAAAAAACACTACAAAACAGTACTTATACGAAGAGTAAAAGAATCGATTTTTACAAGTTTTGCCATCAGAAACAGCAAGTGAGGTACACGTGGCATTATGTAGAAAATAGATGAAAGAAATAAAAATAAGAACAAAGTGCATAACACAAGCACGATACAAACTAAGCGTTTGTTTGACAACTCATGGATCCAACACATCATGTGCATACATATTGTAAAATTATTGATGAATAAACAGTGAAAATGTCAAACCTCTCTTTTTTTGTCTTAAAATACAAAATAGTCTTTTTTTGTCATATCTCTACATTAATAATTTGTAATAAACGTTTATAAATAATAATGTGTAGAACTATTATGATATATACAATATGTATTTATTATGTATGTACAAAGATGTGGAAATTGTTACAAAACGTGTTCATTTTTTTTATATTTAATAGCACATGTATTTGATTTTTAATAGGTAAAGATAAGAAACATTGTAGATCAGATTACAACACATTCGTAGGGAAACAGTCCTCGAAGACGTAAATGATTCATTCCTGGACAAACTGAAAAAAAAAAACATAATCACCTCATTAAATAGAACTTTTTTAACAACATTTCTGATTATTATATACAGTAAATTTTTATTTTGATATTTAATATTAGGTAGTACACCGTTCATACTATTAGTTAGTTGAGACTGTTGTATTTACGATTACATCGGGAATTGAATATAATCGTATATAAGGCTGCAATTTATAAATATAATTATCCTTAATCAGTAACGATAGTAATATACTAACGTTTGTCACAGAGTGGCCCATAATAACCGGTTCCTTCGCAGCGACATTTAAATCCAGGGTCTGACGATATTTGTATGCAAGATCCCTCGTTCAAGCAAGGTTTTAATCTATAGCACGTATCACTACGCTTGCCTGGAAAATAATTATACAATAATAACTGTAACTATACATTCTTGACATTGATGTGAGAGTACAACGAAATAGACTAAAATTTCCTGTTAACATTGATGGAACTAGCAAGTATTTCCTTACCTCTTAATGCTTCTTTACAGTCGTCATTATTATTATATCTGTATTCGGAAGAACAGCCATAACCGCATCTACATTGTGCGTTATAAATTCGACATCCATATTGCATTTGATCCAAATCACAAGCATACGATCGAGTGCTTATGGCTATAATAAAACAAAACATTAGAAGATAAACATCTTCAGGCGCTAAAACTTTTGTTTGGCTGAAAATTTATAAACAATTGTAATTTAATCATTATGATTACTGTAATTGATATTGTAGTTTAATCAACGAGACAAATTATTTTGAATTCTTTTATTAAATATTAAATTATTTTTAATTTTATTAAATAATGATTTATTTTAATCAATAACAAAAGTATAATGAATAATTTCTGACACAATCATCGGAAAAAAACAATTATTTTCGCTTTTCTACGATAATCGTACATCAAATAATAGTTCTGTTAAGGATGCATCGTCTTTACGGTACAAAACAGGCTAAAGTAGTACTACACGTGCAAAAGATATGTATCTCGGTGACAAATTACGGGCTCAAGTTCCATACAAAGCTTTTCTAACAAACGTTTCATACGCAGTGAACGTATCTGCAGTTTATGTACCCTATAGAGATAGTGCTACGAAGAAATACATATACTGTCTCGACAACTATTTGTACCGGATGTATCCATTGCACTTCTGACTTGTCTAAATTGATAAACGTTAAAGGAGATAAAGCACGACTGTGTGTGGGTTAATTGATTTTTCGAATATTAAATTTTATCATTATCATCATTTATATTCCTACATAACAAAAACAGTAGAATGTAGCGTAGAATGTGCATCATTGAAACTACACTTTCTTATCGCGCTGCATTATCTGTGTCCTCGGTGAATGAACCGAGATCTTTCTTTCAAAAGAACGTTCAAGCCTTATTCTACATTAAATGAATTATCTGGCGAAGAAAAAAAAAATGGAAGTCAACGATTGTTACATATAAAAATATATATATATATATAAAATAATTTATTATTTATTATTAAAAATTCTTGCATCGAATATCTATAACAGTTTCAAATATTATACCGATGGAAAGTTATAAAGTCGTAATTTTAGACTTATCGGTTTAAACTGTTTATTCTGATTTTTAAAAAGCCATTATTAATCCATTTAATCACCTTTCACCCCTAATATGAAAGAACTTCCAAAACCTTAATTCTCCGTAATTAATAACTAATTTGATAAGAAGTTGTTATTTAGTAACACAGTACACTCTTGTAGTAGAAAAGAATGAAAAAATGATCGAAGCAAGTATCTTAAACTGATAAGTCAAAAATGTCCGCACGATAGTCCTTGATAAGAATAATATCCGAATAGTTGAGATGATTTCGAAAACTACAAACTCGTTCAAACTGTTCATACTATTTGAACAATAAGTTTGTCTTTCGATTGGTTCAACGTTTATTTACAAAATATTCGTGAAACATGAGAATCTTTTAAAAATATTAAAAAATGATTTATGTTTCGGAATAATTCGGTAAAGAAAGTATCGAATTTGAGAAGAGGTCGAACTTTGGTCGATATTCTCAAACTTATAAAAGGTGTTCATACCTACAATCACGAGTAGCAAAATTATTGGCAGTACCAATCTCGGTAACATGATGGGCCTAAAGAAAGCTGACACGGGATCCGGACGAGAAGTCCCGATAACGATAATCTAGTCAGTGGATCGTGAAATCCGAAAACGGAGATCGACGACCGGCGATCCGCGCCTGCGGATAGGCTTCTCCTAACCTCGGTTGGGTCAAAGGTCAGCCGTTCAAAGGGGTTCGTCTCACGCATACACTATCGCGAACAGAATATTCTTGATGCCCACGCTACGTAAGCGAGCAACGATACTCGCTGAGCGCGCTGAACGAACTGACTGTTGTCTCTGTACGGCTGGAGGCAACTGCCTCTCAACAACTGCTAACTAAATACAGACTAACGCGTTTAGTTTAGCTAAGATGTCACCAGAGACCAAAAACCCATGCGTGGGGTTGTGAATCGCTCGACGTCTACTCTATACCCACATTCAATCCTTTTTAACAACTTCCTTAAAATTATAAATCTCTTCTGTCGCGTATAAGACGTCTCGATAACATAAATAATTACAACTGTCTGGTCACATATATATATATACTTTCTTCTCATAAATAATAAAAGGAACTATCCTTTGGTAAATGAATTCTAAAAAAAACATATGAAGTATAATTACGAAAAAATATATACTTAATATATCGATAGTTAAAAAGTATTTACTCGCATTTGTAAATGAAAAATTAATATTAAAACCAGTATTATTTATGGAATTGTCTAAGGTATTAGAGCACTTAAAGTGCAGTAAATTTTACTTATATTCGTGTTCGAAACATTTTTGGAGTCATATACATTTAGATCAATCCTCGTTTGTCATGTGATCCGTTACATATTTTTTCAAACAGACCACACGGTCAGCATCATGGTTTCAGAACCTTAAAATATCTTGAGTTTATATTCAAAATTTCCACTTTGTATGTACAGAGAAATATCGGAAACATATGTTTTTTTATTGTTAATTATATTTTTACAGCCTTTTTCAATTATGTTAAGTATATTTCCAGAAATGTTAAATTACATATATACGCTTCCAAAAGACTTTGTAGTAGATTTGATATAAATAGCAGTGTCAGATAATTGGAGAGGCATATTATCGTGTTTTTAAGTTGGATAACATTGAATATCGCGAAGTGACTTCCGGGACTGAATGTAACGCATATCGCAAAAGTTAGAGAATTCACTTCCGCGGTTTCTTGTAAAAATTATTTTCTTTACAAGATAAGAGAAATCAGCATCAAATATGTTATGTTGATCGTTGTATTTTATATATGAATTTAGATTATGGCGGTTCCGCAATAGAATGAATAATTGGGTCAAGACTGTTTGTTAATTAGAATAATTTATTGACGAAACTGTAATAATTTTTCAGATTCTTGGACGGATTATAAGTTTTAAAGCACTTGGTTTACATTGTATATCTTAATTTGAATATTAGTACCTTGAATATTTAACAAATTTTTACAAACTTAATCTAAAAGTTTGAATATTACTATTATTTATTTAGTTTCACATAAATGTATAATTATACATCAACACTTTTCATTCTCATCCTCGTTGGAAATCTTCGTACCGATCGTCTTAGTTATATTCTAAAAAATAATGTCTATATAGAATATAATTTTCTGTGAAATACTAGGACATTTATATTATTATTGTTAGTACCTTACATGAATGTTTGGTCATGTTGCTCGTGGATCATTGTCGCTCGTCGAGATTGAACCATACCACCTTGTCTATTATATAATTCTCGCACCAAGTTATCTTTTTCTTGTTCAAGAATTGCTATTCGTTGACTTTTCTTGTTCACTTCCTGTTTTACATTTTTTCGCAAATTAGGATTTATTTCTTTATTAATGTTATGAAGATTTAACAATCAGATATCTATTTCTAACTTACTTCTGTTAATCTGTGATTTTGTTGTTTGAGCCCAGAAAGCATATCTTGTTGAAGTTGCGTAGACGTTGGAGTACTTAGGAAAGCAAGATTCATATGAAGAGGAAGACCCCCGCGTTCCCAGCTAGTAATCAATGCAGCCAAATGTTTATTAACTTCTAACACTCGAGCACGTTGCAATTCTAACCGTTCTTGTTGCGCTTCGGTCCATTGCTCCTGAAATAGAATATAAATTATGCATTCATCACATTTAAAATAATATTCGAAAGTATTATCCGAATATTTTATACCACGTGAGATCCCATGCGTCCAAGATGTTTAATTTTCTCTTGCGTAGCAGAAATTTGCTTCAAATACCATTCTCTAGCTTTATCGACTGCTGCTAGACCTTGAAGTAATACATCTTTTTCTTGTTCGATTTGTTTCATTCTCTTCATCTACAAATAAAAACAGAATTAACTAGTTTTTTTTTATAGAGACTGAAATGCAGGTTTCCCAACTATCCATTCTAGAAAAATGTTGCATAGCATTGTGTACATTAGAAGCTAATTAAAGTTTTGTACAAACTATACAGTTGCACATTATGTTAATACTCATTAAATATCATGCATACCCATAACCAATCACCAATCGTTAGTTGGGAATCCTAGAGGAGAACATCTTTACCATATTATAATCAATACCATTCTGCAACGTATGACGTCTAGGTTCTTTACGTCGATTTAGAGATTTTTTAAGTTGAAGACCGACTTGATTATTCTGTAATTCAACTGCTTTACCATCTCCTAATACACGAGTTGGTCTCAATAACGTTCTTGTATCTGGTTTATAGTTGACTGTTGGTAATTGTCGTTTTTCTATAGCTTTATCATCATTCATTAATAAACCCATTTGCCAATTTTGTAATACTGTTCGAATTTCAGACTTGTCGAAATTTCTATCCGTGTTAATAGTTCTAACTTCTAATGCAGCACCTGTTCTAGGAGGTTTCGGAGGTCCGTATGCTTTATTTAACTTTGATTCAGCTCCACTTCTAGTATCCATTAATTCTAATTGTGTATTGACATCCTTACGACCTGCTAATAACTGTGGCATACTTAAAGTTCGTTGCTGAGATATGGCATTATTTGGTCTTATAGTTGCTGTATTCGGAGATGTACATGTTGTTTTAGTTTGACTGTCAGGAATAAGAATCGGAGCGGATGGTGGCCTACTTGGTTGACCACCATGTTTTTTGGGATCAGATTCCACTTGAATTTGCAATAGGCAAATTTTCAGTCCAGTACAGAATCTTTCAAAGGATAACAAACCATTTGGTGGTGTAACTTTCTTAAGACTATCTAAAACACCTTTTGGAAGACCTTGTGTTCCATCATCTTGCCATCTATCTTCAATATCAGAAAATTTAACAAACCCTGTATTTTGATCATCCATTATATCAAAAAGTGTACGCATGGCAGTGACAAAATGTTTCGGCAGCCCATCAGCGGCCAACGTTAGTATTTGCGCCATGTTTATATACAAGTATGCTTAAAGTATGGTCGTTAAGATAACATATATAATCGTTTAAATATTTTACATTTACACATTATCTTTCTGGTGTTCGAAGATATTCCATTATGTATCTTATAAAACGTATGACTAATAAATTATTCAGTCATAATTAGTCATCGTTAATCGATCATTGTTCTGTTAACGTGACAGATCCTCTTTCAAATGCACATTTATTGATGTGTACTGCTAGGTTTAAAATGAAATTGGTAGTCACAAAATTAGACTACGTTTAACACTTTTTATATGCATTGTTTTGCTAGTTTTTTTTATTTATGAAATCAGTCTTCTTTTTTAAATAACCTCTTTAAACTTTCAGTCGTATGCAAGTAAATGTAAGCACAACAAATATAACAAGTAATCCATGTGAAGGCACACCGATCGTCGAAATAGCCGACCATCCCAATTTGACATTTTAAGAGTCAATACCCGACGAGAGATCTCTCTCTATTATGATATGGATGCTCAATGGCATATGAAATATTTTTTAAAATATAAAGCAAAATTTGCTTTTATAAATGTTTTATACTGTTATCAGAATCACCTTCGGTCAATATATTCTAAAAATAATAAAAATGTTGTTATAACGCTAGTCATAATATTTTTAATAGATATTTAATTTTACAACACTACCCAAACGAAATGTGGATTACATAGACCAATCACCATACGAGATTTCATATCACATGGATTAAAATACCGATGTCGTTAAAAATTGTTGGATTTGTTGCGCCCTTTGTATTTAAAAATGAGGACATTTAGAACTGCATCGAGTAAAACAAGATAGCAAATTAGATCAGCATAGCAGGTTAGATAGCAAATATGAAAATTAATAACTAACAAGATTATATTTATGTTGTTACAGTGTTGACAATGTGTCTTTCAATCACATTGGTTACGTTTCGTTTCACAAATCTACGAAAAATGAGCTGCCTATTGTATACCCCGTTTGAGATACAAATATTTCTTAAAAATTAAGCATTCGAAAGCGGTATAAGTATCGTCAATGGTTTCACAATATTAGTTCCGATCGATATATTAGGTGATTGTTCTATTCTGTGCTTCGTCTATGGTCGAAGTATAATATTTGGTAAAAATTGTATCACAAGTTCCCGCGTGAAATTTGTTTTAACTTCGCACTCTTCCAACTTACTGTTAGTGTAAAACATATTTGTCATATTATTTCAATATGAAATTTCGATGTAAAATGATAGATGTGATCGCTATGAGAGACTTTACGAGTGAGTTCAATATTTACAATGTATTTCTAATCTTTTCGAAAGCTTTCACAAATATTATATACCAAATGAGTTATCTAAGATTTATCTCCGTAAAGTATTTCTTAAAGACTCACCCTGTATGCGCAAGTAGTCTTTAACATAATAAAAATACGATTGATTTATCATTTTCAATTATCTAAAAAATATTAATTTTATTTTCTGTTTTAGATATCGTTAATGTTCTTTCTAGATTAACAAAACAATGTACTTTGAGATTAACACCAAACGTATTGTACTTTAGCGTCGGTGAAAATCGCGGATCGATGATTTGGGCAGAACTAAGTCAAGATCATTTCTTTACTGAGTATCTTATGAACGGTGTTACTGAAGAACAAAACGAAATTTTTTTAGAACTCGACGCGATTATGCTGGCTAGATCGCTAGGTTCTTTACGAATGACTGCGAAGAGCGTAAAAATGAAACTGACAAATAAACGCCAACCTTGCCTCTCACTGGAAATTGAACTGCCATCATTAAGCATAGAATCGAGACAATGTGTACACGATATTCCAGTAAGAGTTATACCTCGTCGAGAATGGCAAGAACATCAAGCACCCGATATTCCAGAATTTGATGTAAATATTCATATACCTTGTGTGGCCTAGTGCTGAATTAATTACATTTTTATCATTTTTAGATATCGGTAGATATGCCGCAACTTAAATATGTAAAAAAGATCGTCGATAGAATGAAAAACATGAGCCCATGGTTAACATTAAGCGCCGATAAATCCGGTATATTTGTGCTGAAAATTGACACAGACAGTGCAACAGTTTCTACTCATTTCAAGGATTTGCAGGTGTGGAGTTGTAGTCAAAATAATCATGATGATAAAATATGTGCAACCATTGATATTAAAAAATTCTTTATGTTTTTGGCCTGGGACGTCGTACATCCCAATGGCGTGAAATGTAACATACTTCAAGACAGACTTGTTAACTTATATCTACATTTGTCGGATTATTTGAAAATACATTACTTCATTCCTTCAATGACTACCTGAGTCATCTTTTTACAGCTTATAAATGTTTTTGTATAACGTTGTCTGGATACAATGTAAATATTATATATTTTTTTAAAATAACCTGTCTCTCTGTATTTTATTTTCCTTGATGCGTAGAAATAACTGGTGTAAAGTATACTTTCCGCAAAAATGTGTATAAACTTTATATTATACAACTAGTTGGTAATTGAAATAATTAATTGTATGCTAGATTGAAACTTCGTTCATTCTCTTGTCTGAAGTTTTGATGCATTTGATCGATCTGTTGTATTTTGTGATTAAGCAGGGATGTTTGTTGATCTAGCCATTGCAAACTATTCATGTGCGCGTTTAGTATTTTGCCAATTTGAACGATTGGATCGCTGGAATCTTGAGTACGATTGGCTTGATTCAAATGTTCTATAATTTCTTTTAGATCTTCTGACATTCGTTTCAGTTGAGTATCGAGATCTTCCGCTAAACGATAAGCATATTCTCTTTCTGGATCCGAAACAGAAAGTGATGCTAATTCTTTCTCTAGTGGTTCTAGACAGTCTTGTAATTCCTTTTGTTGACCAACCTGTACATAGTCAATGAATACTGTGTTAACAAGAATCCATAAATTACATTTCAATATATCACCAACAAAGACTCACAACATAATCCAATTCTTGTTCTAATTGTTGTTGCTCAATTTTCACCCGTTCAACTTCTTCATTAAGCGCTACTATTTTCTCTCCATTAGTTATTAATAATTTATCCCAAGCATTAACTTGTGCGGCCTGATTAACAAATACTTTTTCCTGTTCTTCTAATTCTAAAGTCCACTTGTTTATAGATTCTTCGAACGAGCTTATGGAAGCTGGTTGGTTTGCATTTGCAGATGAAGTGACCCTGTAATGTTTCATAGACTAGTATGCAAGTCAGACCATATATTTCATTTAAATGATATTATATTTACGTAGTAGTTGTGCCTAATGATAGTTGAGTGCTAGGAGTTGTAAGACTTGGCGCAGCAGAAGTTTTATTTAATGAGAACCCAGTTGTGCTTGCTGCAGTTGTCCCTGTGCCAAAAGTGAATCCTGGAGCAGTAGCACTAAGTTTTGAAGTTTTGGAGAAACCTGTTGAAAATATTAATAAATTAATTATGTTTTGAGATTCTCAATTTATTAACATTATATAGTCTACTATGGATACCTGCTGCAGTAGTACCAACAGGAAAAGTAGTGCCTGTAGCCTTTGTATTTGGTGTTCCAAATGTTAAACCTGTTGTTGGAGCAGTTGAAGTAACTTGACCACCTCCTAAGGTTAATCCTCCGGTATGACGTTTACCTCCAAAACCAGTCACAGGTGTTAACGTTGTAGTAGCTGTAGTGGTGCCTCCTAAAGTAAACGTTGGCGTACTTCCAATTGTCGTTGGTCCGCCGAAAAGATTAGGCGTTGCAGTACTAGTTGCAGTAGGAGTAATGCCAGTACTTGCAGCTGCACCTGCACCAAATGTTAATCCAGGTGTTTGCGCCGTTAATGTATTAGCAGGAACTGCTGCAGGTGCTGCTGCAGGTGTACCAAAACTAAAACCAGGAGTAGTACCCTGAACAGGACTAGCGGTTAGTCCAGTACCAAACATAGGTGCAGCTGCAGGTTTACTTTGCGTTTGTGCCAATGAAAATCCTAATGATTTCCCTGCATCTCCAGCACCCATTGAACCAAATGTAAAACCTATAAGATATTTAGGTACAATAAATTGTTTCTCTACTCTTCAAACCTCTGTATTTGAAAGTTTTGCAGATTTTACTTGTTGTGGGAGCATTAGTTGTTGTTGTAGCAGGTGCTTGTGACTTTGAAGGATCGGATACAAAACTCATGTTTATTCTTTATTTATATCTTAGTTATAGACGAATGTACTTGATGTTTAGATGGCCAGTTGATAAATGTATTTGCTTTATTCTTCAGGTTCTATAAATAAAGTACACAAGATAATTAACTTTTTAACCTCTAAAGTTACAGAATAAGGAACACAGATTTCACAAACGTCAGCATCTATGATCAATGTATCAAAGTAATTAAAAATATTCTAGACAGTACACGTCTAATATTTTCTTTTATTTTTAAATTCACCTGAGAAACATAACCGAAATACACTCTTCGTTGTTTCTTTCCAATAAAGCACTGTTGGTGAGAACAAACGAATTCAATCATTTGAACAGATGGCGTTGCGGTAACCCGTTTGTTGAAAACAACCCCTACTTTTCGAAATGAAACCATGTGATGTCCATATAAGATACATATATATTTGTATGTATTGTACCGGTTTCTTGCAACTTCATTTGGCATCTGGAAAGTAACATTAAAAAGGCAGATTCGGTAACATTATTCCTCGATACAAAAATCACGTTATCTTTACAATAAAGTAAGGTTAACTGACAGACAGTATATGGTATAGTTGCCACGAATAGAAGAGGTTATAAAGTTTACAATTTCGTCTTGTGTATATATAATATTGCTCTTGTTATAGTATTATGATGTGAATAGAACAGAGTGCGTATATAAACCATGCAGAATTACTCGAAAGAAAGTTAAATTTTAGAAAATCCAACTTCCATAACCAACCGTTATGAATCATTACGATTCAAACGTTCATAATAACTTGCTAACTAAGTTTACGTACCAACTCTAACAATTTACTTAACCGTTGTACGTAATTGCTTTCAAAAGTGAAAACATTAATTTAGTTCATGCGGATACGTTGATATCGCGCGATGAAAACCGATTACTGTCGAACAAAGTGTAGGTATATACGTGTATGCATCTAAAATGCAGCCGCATGTTTTTTAGAACATTTAGCCGACTCGACAATCGCAGTGTCGCTCTCTGGACCAAGGCAGACTTTGCTTACGATAGTAAAATGTTACGACCCACGCGATCGTTTACGCTTCGTGGCGGTGCTGCGTCAGAGGCGAGTCGTTGGTTCTCTTAAAACTCATAGTTCTTCGACCGGCACGACTATAATATTCCGTGAGTGAATCTCGCATATTTTAAGTGAAAACAGTGTGTTGTTTACTTATCCTGCTCTCGAACACGTCAGGACAGGAAAAAACTATACTATGTATAGATATTTGAAATATCTACCATAAAAATTCCTTGGAAAATAAAGGAATTAACAAATTGCTTGAATGAAAAGTATAGTAGTAGACATCTGAAGGAAGTAGGTCGATTTTTCGGTTCGAATCGAGAAGAATTTGTACTTGTTTTCGTTTAAACTGAAAATACACGAGAACCAGTGCTGGCTTATCGCAACATCGTTCTAAGACGTATTCTCGTTTATCCTCGGCGAGTGACCTGTTTCGAAATTCTGGTTAACGGACTGATATCTGACAGACAGCACTTTGAGATTAGCATAAAGAACTTATCATCGCATTATTTTAACTTTTTTTTTTTGTAGTATATTTAAAAGGTTGTTGAATACGGGTGAATGTACGAATGGTAAACAAAAGTTTTATTTTTACCGATTGACTACCGTCATTCGTTCATAATGTTTGCGCTGGTGAAATTCTGCGCGTGTCTTTGCTTCATTCATGTCGTTCGCGGTTCGACCTTGACAGAACCTCCACAATCGGCAGTGGTTGTTGCATTCGAAGATATTTATGATTTATCGTTGCTAGCCAATACTTTATCGGATGAAGGAATCGATACGACACTGATCATACCGGAACAGTACCAGTTTGATCTCTACGAGAATTTAATCGCAGTGGAATTGGTATTGTTTACCGTCGAAATAGACCGGTCCGCGTATCCCGAAACGAAAGCAATTCAGATTTGCGAAGCTTTTTTGAAGGACGAGCAGATCCCAAAGAAAATATCGGAAATTCAACCCACGTTCGTCATATTTCCTGGCCTTAGGTGGGTTCTCTTGGCGATTGATAAATTCCTCTTCATTCGTATTCAATTCGAATTGCTTTTTCAATGCTAGAGTGTACATTTCAGAGTAGAATTCACGCGTTTGTCGTTCTCGATGGTATCTTTCGCAAGTGGACACCGCCGTTGAAAGTTGCTCTCGGCACTCTTGTGTCACGTCAAAATGACTGGTAGCGTAGTATCCGCTTGTGAAAAATATTATCGAGAGTACAAACGTACAAACACAAATAGCACGGTTGCATACAGAGGAGATACTAATCGGTTTATATAGCTCATACGCTGTTACATTGTTTTCACGCGACGCGATAGCAATGTGTTTGTATCTTTATTCTCAAATGGACTCTTAGCTATAGATATACTTATTCTTTATTCAAACTATTCTTACAATTAGATATGCACTTCCGGTATAGCGGAACATTTTTTCTTTCTCTCCCATAATTCAAACATTGTGTGTCAGTTATGAACTATAAATTATAGTAGTATGTTTGATAAATTAAAAAGCATAATTGCTACAGAATTTTTTAAAATAGAATTAATTACTTTTTTTTCAGCTGGCGGTTAATATTTAATAAAAAACCAAATTTTGTTGTGCCTCTGAACGATCCAAACTAATTTAGCAACGAAGATATTAATAACAAAATATGAAAAAAAAAGATCACTAAAATGAATATTATTTTCATTATTACGGTATTCGTGGTTTTTGTGTGACCTTAAATAAATATTGATAAATTGTTTATAGGCACGATGGATGCTTGTTACCATGGTCGAAGGTTATTCAGTCGATACCAGTCGTGTGGACGCGGAATCGAGAAGAAGAGGTCTACGTGTTCGAATACACCGGCGCTGCTTTGCCGGTTCAGAGTGCAGGACTTTGGACGAGGCTGCAGACAAGTCTTTCACGGAGGTCAATATTCTCGTCGGCTAGGGACGAGTATGCTGCGTATGCTCTCCGAATAGGGGGAAAACACTTGCCAAAGACCGGTCTCAATTTAGACAACCTTTATACGGATGTTCGCCTCATACTCTGGGGCGGCGATGTTCTCCTGCGTTCGGATTTTGCCCCGCTCACGCCACTGATCGTCGAAGTAAGTCAAATAAAAAGAAACGCTCACGGCGGTCCCCGTATTATGTTTTCCTGGTACAACGTTCCATGACGTTCGATTTATCCGATCGCCAACGGAACACTTTACCACCATACTTAATATCCTATTTTTATCTACAGTGTGTATTCGGTTGTCCAGAAAGTTCGTGCCGATTTTGACGGAAGATTGAAACGCAACGTATTTAACACTAGAACAACCGAGCAATAAATCCGACCGATGTATGTTGCTTTGTAATAATCACAAAATTATATCCATTCAGATCTCGTACAATTTTTATCGTAATATCTGCTTCAATGAAGAAACTCATTCGAAACTTTCTGGTGAAAATGTTTTTATAACTTCAGTAATTGTAAATGAAAAAATTAGATAGTTCTAGTGTTAAGTTTTGGTATATATTTATTAAATTATATAAGCGCTATTCTGTTTCACAACCTTTCGCCATCTTTCAGGCAACTTAACACGACAAAACTAATATAATTAGACCTGTCTTTATGCCATCTACCGGAAATCGGCACGAACTTTTCGGTCAACCCAATACCAACGTCTATACAGAGTGTTTCATTTTCGATTTTGCGAGTCGTTTTATAGTAGTTTTTTTTCAGTTTTCTAATTAATTATATTTAAAAAAAGAGAAGTGAGACATTCTGCGTGTACTATGCTTTCATAGTTAATTATGTTTTACTGATGATATTAACCCTTAGCACTCCAATGGCTCCTGTGAGGCGACACTAGAATTGCCATAGTATTAGTCAAAACAAAAATTGAAGTGTTGTGCGTACGAGTAATAGTAATAAATTTTATATGCAAGAAAGGAAACGAATTATGTACAATGAAACTATTCTAGGTCAAAAAATATCTCGAATTTTGGAGTTAAAATGGCTTACAGTGCAAAGGGTTAATCCATCTTGATTTGAAAAATATGATCAGGATATTAATAAGTTGTGAATGATTTAGGTTGGCTGTCACCATTGTAGGGCAGCATACCAGCTCCCAGAAAAATTGCACGAATCGGTGGTGAACTTCAAATTGGGTTTAATTCCAATTTTGTTGGAAAACGGTCATGAGACCATGATTAAGGAAATGGCGCGGACGTTGCCTCAAGGCAGGGAAGGCCTAGCGGTGGTTTACAAGACCAGGAACTGGCAAAGCTCGGATAAACCAGAGAACCTTATTATTCCTGTACTGGCCGATCGGCAAGACCTGATAGGTAGAGCAGATCGAAACCTTATAATTTCTGGATAGAATCCTGTTAGGTTCTTGACGGAGCTACTGATAATATAATACTTTCATTTGAAACTTGATATCCTTGTTCGGAGGACGACGGTGTTCGCATGCACACTCGCCGTTTCTCATAACTCACATTTTAAATCTGAGTCTCTTGGATGCAGGAAGATGGTATTGAAAATGATTCCTCAGGTTCACGTTACAAGTAAATTTCATTCAATGACACATGCAGACGGTAAAGCTAAACGTAGTACAAGTAGATATCTGTAGATATGATGGATACAGTTTACGTTTCTAGTTGAATTATTTGAACCGTTCTCAATGATCATAAGTTACCCGAGACTTTGGTAATGCACCGATTCAGGAGCTTCAATCGAGCCTTACAGGATACAATCGAATTTCGTTATTATTAAGCTTACAAAACTATTTGGATACGTAAGGACGTCGGGTAATCCACGGGAAGCAAAATCGATTGAATTTCGCTTCTCAATTCAATTTAACATTATCTGTATAAATAGGCGTCGGTGGTCGATTAACATTACCGTTTATATTACAGGTAACGCGCGCGCGAAGGTGGTGTTGAGTCATTGCGCCGACACCGAACTTTTAGAATGCGGCTTTCATGGGACACCGGTGATATGTTTCCCCAGGAATGCCCACGAATCGAAGAATGCTGCTCGCGCGGTACAATTAGGATTCGCGAGTTCCATAGTGGATATTCGCGCCATCTCTGGTTCGGAGCTGGCAAGCATCGTGATACAGATGTACCAGACCATGGATTATCGGGAGAACGCGCGAAGAGTTTCCGTGGCCATCCGCGATAGAATAAATCCTGCTGTGGACAGACTGACTTACTGGCTCCGTTACATGGCACGGGCCAAGGATAGAAATTTGGAGTTCTTGACGGCGATCAGCCCGGCAAGAACGCCTAACGAGGACCTAGAATTTTTACTTGGCTCGTTCGTGGGCTGTGTAGTGGGGATTTGCATGACCGTCGGTTGCGTGTTGGCGTGGTACCTCTTTACGTCAAAGAGGGCGCAACTGTCTAAAGGAAGGTACACCCAGTAAAAAAAGATTTCTATGAGACCGTATTTTAGATTGGTCCGATAGGAGTTTGTGGTATTATACACACAAGGTGTAGGATACATTGAACTCTTAATGGGAATCTGTGTCACGCAACTCGATATGCTGATCTTTTACATATCCGACGTATCACATTGTTGGACCACCTGCATTTAAGTTCATTGACGCTGCGAATTACAGGATTCCCAGTTTATAGTAGCATGGAATGAAAGATAATTGATCTTAAAATATTGTTAATGTATGCGGTCATAACATCTATCCACTCCACTCCTATCTTGCAAATAGGTTCGATGCAAATAGGTTTGATGTGGATAAGTCTCTCTGTCAAAAAATTACACTATTAATGGGCCTGTTTCTATACCGACTATAAGAAGGGAATCCTGTACGCTTAAGGGGATATTCTGGTTTTATTCTTTTTCGAGGCAACGGAAACAGTTGGAATGCTTTTCGTATACATCGTTCTTCATCTTTGATTTGAGAAACTTGAAAATTACAACGCTTGAATGAAAAATTTGAATAAATTGTCTTTTCTTTTTTAATCTTGATACACGTATTGCTATCGTCCCTACTATTTTTCTCGTATGTAGACGTGGATATATTTTATAAAATAAAAAAAGATATATAAAGATACGTAAAGATAGATAACGACACCGAGAAAAGGTAAAAGTTCGTGATTGAAGAAACCAGAATACCCTCTTCAACCACCGACTAAAGATACCCGAAAGTTTTCTTAAATGCTTAATATCAGCTACATCTAATGTCTGTTTTCATTACTGGGATAGCGTCGTAATATTTTTGTTCTCCAAGCTATGTGGCACAACCTACAGCTCGCCCGTGGTTCCGGCTAGAACGGAAGTGGTTAAATACGGACACTTTTCGCATATGTATTTATATAAATGCACGTAGAGTACAGGTACATACAAATACAAATGTTACGAGCTAGGGTGTTATCGCATTGCTAATGAAGAGACGTAACTATTACGAGAATACTTGATCGTTAAGTTGATTGATCAGAAGAAAAGCTAAAAAGTACAATGTAGTAGCGACGTGAGGAAAAATAAATTACAAAAATTTTTCACAATACTTGCGCTCTGTATGTTGTCGTCGTCGCACGAGTGCTCGCTCGTGTGCGTTTATCGCTAGATCCTTACAACGTACGGACGAATCTGTATCTACGGTTAATAATTCTCCATCACTCCCATTTTTTCTCGGTTTTTTTTGTTTTCTCTCTTCTTCTTTTTCGTTTTCTTTTCTAAGGCCATGTTCTTTGATCAGATCAGCCGTTTTATGGTCATTCGAGCGATTGACAAATTGCCGCGCTTGGTATACAATTCGTTTCTATGTATCCGGTGGTTCCGTCGATAATACGGTTTTAAACACCGTCGTAGAAAAATCGGTTTTAAGATCGAAGCGATCTACGACAATAGATGTGGTCATAAAATAAATCGATCTCTGCGTAAGAAATTGATTTTTCGCTTATAAAGAGAGAGAGAGTGTGTGTGTGTGTGTGTTAGAAGAGACACACGCCAAAAGACGCGCGCGTGTCCCGTGTATCAAAAAGACGGTCGATAGTGTATACATGATTTAAGAAATAAACGATATCGATATAACAGAGAAACAAAGGTAGAAAAAACGAAGACGAATTTTTCTGTTTCGAAACGAAAAGCATGATCGTTATGAGATATCCGAGCTATGATGAAATTCGGACTTCGTAATTGACTAGACAGTGGCTTCAATCGGCTTGGCTTCTGCGACGAAACGTAATTAAGTGTTGGGACTTAACATCGAAAAATGATATTCGATGTCGTTAATATTTCCTCGAGGTCGTTCGAAGCCCGATAATATTACAATTTCCAAACCATCAGAGACAACTATTAATGGTGTCGAATACATACGTCCTAGGTATATTCAAACGCCGATTACACTTCACACGACCTCGGGAATTACATTAAATAAAATTCTACTTATGCTATCGTATTTACACCCTCGAATAATCCGACATTATACCTTCGCAGGGTTCGCGCGTGACTACCGAGTCTGATAGAGATATTCGAAAATTCCATTCATCGTGACACACCCCGCGCATCGCAGATAAAAGTATAGTACCCATTCGCTGCTCGATACACCTGTTGTCTCGACCCTCGATTAGCCTATGGCCAATCTATTTACGTTATACTTGTTACATAGAAAAATTCAATTAGCCTCGCTCGTTCACGCAGGACACATTGAATCAGCTGGAATTTTTATAATAGGCTTCGATCGGCCTGTATCGTCTAAACCACCTGCTTATCTCGACGTTTATAAAATATGTTATAGAAATGGCAATTCGCGTAACGATCCGAAGTCTGTTCATGCGCTACAAGTCTTGAGTTATTGGACAGCTATTACCTTTCGAAAAGAAGGCTACACAGAGTCGCGCACTGTTTCTCGGTGTTTGAAGGTGAACAAAGAGATATCGGTGGTATTGTGTCTCGGTGAAAGTCTCCGCAGAGTCCGGCAAAGTCGCGAATGGAAACTCGGCGAAAAAAAGATCAATCGGATGCGGCGATGGAAAAGATCGAGACCTGGAAAACGCAAGAGCGATCACTCTATTAAAGCCCCAGGTTCTTTCTTCTCTCATTCTCTCCCTCTCTCTCATACTCTTTTTCTCTTTCTCTTTCTCTCTCTCTCTCTCTCTCTCTCTCTCTCTCTCTCTCTCGATGCAGCCTTCGACAAAAGTAAAGACACATCGATCGATCTGCGTACATGTCTATCTATGGGTTCCATTGAAATCATCGACACAGATTTTATCGATGCTCTTTTAACCCACACGGGTATTCACCGAAATGAATCCATGGCACGGGTAATTCTGTTGAGATCGACGGAGAGTGAAAAAGATCACATCGTGACATATACTACCGACGTAGATTATTAAAGAACCAATATATAAATAGCGATAATTTTATGCGCAACAATTATTTATACGGTTGAAAACTAGTTTACCGTTTACAGAATTCATTAAACCCTTTGCATTCGAATGATAACTCTGAGGCGCATGGTCGTTTTACAATTAGCATAGCTAAGCGTCACCAAAGCCCTATATTTTTCTTACTCATTAGTTTGAGGCATGATCAATAAAAATAGCCGCAGCACTGTTTAAAACAATCTTTACAACACTATGCTAGTGTTGAAGAAATTCGTAAAAATTGAATTGTTGCAATTATAAGTAATAGTAAAAGAACTTCGTATGCATAGGATGAAGTATATCGTGTAGAATGAAGATCTTCTAGGTCAGAAAACATGCCTTGGGTTTGTAGTTACCCTTTGCACACGAACGATGACTCTTAGGCACCATTGAAAATAGCTGCAGCACTGTTTAAAACAATCTTTACAACACTATG